>JBBDGP010001408.1:0-562500 GCA_037952835.1 Lithobates septentrionalis | reverse complement strand
GAAATATATTGGAGATTTCCAGTCTTTAGATGTGGTGGCTGCATTTGCTTTTTTTTCAGGTTTATACTTTTTTTTTTAACCTTTTCCAGACTCTCTTCCCCCTGCTCCTGTGATGAGCAGGCTTGTGTAACTGGAAAGTGTTAAATTGGACTCTGAAGTTCTCATCCAGCCTTAAATAAATGCTCTGGTTACAATGAAACACTTGTATAAGGGAAAAAAAAATAATGGTTGTAAAACTAACTAAACTCAAGAACACAATAAAATATATTGGGGCTTTCCATTGTTTAGAAGTGGTGGCTGCATTAGCTTTTCGTTTCCAGGCTCAGTACATTTTCTTTACTATTTTATCACTTTTTGCAGATCCTCTTCCCCCTGCCCCTGTGATGGATAGACTTGTGGAACAGGAAAGTGTTTTATTGAGCTCTGAAGTTCTCATCCAGCCTTGATATAAATGCTACAGGGCACTTTTACCCCCTTCCTTCCCAGGCCAATTTTCAGCTTTCAGTGCTGTCGCACTTTGAATGACAATTGCTCAGTCGTGCAACTCTTTGCTCATGTAAAATTTTTATCATTTTTTAAACACAAATAGAGCTTTCTTTTGGTTGTATTTAATCACTGCTGGGTTTCTTTATTTTTTGCTAAATTAACAAAAACTTTTTTGAAAAAAAAAAAAAGTTTTTCTTAGTTTCTTTTGTAAAATTTTGCAAACAGGTAATTTTTCTCCTTTACTGATGAGGCTGTACTGATGGGGCTGCACTGATATGTGGCACTGATAGGGCACTGGTGGGCACAGACGAGGAGGCACTGATAGGGCACTGGTGGGCACTGATGAGGAGGCATTGATGGGGCTGTACTGATATGTGGCACTGATAGGGCACTGGTGGGCACTGATGAGGCTGCACTGATATGTGGCACTGATAGATGGCGCTGATAGGCGGGACTGATGGGCACTAATAGGCAGCACTGAAGGGCACTGATAGGTAGCATCCGTAGGCACTGATAGGCAGCACTGATGGGCACTGATAGGCAGCACTGATGGGCACTGATGAGCACTGATAGGCAGCAATGATGGGCACTGTTGGTGCTGCACTGATAATCAGGACACTATCAGCACCTTGATTATGAGTGAAGATGTCCCCTTTCACATTTCAAGGTTACCCGCTCTAGCATGAGGAAAGGAATGCCAATAACCAGTAAGTGTGTTTACATTGTGATCAGCTGTGATTGGACAGTGGTAAAGAGCCACTGTCATTTGCTCTTTACCCTGAGCGGTGATGGGCTGTGTCCTAGGGGCACAACTTACCACCGATCGCCGCATGCCCCTGAGGGTGCACATGTGCGTTAAGAATGGGAGGACATCGTATAACATCCTCCCAGAAAGTGAGCAGTCCTGCCCAGCCATCATTTGACTATACGGCGGGTGGGAACCGGTTAAAACACTTGTATAAAATAGTGATTATAAAAATGTAATGTATTCAAAGCCAAGAATACAATTTTAGGCTCATGCACACAGGACCTATTGACAACTCTCCTAGAAGCCTTTCCCTTATAGCAGAAGCATTTTGACAGAATAAAACACCTAATGCTTGTAAAAGTGTGTAAAGAGCTTGGGTGCTGGTTCATTTTTTTGGCCAGAAAAATCATTTATTATTGAATTAATGCTTAAGTGCTAAACGCATCTAGCGCTATTGCGCGTTTTGAAGCATCAATCATTTTTTCTGCCAGAACTCTGCTGCTCATGTTCACATTGGCATTGGGATTTTTCTGCCTCTAAACTCCTCTAAAGGCCTATGTGTGCATGGACACATAGCCCTAAATGTAGGGGCATTTAGAGGTAGGAAAGGAAAATGCCTAACGCCCCTATGAGCAGCTGAAAAAAATGTCCAGTGTGCATGAGCCCTTGGAAACGTCTGACACGCCTAAACAGGTGAATGTGTCTAAGCCAGTGGTTTCCAAACTGCATCCCAGGGGCCAGATGTAGCCCTTTGCTTGCCTTTATCCAGCCCTTTGGCCACTATTCCTCCCACTGGCACCAATGATGGGGCGCTATTTCTCCCACTGACACCCAGTGGTGGCTGGTGCTCAAAATTCTCAGGGGGGGCACAAACTAATGACAACCCCCACCCCCCCTTGGGAGACACGGATGGCGGCGTTCACCCGGCACCCCACCCCCTGCGGGAGACAGACGGCGGATGCCTTACCTTTTGGAGGCAGGGGGGAAGGAAAAGGCAGGGCCGCTCTGACCGATTCTGCCAGGGAGCACACAGAGAGACATTCTCCTCCCGGCCAAACAGGAACATTAAGTGTGTCCTGAGACACGATTGGCCAGGGAGTCCTTGGCCAATAGGGGCTTCCTGATTGGACGGGAGGAGAATGAGGGAGACAATAGCGAATATTCATTCGCTATTGTCACACAAGTGGGTGTGCTCGGGGCGCAGTCCACGGTGGTAAAAAGGTTGTGTGTGGACAGCACGCTCTCACTTACCATGCTCTCACCAACAGCTCCTAGTCAGGGCTCCTGATTGGGAACCAGTAGGTCAGGTTTTTCCCAAAACCTATTAAAGTCTATTGGTCTCGAACTTAAAGGCTCATATGCAAGTTATTGGCCATAAAAAGTGTATGTCGGCCACTTTAAGTGCTCTAGGGGGCGCGCGTGTCCGCGGCGCAACACCGGAGCCGATGCGTGTGGCCGGAGGCCGCGATGTCCGCCGGCGACCTGCAATCGCTCCTCAGAGAGCCAGAACGGGGATCTGTCAATGTAAACAGACAGATCCAGGCCACATGTCCTCAACATGGGGGGGGGCTGCATGTTGATGGGGACAAGGGCCTCTTCCCGACAAACCCTGGGAAGTGGTTGTGGGGGTCTGCGAGCAGGGGGCTTATTGAACTCTGGAAGCCCCCTTTAACAAGGGGGCCCTCCAATCCTGGCCCCCTCCCTATGTGAATGAGTATGGGGTACATTGTACCGCTACCTATTTACCAAAAAAAAGTGTCAAAAATACAGACAGGAGGCAGTTTTTGACAATTCCTTTATTAAAAAAATAAAAAAGCAATGCCCCCCTTGTTGTGCTTTGTGCATTTCTTCCAGATCTGTGCTGTAATCCAGTGTGAAACTTTGCCTCTGTGTAGGAGCTTAGCTTCCTGTAATAAAGACCGGTCATTGCTGCTCTCTCTCTCTTTGTGCAGGGTGTTTGGTCTTGTCTCCGCCCCCTCCTGTAGATATCTGCAAGCAGCCTGTAGTGGGTGGAGCATGCTGGGCCCCTCCCACAGCTCTGCTGTCTGCACAGGCTAACTATAGCACAGTGATGATGTCACAACTGTTTTTATAAGGTAAGTTCTGGGTTTGCAAAAGCATTTGGTGCACACAAAGTGGATTTATATCCTTTGTGGCTTTCGAGAAATATCCTTAAATTAAAGATTTTGTGCCTGGAGTTCACCTTTAAAGCCAGTTTCCCTTTCATAAAAATGTCCTTCTTTGGGCTGTACATACATCCATTGCAATGTACGTTGCTATATGTTGTACATGAGCCCTTGCATAAACTCGCGCATACACATGGGTGTAAAACCAAGGGTGCAAACAGTCTGAGGCATGGGGCTATTCATAATGGAAAGCTGATACCACGATCTGTTCTCCAACAGCCACCGCAGTGTTTTCTCCACAATGAGCCAGCATTTTGCTGGTCCTTTACAATGACAGTGCAAGCTGCCATGCGTAGACTGCGGTGTCCGTCAGAGTATACGCTGCATAAAGCTACAGAGAACACAGAAGGAGAGGCTGCTCACATGACCCGCCAAAGGTCTTCTCCTCCCAGAAGTTTCATTTGTCTTTTCCCATTCATAAAAATAAATGTGACCACAGGGACATGACCTCCAACTAGCAGGAAGAAAGTTCAAAACTAACATTAGAAAGAGTTATTTTGCCAAAAGAGTAGTTAATGCTTGGGACAGACCTCCAGCAGAAGTTGTCAGTCAGTCAACAATAAGTGAATTTAAAGCGGAGGTCTGCCCAAAAAGAATAAAAAATTAAAAGCCAGCAGCTACACATACTGCAGCTGCTGGCTTTTAATAATAGGACACTTACCTGTCCCAGAGTCCAGCGATGTCGGCACCGCAGTTGATGTTTCCATCAGCTGTCAGGTGCTGCCGCTGCCATTGCGGGTAAGGGAACCCGGCAGTGCAGCCTTACGGCTTCACGCCGAGAACCCTACTGCGCATGCGCAAGGCCCCGTTCCTCTCTACTACTGGCCCGGCGACAGAGGGAGGAGGAGGGAGCTGAGCGGTGATGTCATGGGCCATGGCGCAGACACCCGGAAGTGGGAACAGGATACCTGTCAAAGATAGGTATCCTGTCCCCCCTCCCCCCCCCCCCCCCCGAAAGGTGGCAATTGTGGCACCGGAGGGGGAAAGGAGATAAAATGAGCAGAAGTTCCACTTTTGGGTGGAACTCTGTTTTAAACATGCTTGGGACAAACATAGATCTATAGACAAAAAGGTTAAAAGAAGAAAAAAAAAAAAGAAAGAAAAAAAATCAAAATGGGGCACACTCGATGGACCACTTGGCCTCTGTTTCACTTCCTTTGGATATTTCTCCTGTTATAATAAATCCCCTGTCATTATTTCTACTGTTATAACTTATCTCCTATTATGATATTTCTCTTCGCATGTCTATTATATTCCCAGTTATAATATGTCTCCTGTTATTATATTTATCCTGTTTTAATATATCTCCTTTCATATTTACTATGTTATAATATATCCCCTATTATAACACTTATCACATTATAATATTATCTCCTATTACAATATTTATCAGGTTATAATCACCTTTTATAATATGTATAAATAATATATCTCCTATTATAAAATGTATCACATTATAACATTATCTCTTTTTATAATATTTATCAGGTTACAATCCCATTGTATAATATTTATTACTTTATAATATATCTCCTATTAATATTTATTTTATTATATCTCCTGTTATAATGTTTCTTCTGATATAATATACTGTATCTCCTGTTACGTGATGTATTATAACCTGATAAATATTTTTTATTATTATATTTATCCTGTTATATCTAAGGGTATAATATCTCTCCTGTTATATTATTTATCAGGTTATAATATATGTCTTATTATTATATTTATTCTGTTATATCTATGGGTATAATATTTATCCTGTTATAATATATTTCCTTTTATAATATTTCTCCTATTATAATATATCTCCTGTCATAATGTGTATTCTGTTTATAACAAAGCTACAGTTTGAATATTTACTATGCTATAATATATCGCCTATTATAATATTTATCCTGTTATAATAATCTCTTATCATAATACTTATCCTGTTATAATATACTGTATCTCCTGTTGTACTGTATTACTAATTCCATTATAATATTCCTCTTGTTATCATATATCACCTTTTATGATAGTTATGCTGTCATATCTTCTATTACAGTATCTCTTATTATAGTACCTCCTGGGCTATGATTGAGACTGAGCTGTCCATGGTAGCTGATGCTCTACAATGCTCCAACTGTTTTGCTACTAGTAGTATTTCCCACATCCCATCAAGAGCATGACACATACAAATGCTTTTAGTTTGCAAAAGCAAATGGAAAAAGCAGGAGAAAGTAAATGTCCCTTTTTTCTTAACTTTTTTTTTTCATTAACTTACAGTAGCTACATTTCAAAATACAAAAACTATTTTAAAGCGGAACTGCATTGCTTCTGAGCACCACAAACCAAGAACACTATTTAATTAATTTTTTACTATTCAAATCAAACTCCCCATCCATCCATGTCTCTATGCTTTATTTTGGTTAAGAAATCACTTTGAAAAGCACCCCTAGCATCTCTGGAATCTTAAGTAAAGGCAGATGATTCTTGTAGCATTTACTTCCTGGACTTCATCTGCCCTTAGCTCAGACATGCAAACAGTAGGGTGTGCTTAGCCGAGAAAATCCCTCCTCCTTTCCCGAAGACTCCTGGGAAGTATGACATCATTAACCTAGGAAAAGAAACCAGGAAGTAACTGAAGAAATGTAAAAATAACATTTAAAATGAGAAATTAAGATATACTTTCCTATCTATTTACTAATGCTAGGAGCATAAGGATTAAAAATAAAGAGGAACTGCAGTCTGCTCACATAATTTGTAATAAAAACATATTTGCCATTCTGAAGCTTCCCTCCAACCACTTTGCACATTATTTTATATATATACTGTGATTCTGTACTTGCCAACTATGCTGCAGAAATCTTCCTCCACTCAGTCTGGCTGCAGCCATTTTAACTGTGGGCAGCTGAAGCTGCTTCCTGGATTTACACAGACACACCTCCAGCTCTGCAGCTCTCATTGGCCCTCTTATGACTCATCCCCCCTTCCTTTCTGGCAAGCTCTCATGAGAGTGAGAGAGAGAGCTGTGTGGTGTCATAAGCCTAGGCTTTTTACCAGACAAGTAACAGGAAGTGGGCTGTATAAGGTATTTACTGGCAGAAAAAATGTTTTACTATCTAAAATTAAAACAACAAGGGCACCCCCCCTCCTGCAAAGGACTAAAAATATCAGGTAAAATCTGTGGTCTGTTGGTTTGCATCCTTGTACCACCAGTTAAAGGTACAAGATATAAGTTTGAAGATAACTGGGACCGGGACTGACATTAAAGCAATAATTGACCGCAGTCTAACAGGAGCAGGACGGGCATCAGCAAAAAAGCCCCTTCTTTGAGGGGTTCAACCCGGACGGGTACCCCCTCTGTGTGAGCAGGTCTGGAGTCAGCTAAATTAGTCCCCTCTCTGAGGGGTATTAACCCGGATGGGTATCCCCTCTGTGTTTTACTGGTCTTCCTTGTTTACTTTTTCCCTTTACCAACTTTCCTTTATGTGTCGATCCTCCCTCTCCCTCCTGAGAACTTCAATTTAGAGCAATTGTACAGGGCGGGTATAGTGGAGAGGCGTAAGCCTAGGAAAACTAGAGGGCCCTGGGAAATACCTGACCCAAAGAGGCCGGAGGAAAGTCATCCCTCGGCCGACCACATAGTGTACCAGTGAGGGTCGACTACACATACTACTACTACCACTACATACCATAGCACTAGAGTATAATACGAACTACACCAGCAGAATATCCATACCTGGTCCCCCAGATCCCCAGCACAAACAGCATAATGAAGGGGAGAGGAGGGAAGGCTGCTACAGCCAGTTCGGCCAGTAGTAGTACCAGTAGAACAAGTGTAAGCCCGGGCGCCATAAGGAAATACATGGTCCAAGATGGGAATAAAGGAAGCCCAGGAAAGGTAGGGGGGAGTAAATGTAAAACCCCCGAACCTCTACCCAAAATAAGCACACGAAGACAATTGGCAGAAATGGAGACCCACATTCTGGGTACGGAGACAGCGGAAGTGGCACCTAGGGCCCCCCCCAGGAAGATAAACAACTAGCAACAAAAAATGAGATGGCAGAAATGTTCGCTAGATTAGAAACACTAATCAAAAGTGAGATCGGAGCAATCCGACAAGATATGGGCCATACACTAAAAAGAGTAGAGGAATTGGAGACAACAACGGATACCCAGGGAATGGAGATAAAAATCCTTAAACAGCAGATGGAAGAAATCCAGAAAGAACAAAGAAACCTACGGTATAAACTGGAAGACCAGGAGAACCGGAATAGGAGGAAGAACCTACGGATAAGAGGCTTGCCTGAGGTGGAGGGGGGGAAAGAGAACCTACAAGAAATAATTGATCAAATCTTTGGAGAGCGTCTGGATCCAACTGATAATAGACCCAAGATCAAGCTAGAGCGGGCCCACAGGATAAGAAAGCCAGTGGAAATCAGGGGGGACGCCCCACGAGATGTTATTGTTAGGTTCCATAATTTCCAGGATAAAGAAAAGATTAAATCAAGTATGAGAACAAACCAACAAGTGAAATATGGAGAGATAAACCTACAGATCTTCCCAGATTTATCAGCAGAGACCCTGGCTAGGAGAAGAATCCTCAAACCACTCCTTGCCCAACTCAGAGCAAATGACGTCCAATACTCATGGGGCTTCCCGGCTTGTTTGACAGGACACAAGGAAGGTCGCTCAGCGACACTCAGGTTCCCCGAAGAGACACAAAAATTCTGCCAACGCTTGGAGGTACCATTGGTGGAAATTCCGGGTTGGTGGGAAATATCTGAAAATCAAGATAGTAGAGAGGGGACCTACACCTGGAAACCAGTTACTAAAATGATGCGACCATAAAGAAAAGACACAAGCCTGTACAACGATCAGATAGATAGATAACGTTAGGCCCAATCTGTAAAGGGGAGGATGAAGTAAAAGGGGGGGGGGGGGAAACAAAAAAAAAAAAAGTGCGGTGGAGGTCGGGGGGTGTGGGTCCGGGGGGGGGGGGATGGGGGGGGAGGGGAGCGGGGAGGAGGGGGGGGAGACGGGCATCCAGGGGGGAGCGGATGGACCCAAGGAAGGTATCCCCGAGCTCAAACTCTAGGGGGAGAACCGTAGAGCCGGGAGGAGTTAGTGGGGCCACGGTTAAAAGGGCCATGAGAGGGTCCGTTACCCCAAAAGGGGGGGAGAGGGAGGGGGGAGGGCAAGGGGGGGATGATGGAGGGGCAGGGATTAGAGGGGGGGAGGAGGGGGAGGGGAGGGGCGAGACCAGTACAAACCTCAGAGTGACCAGTACAAACCTCAGAGTATCCTGTTGTGGTAGTGGTTGGGCCCTGGAAAGAAGAATAAATGGTTGGAACTAATCTGGTAACATATAATGTGAGGGGGCTCAACTCGCCCATAAAGTGCGCGAACGTGATGGGCGAGCTGAGATCCAACAAAGCCGAGGTGGTCTTTCTCCAGGAGACACATCTATACCTGGGGAGAAATCAGAGGATTTCGTCAGGGGACTACCCGTGTTGGTTTTATAGCGACTCCCCGATAAGGGGAGCAAAAGGGGTAGCTATTGGTTTTGCCAGGGGGACCCGTTTCCAGATAGAGGAGAGAAGGACTGACCCGGAGGGCCGATTTTTGTTTCTGAGGGGAAAGCTAAATGGTCAGGAATATACATTAGCTAATATCTACTGCCCTAACAACAATCCAAGTAAATATCTAATTGGAGTATTATCAAAGCTAGAGAGTTTTAGGAGAGGGAGGACCATTGTGGCAGGAGACCTGAACCTATGCCTAGAGCCAGGCAGAGACAATGCGTCGCGTGCCCGGGGGACTGGGGGGGTATGGTTGAACAAACTTAAAAAAAAACTGCACCAGTCCCAACTAATCGATGTTTGGAGGATGCAACATCAAAAAACATTGGATTACACTTACTACTCCCCCGTGCACGCGACGTACTCAAGACTTGACTATATTTTCGTTGACCATAGATTTTTAGAAGAGGTAGAAAACACAAATATCGGATCTATAACTTTCTCGGACCATGCCCCAGTGACATTACGAATAAAACAAAATAATCTAACACCCCCGTTTCAAAATTGGAGACTAAACGAAGATCTTCTTCACGATAAGGAAATTGACAAATTAATAAATGAAGAACTGGAATTTTATTTTAGAACTAATTCCTCTGAAGAAATGTCAGAATCAATAGTCCGGGAGGCCCATAAGGCTTATATTAGGGGGATAATAATAAAGGCGGGAGTGGAGAAAGAAAGAAGGCAGAACAAAGTCTTGGGCACACTTCAGGAGGAGGTGAAAAAACTAGAAAGGCAGCATAAGGACACGAGGGATAGAGGGATCCTGGGGAAACTACATGGTACTAGAGAGGCCCTGAGACAGCAGATAGAGGCAGAAAATCGTAAAAAATACAATTTAGTCAAAAAAGAAAGATACATCTCTGGTAATAAACCGGGTCGACTCCTGGCGAGAGCACTAAGCAAAAAGAAAAGTAACAATTACATTGACAAGATAAAGACGAAATCAGGAGAATTTAAATATAAGGATAAGGACATAGCAAAAATCTTCCAGGAATTCTATGGGGAACTCTACTCAATAAACACAAAGGATAAGGACAAAGTGAGAGAGCAAAAACGAGAAAAAATTAAAAACTATTTAAAAGATACCGGGATGATTAAGATATCAATAGAGGAGAATCTTGCGTTAGAAGCCCCCATTACAGAGGCTGAGGTAAGGAAAGCTATTAAGGAGACCCCGACGGGAAAGAGCCCGGGGCCAGATGGACTGACAGTACTATATTATAAGAAATACCAAGAGCTTCTAGTCCCAAAACTATGTACCTACATGAACGAGATAGGTGAGAGAGGGGAAATGAGTAGAGACGCATTGGCAGCTACTATAGCGTTAATTCATAAGGAAGGAAAGGACAACACACTGTGCTCTAATTTTAGGCCCATATCCCTCTTAAATAATGACACAAAAATTTTCGCAAAAGTTATCGCGGGTAGAGTCAAGCAAACGTTGAAAAATATCATCCATCCAGATCAAGTGGGGTTCATAACAGGTAGACAAGGTAGGGATAATAGTATCAAAACGCTATTGATAACTCAGGAAATTAAAAGGAGCGGGGCCCCAGGACTACTGCTATCAATAGATGCTGAAAAAGCATTTGATAGGGTAGACTGGGACTTCATGACAGAAACACTCAAAGAAGTGGGCTATGGGGAGAGGATCTGTAGTTGGATAAGGGCGCTCTACACAAAACCTTCAGCGAGAGTCAAAATAAACGGGACCTTATCCGAGCCTTTTAATATGTATAACGGAACTAGACAGGGATGCCCAATCTCCCCATTGCTCTTCCTGATAGTATTGGAACCCCTCCTCGTTAGGATAAGACAGAACCCAGACATTGGAGGAGTCAACATAGGGGGAATTGAGTATAAGCTCGCCGCCTTTGCGGACGATATCCTCCTCTACATAACAAACCCGAGAATTTCTCTTCCGAATGTCTTGGCTACATTAGAAGAGTACGGAAAACTGTCTAACTTTAAAGTAAACACTACCAAGTCAGAAGTACTAGATATCAACCCAAATAAGACAAGAGATTTCGCCTATCAAAAACATTTTCCATTTAGGTGGGAGAAGGAAGCTCTAAACTATCTAGGAATTAAAATCACAACGTCCGTAGAAGAATTATTCCAGGCAAATTTCATCCCGCTCATAAACGAGGTTAAATCAGAACTAAATAGAATTCAGCAGGGGCAACTGACGTGGTCGGGAAGAATTAACATTTTCAAAATGGTTCTGTTACCAAAAATAACATACAAAATGCAAATGCTTCTAGTTACTCTCCCACCTGGTTACCTTAAAAGGCTGCACTCAATGATATTAAAGTTTATATGGAAAGGGAAAATACCACGGATAAAATATAACCAATTAATAAACACAAAAAGTAAAGGGGGATGGGGAGCACCCGACATCAGTAAATATTATGAAGCTATCGCACTGGGGAGGGTAATAGATTGGGTTAAAAATAAAGGTAAACACTGGGTAGAAATTGAAAATAATGTTAGTAAGCTAAAACTCCACAAAATAATATGGTGCCCACCAAAATTAAGAAAACAAGATATAAAATTGCACGAAATCACTAGCCACGCACTTAGAATATGGGACCGGATCCACAAGAGGGAACACTGGGAATATAATTCACCGCTAATGTCATTGAAGGAAGTAGAATATTTCCCTCCGGGGAAGGAAGAGTGGTTTGGGAAATGGCTCCTTGACGAGAATTTGCAATTAAAGGACGTAACAGACAGGGGGAAAATATGCTCAATCCAGGAGCTTAAGAAAAGAGGAGACAAGATAAATATTAATCCATGGCGCTACGGTCAATTAAAACATTTTGTTGAATCTTTGCCACAACCAATCAGAACAATGAAAAATCTACTCCCACTAGAAAAAATATGTATGGAACCAGACGATAAAAGGGGTTTTTCTAGAATATATAAAATACTGGTAGAGCTGAGGAGGGTAGATACCCTGGCTTTTATAAGTAAATGGGAGAAGGAGTTAGGGGTAACACTGGCAGAGATAGAGGTAGATCTGATACTAAAGCGTCTTCTGATCACGTCAGTTAACTATAAAGTGCTAGAGCTAAACTACAAGTGTTTAACAAGAATGTACATGACCCCGGACAAGATGCATAAAATTGATAAGGACAAATCTCGGCTATGCTGGAGGGGCTGTAGTGAAATTGGGACGATGGCCCATGTGTGGTGGTCGTGTCCTGAGATAGGGGTCTTCTGGGACGAGATCAGGAAATATATTAAAGAGATTACAAACTATGATGTACCAAGGGACCCCAGGGTTCTTCTGTTTCACTTGAGCGAGATGCCCACTAGGGCCTACCTCAGAACACTCCTACCCCACCTCATAGACGCAGCTAAGAGCCTAATCCCTAAAAACTGGAATAGAAAAGAAAGGCCATCCATGAGGGATTGGATAAATAAAATAAACGAGATACAGGATTTGGAGTACTTAAGGTTCAGTGACGGGACAAAAATGGAGGCGTACAGGAAAAAGTGGGGAGAGTGGGAGAAATTTAAAAAATCCATAAGAGCAGCTGAGATATGGTCAACTTGAGTAGGGAAGGGGAGCAAGGGGAAATCAAACGGGAAAAAAAAAATAAATAAATAAAAAAAAAAGAGAGAAAAGAAAAATTAGATGGGAGGGAGTACGGTCTCGGGAAGGGTGGGGATAGGGGGGGGCGGGGGTGGAGGGTAGGGAGTAAGTAACAACCGGCTAATCTTGGATGTAGTGGGGGGGATGTTATTCCCATATTTTTGCTTGTGTAAAGAAACATTCCAATCAATGAAAAAGAGTAGAAGCCACAATGATGTGATGAAAATAAAGGGAAGTATTTTTTGAATTTCAATTTGAAAAAACTACTCCCATAGTTTACCTTCTCGCTGATGTGGCAAAAAAAAACAAAGAAAAAAAAAACAACAAGGGCAGAAGATTTAATAGACGGAAAGATGAAAAAATGACTAAAGTTCTGCTTTAATGTTGATTCAGAGAGTGAAGTTCCAATTTAAGAAACAAGGAATGGTACCTGGAATTCAGCTTTTATTAAACTCTGGTAGCCCCTATTGAACCTCGTTTAACATAGGCCAAGTGTGAACAGGAGGCTGAATTCACACCTGCATTCTCTGTATGCAGCATAGGCTGCATTTTACAAGTTGAGGGGCTCTGAGATTCAATTGGATAAGACTTTCCCCTGGTGATCCTGCCAGTAACACACTTCCTATCCTAGGGTGACAATGAGCTCTCACTGTACTGCATCTATGTAGGAGCAGCATTGTCACCATAGGAGAGGACTACAGAACACCTTCCACTCTCATCCATGTTATAGAGAGGATCAGTTCTTTGGTTCTCAGAGTTAGCTAGGGACAAACAGTGCAGGGCAGGAAGAGAGCACATGAAGTTATCAGCTGACAACAATTTTGGAAGGATCAACAGGTATTTTTTATTTTTTTACATGTACTGAAAACATATAACAAAACACTTACATACATTTTACAGTCCAAAAGGAACAAAATAAGAGAAATGTATTGTTTGGGTTAAACCCAAGAACAAAAATGTAATGGGTTTCACCTTACCAGTTCGCAGATGCAGTGGCTGCATTAGTTTTCTTTTTTTTTTCAGTCCTTTTTTGTTTATTTTCACCTGGTGATCCTGCAGCTTACACACGTCTTGCCCTAAGGTGTCAACACTCACTCACTGCATCAATGGAGTAGCATTGTAACTCTAGGAAGACTGTTAGGACAACAGAACACCCCCCCCCCCTCATCATCTCCATAATTTATTATTTATTTATTTATAGATGGAGGTGTCCTGTAGTTCATATAATATACTTAGGAAAACTGAGAATATAACGCTTGAGATTTCAGATCAGTACAAGGATGCTGGATTTCTAAAGTGCCAATAGGAATTTTTCTGTACCTGCAGAAATTGTACTTCATCTGAAAAAAAAAACAACTAATGCAGCGGCCACATGTAGAAATTAGAAAGCTGTAATATATGACATTGATATTGTTCTAATAAAGATACTATTTAAACATTTGGGGACATAAATAAAGAAGAAACTGCTAACTTAAAGGCACAGGCTCCAGAGCTGTCAATCCTGAATTTATTGGTATTGGTTCACTGACCTGGAATAAACTTACATCAGAATTTTGAGAGCAGACTTGTTAAAACCCCACTGGCCACATGCTTGTCAGAGGTCACTGATTCACTAGATAACAAAGTCAGAAAAATCCTAGCAATTCTGATGCTTTTACCTTTAAATAAACGTCAGCAGTGACAGTGTCCATATTTCCAACCTCACAGGTTCCCTTTTATGCCCTGTACACACGGTTGGATTTTCCGATGGAAAATGTTCGATGGGAGCCTTTTGATGTAAATTCCGACCGTGTGTAGGCTCCATTGGACATTTTCCGTCGGAATTTCTGTCACACAAAATTTGAGATCTGGTTCTCAAATTTTCCGACAACAAAATCCGTTGTTGGAAATTCCGATCATGTGTACACAATTCCGACGCACTAAGTGCCACGCATGCTCGGAATCAAGCAGAAGAGCCGCACTGGCTATTAAACTTCATTTTCCTCGACTCGTCTTACGTGTTGTACGCCACCGCGTTTTTGGCGTTCGGAATTTCCCACCAACTTTGTGTGACCGTGTGTATGCAACACAAGTTTGAGCCAATATCTGTCGGAAAAAAAAACATGGATTTTGTTGTCGGAATGTGCGATCGTGTGTACGTGGCATAAGAATCCAGATATTCCATGTAATGGACAAATAAAGACACAGCACATAACCCAACCATAAACTTGCAAAGTAACCCAGAAAACACTGTGCTTCTTTGGATTCCTAATAATATACACGCTATACATGCCATTCATCTAGCAGACTACAGTGATTCTATCCCATAAAATTTACCATGCATAACCTTCTTCTTGTTGATAGGGCTGCACAGCAGAATAATAAAGCCTCGTACACACACGATTGGACTTTCCGACGGGAAATCCGTGATGACAGGCTGTTGGCTGAAAATCTTACCATTTGTATGATGCAGTGGCGTCTGGTGCTCAAAATTGCCCATCCAATGCTGCCACTGTGCCATCAAACACTGCCACTGTGCCCATCATATGTTGCCAGTGTGCCCATCAAATGCTGCCAGTGTGCCCATCATATGTTGCCAGTGTGCCCATCAAATGCTGCCAGTGTGCCCATCAAATGCTGCCAGTATGCCCTTGAATGCTGCCAGTGTGACCCCCGCCCGCTCACTGTCTGCCCGGCTATTACCCTGTCTTGGTGGGGCAGTGGGTGATGGTGACGAGCGTGGTCCTTCATGTGTCTCCTGCCGTCCTCATCTCCCGTCCTCTCCTTCTGTCGTTTCAGCCAATCAGGTGACAGGTAACAGACCCAAGCACCTGATTGGTAGAGAGGTGGTTCAGTGTTAGGAAAGCGAATATTAACCACTTGCTTACTGGACACTTAAACCCCCCTCCTATCCAGACTAATTTTCAGCTTTCAGCGCTGACGCACTTTGAATGACAATTGCGCGATCATACAACACTGTACTCAAATGAAATTTTTATCATTTTTTTAGAGCTTTCTTTTGATGGTATTTGATCACCTCTGCGGTTTTTATTTTTTGTTAAAAAAATGTAAAAAGACTGAATTTAAAAAAAAAAAAATATATATATATATATATATATATTTTTATATTTTGTTATAAACGAATTAAAACAGGTAATTTATCTCCTTAATTGATGTACGCTGATGAGGCACCACTGATGGGCACTGATAGGTGGCACTGATGGGCACTGATGGGTGGCAGTGATGGGCACTGCTGGGTGGCAATAATGGGCACTGATCAGTTACACTGATAGGCAGCACTGCTAGGTGGCACTGATTGGCACTACTGGTGGGCATTGATAGCTGGCACTTGCGGGCATTGATAGCTGGCACTTGTGGGCATTGATAGGTGGCACTTGTGGGCACTGTTAGGTGGCACTGTTAGCTGGCAAAGATGAGGCAGATGTGCCTCTTCCACTTCGGGACCTTTGTCCCTCTCATCCGAGCCGGTGATCGGCTTTTTTTTCTACTCACGCTATCAGCGTGAGTATAAAAAAAAAAACGATTACCGATCTTTTGTTTACATCATGTGATCAGCTGTCATTGGCTGACAGCTGATCACATGGTAAGGGGCCGGAACCGGCCCCTTACTCGGATCAGTGATCAGCCGAGTCTCAGTGACTCGTGATCACAGCGCGCTCGCAGGGCGCGTGCACAGGGTAGGCCATCATATGACGGCCTCCCGGGAATTCAGGTCCGCGCTGTGGCCGTCATTCGGCCATAGCGCGGATGTCAAGTGGTTAATTTGCTTTTCTAGCACAGCTGGGTGAACTGCGAGCGCCAAGCATGACGCTCGCTGTTTACCTTTTTTGACGCCTATTAGACCCTATGGCTCTAATTAGGTGCTTCAAAAAAATACCCCGTCGCTGTAATTCAGGCGCCCGGCGCCCGAAAAGGGGCCGGGCGCCTGAATAGGGGGTGGCAGCAGCAGCCATTGATAGATTCATGCAATGCATGAATCTATCTATTGGTGATAGAGGGGGTGGCTGGAGAGAGGGGGCGACGCCCGTGTGCCCTTATGGATGCACAGCCACTGATTACAAGGAACGACTACAAACACTAAATTTATTTAGAAGAGACACATGAGAGGGGAGACATGATAGATTCATGCAATGCACATTAGAGGGGAGACATGATAGTGATTCATTTACAAATACCTCAATGATGATCCCAGCCTAGGAAAAAAACAATTCAGACTCAGGGAGTGTAAGAGTACATGGGGCCACACAATGAGATTGGAAGAGAAGCAGTTTAGCATTAAGCTGTATAAAGTTTTTTTTACTGCCAGGGTGATAAGGATGTGGAACTTTTTTCCACAATTGGTGGTAGCAGCGGGGAGTATTGATAGTTTGAAAAGACTCTTGGACGTGCATCTTGAAGAACACAATATACAGGGATATGGGAAATGATATACAGACACTGACCCATGTACAGCTACACAGGTTGAACTGGATGGACTATTGTCTTTATTCAACCTTACCCACTATGTAACTATGAAATAAATAAATAAATAATCAGTTTCATGGAAAAATTAATTTAAAAACGTTTTTCTGTAATTCATGATATACATGTAAGCTTTCATTTCTCTGTCCCTCTCTTGAAAGTTGGCTACTAAGAATACTTTTTTTTTTTTGGTGACATGTCTTCCCCTAGTGGAGATTTTAGGAAATGCACCTGGTTGTGGTCTGATGATGTTGACTCCATATTGTCCATAGCGCATAAAGCAGGAATAAAGAACCCGTAAACCTAAGATAAATGATATTCGTTTGTTAAAGCAATAATCATCTGCCATTATTGTTATTTATTAATAATTATAAAATAAGTAATAAATACTTTTTTAATTTTCATTCTTTATTTTGGCATCACAGTGCTGTTGATCTTCTGTAGCCTCTTTGCAGTCATTTCCTGTCTACTTGCACAGGGATGACTGCATTGTATTTTTCACGGTCTCCTTATGGTGACAACACTGCAATATACACCTGTGCTGTATATAATCATAGCTTGTGTCACAAGGTAACAATGCAGGAGAATAAGTGGAAAGATGAGGATAAAACATTGTCACCCTATTACAGGAAGTGCCTGAACAAGGACCTTAAAGGCACAACTACCAGGAATTAAATTAAAGCTGCAAATGTAAAAATACTGATAATGAAATTTCGAGGGCACACTTTCCTATTGTGGTAACACGTGTGTTGTCATGCACAGTAACGCACGCAACATGCATTGCGGTGTCATGCATTTTGAATGATAGCTCAATGTATTAAGTCCACACAAGGCAACTAATAGTAGGGTGTGTTGGCAGTCCATTCATTTTGAATGGATTCCTTCAATGCAGTTTTAAATCCAAAACCAAAACTGTAATATATTGCGGGTTAGCAATCATTAGATGTGGTGGCTGCATTCGTTTTCTTTTCTTCTTCTTATTAATTATTATTATTCAGGATTTATATAGCGCCAACAACAGTTTGTGCAGCGCTTTACAACATGAGGGCAGACAGTACAGTTACAATCCAATTCAATACAGGATACTGCTCGTCAGAGCTTACAATCTAGAAGGGGGGTCAAGTGATACAAAAGGTAATAACTGTGTGGGATGAACTGACTTTTTTCAAAGTAGGAGGCACAGCAGTCGGCAGCATTGTCAGTCTTGGGGGGGGGGTATGTAGTGTTAAATGTATTAGAAAATTTAAATACACTAACCAATTAAAGCCAAACTCCAGCTCACACTTTATAATCAGTTACAGAAAACATTTTTTTTTTCCTTTTGGGATAAAGGGTTTACATGAAGAAATAAAATCATTGTAAGCCCCTTTGCCAGTGTTAAATGGTTTTTCTCATCCATGTAAACTGATACGTTCTGCTGGAGAGCTCAAGCTTTTGAAAAACAACAGACTTTCTGGCTGGACCACCAGATGAAAATAGAAGAAAGAAAGCCTAAAAAAAAGAAAACGAATGCAGCTATCACCTCTAAGAATTGATAAACTGCAATATAATAAATATTTGCTTTTGGGTTTAATACCGCTTTCATGCAAATGCATGTTAATGTGGGACATGTTACATGTTAAATCTTTTATGAGATTTTAGTGGTTGGGATTACATGCTGAATACTTTAGACTCTCCAGCTGACTAAAATAAATCTGTACCCATTCTTGGAAAGTGGAACCATAAGGTGTTCTTTAACTTGCCGACATAGTTTATAATGAATAAAGGTGACATAAATGTAAATGACACAACCTCCAAAATTAGAAAAAAAAGTCCACTAATTGCCAAATGCCTTGCATTGGGTTTGTTTGTGTCCAGAAAGTGACAGATCTCTTCAAGACTTCTGATCTTTTATTGAATTGCCGAGAATTCTTCTTCTTTATATTATTATTATTATTATTATTATTATTATTATTATTATTATTATTATTATATTATTATTATTATTCCATCCAGTTAAAATTGCTATGTGTTTCTTAGGAAGAATGTCATTGCATAGAAAATTGTACAGCTCTTTAGCTCCCTCTTGTGGTGTATTGGAGATATAATACTTTGTTTTCATTTTCCAAGGTTCACAGATGCGTAAAGCATTATTTCAGAGAGGATAATCCTCTTTCTCTATAAGTGAGAGTTCTCTGTTTTCTTACCTAATCCCCATCCTCAAATATAAGCTAGCAGCATATAAATGAATGAATCATCAAAAAAAAATTGAAATCATACAACAGTGCAGTGCTTTACCATATCATCAGATAAAAACAGTGGATCCGGAAAGTATTCACAGCGCTTCACTTTTTCCACATTTTGCTATGCTACCCATAGGTGTACGCAGCCTATTGTATTAGGGTGCGCACCCCAAAGCTCAAACACACATGCCTTCTTCCTCTGCAGCCTCAGCTGCACTGCACAGTAAATGAATGGGAAGTGCTCTGTGCTGAGCGGCTTCCTGTTCATTCACATGAACAGGATTGAAGCCTAGTAATCACAGTTTAATATGCTTCAGCTATGAATGAACACAGAGAGAGAGCGTGAGTTCATTTAGAAAAGGAAGGGGCCAGTAAATGACATATTGACATATTGACTAGCCCATGGGTGCTCAACCTATGGCCCTCCAGCTGTTGTGGAATGACAAGTCCCATCATGTCTCTGCCTTTGGGAGTCATGCTTGTAACTGTCCGCAGCTTGCAATGTCTCATTGAACTTGTAGCTCTGCAACAGCTGGAGGGCCACAGGTTGAGCACCCATGGGCGAACCCCTTCCCCTGCTCTCCAAAATACTACAAACAATACCGCATAATGACAACATGAAAGAAGTTTGTTTGAAATATTTGCAAATTAATTAAAAGTAAAAAACAAAAAAAATCCCATGTACATATGTTATCACAGCCTTTGCTCAATACTTTGTTGAAGCTCCTTTGGCACCAATTACAGCCTCAAGCAGTGGCGGTGCGTCCATAAGGGTGCATGGGCACCGCACCCTCTCTCCTGCCACCCCTCTATCACCAATAGATAGATTCATGCATTGCATGAATCTATCTATGGCTGCCGCTGCCACCCCCTATTCAGGTGCCCGACCCCTTTTCGGGCGCTGGGCGCCTGAATTACAGCGGGGGGGGGGGGTGTTTTTGAAGCTCCCAATTAGAGCCATAGGCTCTAATAGGCGTCAAAAAAGTGACGTGAGAGCGCCATGCTGGGCGCTCGCAGGTCACTCAGCTGTGTTAGAAAAGCAAATTAATATTCGCTTTCCTAACACCAAACTGCCTCTCAGGTGCTTGAGTCTGTTACCTGTCACCTGATTGGCTGAAACAACAGGCGCCGCTATTGGACGTCTATCAGGAGGAGAGGACAGGAGATGAGGATGGCAGGAAGGACCTCGTTCGTCACTGTCACCCGCTGCCCCACCAAGACAGGGTAAGTGCCAGGTAGACGGCGAGGGGGCGGGGGACACACTGGGGGCATTCAAGGGCACACTGGCAGCATTTATTGGGCACACTGGCAGCATATGATGGGCACACTGGCAGCATTTGATGGGCACACTGGCAGCATTTGATGGGCATACTGGCAGCGTTTGATGGCACAGTGGCAGCGTTTGATGGCACACTGGCAGCGTTTGATGGGCACAGTGGCAGAATTTGAGGGGCACAGTGGCAGCGTTTGATGGCACAGTGGCTGCAATTGATTTTTTTTTCAAAAAATGTTTGCGCCCCCCCCCCCAAAAAAAATTTTGAGCATCAGCCGCCACTGGCCTCAAGTCTTTTTGAGTATGATGCTACAGGCTTGGCACACCTATTTTTGGGCAGTTTCTCTCATTCTTCTTTGCAGGAGAAGATGAACCTTCGCCCCAGTCTGAGGTCCAGACATCTATTTAAATTGTAAAGGGATTTCCCAGAGCAACAAATATCCCCACCGGTGATTTCAGAGAAGCTGTAAGGAGGAAAATGTATTGAGAATTTAAATCTGTGAGATCTCATCGATAAATCAGTAGGTTGCCAGGAAATCAACACATCAAATTGACTTTGGCCTGCCTTAAAGAGGTATTAAATCCAAAAGCAAACATTTATTAATTTTCAGCCGAGAAAGGGTTTAAAACCACCGCAAAGCACTGCTGCAGCAGCGCTATGCCGGCGGTATAGCCGCGTTGCCCCATTAATTTCAATGAGCAGGAGCGGTGAAGGAGCGGTGTATACACCGCTCCTTCACCGCTCCAAAAATACTGCTAGCAGGACTTTTTTTTACCGTTCTGCCAGCGCACCGCTCCAGTGTGAAAGCCCTTGGGCTTTCACATTAAAGACACAGCAGCAGCTCTTTCAGGGCGCTTTTCAGGTGCTATTTTTAGCGCTGTAGCCCCTGCAAACCGCCCCAGTGTGAAAGGGGCCTAAGAGGGTTGAGACCAGCCATATACCACTAACAGGGGTGCTTACAACAATCAGCTTTTAATTATTTATGTAAAACCTTTATCCCAAAAGGAAAAAAACCTGTTTGCCATACTTGCTTAGAGTGTGGGCTGGAGTTTGATTTCAATGTCAGTGCATCTAAAGCCCTATACACAAGGACCCGAATGTTGGGCAGCATCGGCCGGTTCAACAGAAATCGGCCAACATTCAGCTCGTGTGTATTGCAGCCGTTCCGACAGTAGCTGGCCGCTCGGCCGGCTTCCTTTGAAGGGGCATGACCGAAAAAGGTGTGCCGATCGGCTCCCAGACTGCGCTCTCAGCCAAAGGCTTAAATCTGCTAATACATCGAACACTCCCCTCCCCCCAAACTGACAATGCTACTGTCCAAAGGTGCCCCCTGTGCTCCTTCATCCAGAGTGGAGGCACTCTAATACAAGAGGTTTGTTAGTGGCCAGATCAGCATGTAAAAACAGAGGGAAAGTCTTAAAAAAAAAGAAAATTAATTTAATGACTGGCAAACTGCAATATATGACATTTTTGGTTTTGGGTTTAATACCGCTTTAAATGTTGGACTTACAGTATCTCACAAAAGTGAGTACACCCCTCACATTTTTGGAAATATTTTACTATATCTTTTCATGTGACAACACTGAAGAAATGGCACTTTGGGGTTGATTTACTAAAGGGAAAAAGACTGTGCACTTTGCAAAATGCAATTATTGCCCTCTGCAAGTGGAGTTGCTCCAGAGCTTAATAAATGAGCAGAAACTCTGCTGACTGCCATCAACCAATCATGTGCAAGCATTAATGCATTTTTTAAATTTTCTTTGGTCTTGATTGGGCACTCTTTACAAAGTGAAGCCTTACCTCATTTACTAAGCTCTGGAGCAACTGCACTTGCAGAGGGCAACTGCACTTTGCAAAGTGCACAACCTGTTTGCCTTTAGTAAATCAACCCCTTTGCTAGAATGTAAAGTAGTGAGTGTACAGCTTGTATAATGGGGCGTACACACGGTCGGACTTTCTAGAAAGCTAGGTCCGACGTACTTGCCGCCAGACTTCCGGCGGACTACCGCCGGACTTTCTGAATGGCCGGACTTGCCTACACACGGCCGGACTTTCCGGAATCCGGTCTTCCCGACGGACTTCCGCCGGACTTTCAGAATGAACGGACTTTCCCACACACGGACAAGTCCGTTCATTTTGAACGTGACTCGGGTACGACGGGACTAGAAAAGGAATTCAATCTCGCCGCTTTTTTTGGCGAGATTGAAACCTTGCGAGCCCCGTCGCAGGCATCCCAGGCCCTTAAGTCTGGTATGGAACTTTAAGGAGAACCCCTACGCCGAAAAACCGGCGTGGGGGTCCCCCCAAAATCCATACCAGACCCCGATCCGAGCACAGAGCCCGGCCGGTCAGGAAAGGGGGTGGGGACGAGCGAGCGCCCCCCCCCTCCTGAACCGTACCAGGCCGCATGCCCTCAACATGGGGGGTGCTTTGGGGGAGGGGGCGCCTTGTGGTGCCCCCCCCACCACAAAGCACCTTGTCCCCATGTTGATGAGAACAAGGGCCTCTTCCCGACAACCCTGGCCGGTGGTTGTCGGGGTCTGCGGGCGGGGGGCTTATCGGAATCTGGGAGCCCCCTATAATAAGAGGGCCCCCAGATCCCGGCCCCCCCACACCCTATGTGAATGAGTGGTCGACCACGCCCCCTAAAACGTCACAGTCCCAGCATGCCCAGGGACTGTGACATCATATGGGGGTGGGGTCTCCGCCTATATAAGTCACAACGGAGCCCTCAGAGACCAGTCCAGCCGGAGAGAGCGTCGTGTCAACATCTGGGGGAAGAGAAGAGAAGACAAGAAGCCCAGAAGTCCGGACCTCCGCTGGCAATAGAGCTACCTGAAGACAGCGGAGGGGCCGGCCGAAGACCTGGGACACCGGGAGAAGAGGCCGGAGAGAGCGTCGTGTCAACATCTGGAGAAGACAAGAAGTCCGGACCTCCGCTGGCAATAGAGCTACCTGAAGACAGCGGAGGGGCCGGCCGAAGAACTGGAACACCGGGAGGAGAGAGCGGAGAAGAACCAACCGGACGCCGGGAGAAGATGAACCGGAGGGACCCCCGAAGACGGAAGAAGACCCCCCCCCGAGCTGTTTAATAAATTATTTTAAAAACCTGTGTTGTGTTTTATTATTGACACTTTTTACCTAGGTGAATGGGTAGGGGTACCATGTACCCCATACTCATTCACATAGGGTGTGGGGGGACCGGGATCTGGGGACCCTCTTATTATAGGGGGCTCCCAGATTCCGATAAGCCCCCCGCCCGCAGACCCCGACAACCACCGGCCAGGGTTGTCGGGAAGAGGCCCTTGTCCTCATCAACATGGGGACAAGGTGCTTTGTGGTGGGGGGGGGGGCACCGCAAGTGCCCCTCCCCCAAAGCACCCCCCATGTTGAGGGCATGCGGCCTGGTACGGTTCAGGAGGGGGGGGGGCGCTCGCTCGTCCCCACCCCCTTTCCTGACCGGCTGGGCTGCGTGCTCGGATCGGGGTCTGGTATGGATTTTGGGGGGACCCCCACGGCGGTTTTTCAGCGTAGGGGGTTCCCCTTAAAGTTCCATTGTAGCAAAGTGTCATTTCTTCAGTGTTGTCACATGAAAAGATAGAATAAAATATTTACAAAAATGTGACGTGTGTACTCACTTTTGAGAGATACTGTATATAAACCGCATAGGAGGAAGTAGTAGTTTATTGATTTACAATGCCGTCATTCTGAGTTCAATCCCCACTATGGATATAATCTGCATGGAGTTTGTATGTTCTACCCGTCTGTCAGTTTTTGCTATGCTATTTTTTTTCTTTTTTACAAAGTGACCATACATGTCTGTCCCCCCCCCCCCATACACACACAGCATGGGTTATCGGCATGTTTCATCTAGGGGGAATGGAATAGACAGCAAAACTTACTTGATTCCTCGTTCCCCCCAGCAGAAGGCGATATCCTCAGATCTCTGATGCGATCAGTATGTAGTCAGACCCTCAATGTCCACATGTAAAATACGGGACTGCTGGTGGTAAAGAAGTCAGAGAGGTGAGGTTGGGTGGAGTAGTGAAGAAGAGTAGCTTGGTGGGACATCTAATGGAAAAGGGAAAAGTCCTGGAAGTGGCACATCTCTGCAAAACCCGGTAAAAAGGTATACGACAGCCTCAGCCCGGGCTTCAACCAAGCCATGCCCCAGACACGTTTCACTATGCTCAGGGAGCTAATTAATGGGTACCCCATGACTAAGCTCAGTGGGCAGAGTGAAACGCGTTGGCATGGCCTGGTTAAAGCCCGGGCTGAGGTTGTCATACACCTTTTTACTGGGTTTTGCAGAGATGTGCCACTTCCAGGACTTTTCCCTTAGATGCCTAAAGCTAGGACAAACTCAGTCCTTGTCTGCACCCCAAGGGTTGCTATATAAGAGGACCTGATGGAGCCTTGAGCATCACCTGTAAATTTAGTTTTAGTCACACTTGGTGGGACAGTTAATACAATTCTGCAGGTGTGGAATAGGGTAAGTTTTGCTGCGTATCCCTATACCCCTATACATAACAAGCTATTAACTGCTTGCAGTTGGGGGGACGGGGAGATTAAGTGGGGGACGGGGGAGGCATTTGCTTGTGTGAGGGCAAAGTCCTGTAATATTTTAAAGCTGACTGACGTTTTACTTTGAAGTACTACTTTATATTTGTTACATGTTCTCATTCACATAACATGACTTTAAAACTTTACCTTTTTTACTTGTTCTTTTCCAGAAACTGAAGTTTTCCTCTGCTATGCAGAAGGACTGGGACAGGCACTAAGAGCCCATTCACACAGGGACGACTTGTCAGGCGACCTAGTCGCCTGACAAGTCGCCTCCCGTTCTGTGCTATGGAACCGTTCTAAGGGGAGCGACGCAAGTCGCTCCGACTTAGAAAAAGGTTCCTGTACGACTTCGGGGGCGACTTGGGGCTACTTGCATAGACTTCTATACAGAAGTCGTTTTTCAAGTCGCCCGGGCAGTCGTGTGCAGGTCGCCTCGGTGCAAGTCGTGTTGCCCCTGTGTGAATGGGGTCTTAATTTTTACAATAATCAACCTGGTCTGTGCTGGCAGCTCTCATTATCAGTTTTAGCCCCAGTTTACACTGTCACATCGCATGCAATTCGCACAGGAATTCTACCGCATTCCTGTGCAAATCACAAGCGATTCTGTGTGGTGTGATTTGAGCCCATCATTTTGTATGGCTCAAATCACACTGCATCCGCACGAAAATGGAATCGGATCCAATGGATGTTCATACCCATGTGATCCAATTTATGCAAACGCACTGCATTCTGCAATCTGCTTTTGGGGTGTCCTTAACTTTTAGTTGACACCCTCAGCAGATCGCATGAACACAGTGCGATTGTTATGTGGGAAATGCAGCGATTTCTGTGTGTTTCCCGCATCGCATCAATGTGAACCTAGCCTTAAACCAGATATGAACTCTGTCCTCCTACCATAACTGTCTGTTTAACCCTAACAAAGGGTTAAAGATCTAAAAGCTGGTCTCCTGCGTTGTATGTTAATGAAATGCATTGTGATAGTGAGGACGGGTAAGATTTCTTCTCATTTCAAATTGCTCAGAGTAGCTTTCACCCCCCGCCCATTTAAAGCAGAACAAAACCCTTTAATACAGTGACGGCCAAACGGCAGACACCCAGAAAGATCGTTTGGCATCATGTCAAGTTCAGGTAGGTGCAGTTTATCCTCCCTGCTGTAGGTGGCTCTGTTCAACTGGCTGCTGTGCAGAGGGAATGGAGGTTGAGAGGAACTTTGATCCTCTGAAGCCTCCGTTGGTGGTATCAGGAGAGCAGGTGTCTGATTGGATGCTGCTGCCCCGGCTGACCACCTTGGCCATCTTAAAGTGTTACTAAACCCAGGACCCTGCATTCACTATATCTGGACTCCCACAGTACACAGAACATGGAAATGCAATTGTTTTCGTAAATATAAACTGCTAAATACCTTTTCCCATCAGCAGTATATAGGAGTCCTGTAGGAGGAGTTTTCATTCTATTTTGACTGTCCTATGAAGCTGCAGGACCCCTGACTCTCTGTCTGGACAGTGCTAATTGGCCCTGTGCTGATCACATGCACCCTCCCAAGAAGAAAAAAACTCTCTAGCAATACACCCCAAACTGATCATGTGCAGAGTGCCTCCTAGGGCTCTGTTCTATCAGGAGATGGGTTGGGGATAGTGGAAGAAGGGGAGGATCAGAGAAGATAGGATCAAACAGCCTTTTTTACACAATGCAGAGGATTAACCCCTTAGGTTCCACAGTGAGTATAACAAGCATGTTTTACTGCATATACAGACTGATTTTACTGTTGATGGTTTAGTAACACTTTAGGTGAGGGCAATACTAATAAATAGCACTGTCCCACTGCAGTTGGCACTCATTTGGCAAAGTGGCTAAAGTCGTGCTGGCTGGGGACAGTGTAATTAGTGTTAAGGTGAGGTTCCTGTTGAGGAACAGAGCAGGGATTCCACTTCTGGCTCCGCTATCTGGGGACTCTAGAGAGTTGGTACAGGGATCTTTCTACCAGTCTACCACGTGTGACCGCATCACTGCTCTGCCTACCAGCCACCCCCTTCACTCAGAGGGCTGCCCCGGTAATGTAAGCCCTATCCAAGTGTCCTCTCAAGTGCAGAAACTGTGTTAAAGCATTGCCAACATTGTTAGGAGCTTATGTACCCAAGTTCCGATGGTATCAAGGCTTTGTGCCATATTGTTTTGGACTGTTGAGTAAGCCATTGTCTTCTATGTATTATTTGTTACTACTAATTCACCAAATAATAACGGTATCATTCTCTTTGGTACCAAACACTTGGCCCCGCTCACACACTAGCTCAGCCAAGTGGTCTTGGACTTGGACCTCTGCAGGCATCATTAGATCAGCCACAGCTCAAGGAACCCCTAGCAACCTCTGGAGGAACCCTGGTTGAGAATGGCTGAGCTAAGGTATCAGACAAAAGCAGTAAATATATCGAAATATCGGGAAAATATCTTTCACAGGTAAGCCAAATGCATTATTTTATCAGTTTTGGACTTTATTTGGCCATAAGCACAATCATGACCGGTTCTCTTTAATAGCAATTTTCACTCTGGAAATAAATAGCTTTTACGTGTTCTGTACGACTTCTGATTATCAGTTACTGTTTTTATTTGATCTTTGCCACGTTGTTTATCTTCTTGGCCACGCTCAGCCTTGGAAATCCAGCTCAGCCTTTGAAATAATGCAATGAAACTGTTTTCCATGAGGCCGTCCTAGTTAATGAGTCTGATCAGTGGTTGACTCACGCTCCCTCCTAATCTACACTCTACATTCAATCATGGTCAAGTGTTGCTCATACCGGCACAATATTTATTTAGTGGTTTTCGGAGGCTTTGTGAGCAGTGACAGGCAGTATGGAGATCATTATTCTTTACACTGGCTTTGAACTTCAAAGATGAAAGGCCCATAAGGCCAGGACTGACAGTCAGATGTAGTAAGTTTAGATAATACAGGGGGACGCATCAGATTCAGAACATTATCAGCACCGTCGTTGCTTCAGGCTGGGTTCACACCTAATACGGACGCAGCTAACAGCAGGGGGTGTGGTGCGTCCCCATTCTCAGGGATGAATCAGCCCCGAATATTTGCTTGAATTCGGAACTGAAACAGAGCCAAAGACGCACAGGACCCTTGTGCAATCCTCTCCACAGCCGCCTTCATTGAGAGACGATCACAATCATCTGTCATGCGAATGCGAATTGGATGCGGAGAAACCCACATCCAATTTGCATAGGTGTGAACCCAGCCTAAGCTGGTAATTGCGTGGTCATGCAACGCTGTACCAAACAATTTAGATTTTTTTCGCACAAATAGAGGTTTTTTTGGGGGTATTTGATCACCATTGCGTTTTTAATTTTTTGATAAATAAACGAAAAAAGGGAGAAAATTTTGAGAAAAAAAAAAACAATATTTTTTACTTTTTTGCTATAAAACATATCCAATTAAGGAATAAAAAAAAAATCTAATTTCTTTATAAATTTTGGCCAAAATGCATTCTACTACATGTTTTTGATTAAAAAAAAATCCCAATAAGTGTTTATTGATTGGTTTGCATGACAGTTATAGTGTCTACACACTATGGTGTATATACTGGGATTTTTTTTATTTTATACTACCAATGGCGGCGATCAGCGACTTATAATGGGACTGCGATAGTGCAGCGGTCAATCTGACACTAACTGATGCCGGGGGGGGGGGGGGGATGGGATGGACTGATTAACTGACACTGTGTTGCATTAGGGCAGTCCTTTGAAATCAATGGGCTGCCAAAGCAGCAAAACATTCCAGAAATTTTACATGCCAGAACATTTTTAACTCAGTAAACCACAAGCACTATCGTATGTTGCAGCATGCTGTAATGCATATGCATTGTCTTAGTATGTTGCGATGCCATTTAAAATGAATACCACCGTAGCGCATGTGTGTTCCCACAGCTCATGGAAGTAAATGGGCCCTAAATGAAATTAACTAAACTACACTTAATACACCAAACCCCCCCCCCCCTATAAAAGGAGCCCAGTGAGTGAAACTAAAAGTTTCTGTTTTGAAAAAATTTTGCTGAAATCACTCCATTCATTCCTACCATGGCTTACCAAAGAAGCCCAATACAGCCTTTATATTACTGGTAGAGCCCTCTGATTCCACCTCCTGTATTGAAATGTACTATAACTGTACTGTCTGCCCTAACGTTGTAAAAGTGCTGCACAAACTGTTGGCGCTATATAAATCCTGTATAATAATAAATGGACTAATTGAAATGGTACTGTTTACTGGAACTTTGGAGATTAAAGTCGCATGACAAGTCGTTCCCCATGTTTTCCAATGATAGCCATTCACATATGTGTGACTTAAAGTGGTTGTAAACCCTTACAGACCACTTTTACCTACAGGTAAGCCTAGATTAAGGCTTACCTGTAGGTGCAAGAAATATCTCCTAAACCTCCACGGTTTACAAGATATTTGCAAAAGACAGGCACCGATGTCTACGACGCATGCGCCGTAGACAACAGTGCGCAGGCGCATTGAGCGTGCCGTTTCTAACGGCGGTCGCGCTGTTATTGGCGGCTCCCGTGCGCATGCGTGGGAGTGACGTCATCGCGGCTCCAGCCAATCACAGCGCCGGAGCCGCGATACCCGGAAGGGAGATGGACGCTTCATGGAAGAGGGGACAGCGGTGACATCGCAGGCTCCTGTGTCAGGTAAGTGACACATAATGGGCTACTATGCGATGCATAGTAGCCCATTATGCTTTACCTTTGCAGGGAAACAAAGAGGAAGTAAAATCCATCAGGGTTTACTTCCTCTTTAAAGTCACAGCAACTTCAAAGTAGTTCATGCACTACTTTGGTCTAACTTTCATGCAACTTGAGGTCCATAAGCGTCAATGTTAACCCTGAAAAGTTGCATGAAAGTCGCACCTGAATGTTTTACTTGCAACAGTGGGTCTGATTTTGCAGAGGGACAACAAGTCACATCCAAGTCGCACCCATCGAAAGTTGCAGCAAAGTTGCACTCCAAAGTCGCACGACTTTGGAGTCGTTCAATGGTGAATGGAGCCTTCTCTGAGTCATTAAAGCTGGCCATAGACAGTTGGAATCTCAGCCGGTTCATCAGGGATCTCTAGCTGCTGGATTGTGTCTATATGAGCAGTTTAAAAGAGTGAGTAGCTGAGTGTATGGGTGTTTGCGCAGCTGCGTACCCTGATCTTAGACAACGTTGTTTTTATTTTAGTTGTGGTTGGTCAAGGAATTATTGGTAGCTAATTTTTGTAATGGTGCTAATTTTCTGATTAAAGCTGTGTTTTTTATTTAACCTCCCTGTCGGTTTTCCCGAGTGTGGCTCGGGTTTAAATTTCAGTACCATTAGCGGTAACCCCGAGCTACACTCGGGATTGCATTGCAGGATCCTGGTGCAGGTTACTTACCTTGTCCCCAGGATCCTGCGATGTCCCCCCCCTGTGTCAGCGGGCTCTGCCCTCCACCCAATGCCTCTCTGTGCCGGGCTCCGTTCCCTGTGAGCGTCGCAACGCACGGGGGCAGAGCCCGGCGGCAAATTCAAAAAATGTAAAAATCATAACACATACAGTACAGTGTAATCTTACAGATTACATTACTGTATGAAATTATTTAACATCCCTTTTGTCCCCAGTGCTTTGTCCAATGCCCTGCATGCAGTTTTATATTATATATACTGTTCTTTCTGCCTGTAAACTGGAGATTGTCCATAGCAACTAAAAAGTGTCCCTTTACGCCAAAAGCGGTTTTAGACCAGCTAGAAAACAGTGATAATAAATTAGAATCACTTGCAGAATTGAGCGATAGTGAATCGTGGGGAAATTAATTTTATTATTATTATATTATTATTTTTTTATAATTATTTATATTTATTTATTATATTACAATTTATGATATTCAAACTTCATCATACCCGGGATGTCTACTAGATTCTTGGTGGACATATTTAAGTGTGTTATTGCTAAGAATTACAGGCCTACAATATAAAACGCCAAATTTCTATGCAAAATAATTGTATCGCTTTGAGACGCAAAAATCTGACATAATCATACCGCCAGGGAGGTTAACCAGAGTGTCCCACTTTGTGACTGTCTTGGTAGACATTGGGGTTTATTTACTAAAGGCAAATCCACTTTGCACTGCAAGTGCACTTGGAAGTGCAGACGCTGGAGATCTGAGGGGGACATGTGAGGAAAATAAAAAACAGCATTTTACCTTGTACATGATTGGATGATAAAATCAGCAGAGCTTCCCCTAATTTCAGATCTTTCCCTCAGTGACTCTACAGTGACTGCACTTCCAAGTGCACTTAGAGTGCAAAGTGCATTTGACTTTAGTAAATAAACCCCATTGTCTCTCCTTTTTTTGTTAGTATGGGCAGGCTGATTGTACCCAAGTTGTTTTATCGATCAACTTGGGTACAACCAGCACATTGGATTTTACTCCCAATTATTGCCAGCGCCCTCCCCCGCTCGGGTGAACACAATAGCTCCACTGACTGTACAGATGGGGGAACCAAGCGATTTTCTTTCCGTGGTTGCAGGACAGAAAAACGCACCATTGCTAATATTACAATTATTTATGGTAATTGGGAAGTGCCAACATAATATTATAATTATTATTATTATTACAAAGGGAAGTGGAGGAGAAGTTGTCTGGCCGGTAGTGAGGTGTCGGACTTTGTGTATGTGAGTGTTGCTCGGGAAGCTAATGGTGAATGAAGGGTCATTGTTGATGAAAGCCTCTTGTACTTTTGTTTCTGTGTGTTCCTAGCAACCCCTCCTCAGCTGTGCTGTACATTCCATTGTGTATTGAGCAGGAGGCAGGTAGACCTGCAGATCTCTTCACACTTCACATTCCAAGCTGTGCCAATGGCTGAGTCAGCGGCATCTCCCAGGAGGGTCACATCCTGGCATTTGAGTCGTTTCGCCCCTTCTCCTTCTCTTGCTGAAATCCAGATGAGGGAGAAAAGGTTCGTCTTGGATTGTGTGGCTGTTGAACGTATTTCTAAAGACTACAGCGTCTCCTTACCGAAGCTTGGCTCTGTTATCCCGCCGTACAATGCCCAGAAGGACTACCATGTACGTGGCTATTTCCTGGCCAGGCCTGTGCCACCAGTACTGAAGAAAACTGGACAGGTGAGTAAAGGCTTCCATCTGCTCCATCCCTCCTTTCTGCACCTCCTTGAGGTCTGACCTATAGCTTTGTTTTTTTTAACCTGCTATGTAATATTTAAGGATTTATTCACTCTAGCAATTGAGGGGGTGGTAAAACCCTGCAGTTGGGCTACATTTTTAGCGCCCCCCAACTGCTCCCCTTTTAGCCGCAGCGATTGAGGGTGTACACATGCCACGGCTGTGATGCTTTGCAGCTGCGTCAGGAAATTTGCCCCCTGTCATTTATGGAGGGCATAACTAGTACCTATTTGCAGGTCTCTCTACCTGCGGTGATCACTATTGGATGCAGACAAAATGTACGAACTGTCATTATAGTGAACAGGGCCGGCAGCCGCACTTATCTGCTGGGAGCTGCAGGAGGAACGGCCACTATAATTTCCCCCGGCTCTAATCGCCAGTGTGAATGTAGCCTATGTATGGGAAAGTGGGTGGGGGCTTTGGGGGGCCTGGCTATCTTGGGAAAGTCTTTTCCTTATGTGGACACATTATGTGTACTTCTAGCGGACCATTTTAGAGATGCGCTCAGTAAGGAGGATACTTACAACACATAATGTGCATACTAGACTTGCTTGCAATTTGTTGGCAGGGATAGGACACAGATAGGCAGACCAGTGCTGGGATAAGGCCATTTGGTGCCCAGGGCGAAGATGGCAAACTGCGCCCCCCCCCCCCCCCATCTCCCCCACTGTAATGTCCACATCTCCCCCACTGTAATATTCACATCTCCCCCACTGTAATATTCACATCTCCCCCACTGTAATATCCACATCTCCCCCACTGTAATATCCACATCTCCCCCACTGTAATATCCACATCTCCCCACTTTAATATTCACATCTCCCCCACTGTAATATCCACATCTCCCCCACTGTAATATCCACATCTCCCCACTTTAATATTCACATCTCCCCCCTTTAATATTCACATCTCCCCCACTGTAATATCCACATCTCCCCCACTGTAATATCCACATCTCCCCCACTGTAATATCCACATCTCCCCCACTGTAATATCCACATCTCCCCACTTTAATATTCACATCTCCCCCCTTTAATATTCACATCTCCCCCACTGTAATATCCACATCTCCCCCACTGTAATATCCACATCTCCCCCACTGTAATATTCACATCTCCCCCACTGTAATATTCACATCTCCCCCACTGTAATATTCACATCTCCCCCCACTGTGATATCCACATCTCCCCCACTGTGATATTCACATCTCCCCCACTGTAATATCCACATCTCCCCCACTGTAATATTCACATCTCCCCCACTGTAATATCCACATCTCCCCCACTGTAATATTCACATCTCCCCCACTGTAATATTCACATCTCCCCCACTGTAATATCCACATCTCCCCCACTGTAATATTCACATCTCCCCCACTGTAATATCCACATCTCCCCCACTGTAATATCCACATCTCCCCACTGTAATATCCACATCTCCCCACTTTAATATTCACATCTCCCCCCTTTAATATCCACATCTCCCCACTGTAATATCCACATCTCCCCACTTTAATATTCACATCTCCCCCCTTTAATATTCACATCTTCCCCACTGTAATATCCACATCTCCCCACTTTAATATTCACATCTCCCCACTTTAATATTCACATCTTCCCACTGTAATATTCACATCTCCCCCACTGTAATATTCACATCTCCCCCACTGTAATATTCACATCTCCCCCACTGTAATATTCACATCTCCCCCACTGTAATATTCACATCTCCCCCACTGTAATATCCACATCTCCCCCCACTGTAATATTCACATCTCCCCCACTGTAATATTCACATCTCCCCCACTGTGATATTCACATCTCCCCCACTGTAATATCCACATCTCCCCCACTGTAATATTCACATCTCCCCCACTGTAATATTCACATCTCCCCCACTGTAATATCCACATCTCCCCCACTGTAATATTCACATCTCCCCCACTGTAATATTCACATCTCCCCCACTGTAATATCCACATCTCCCCCACTGTGATATCCACATCTCCCCCACTGTAATATCCACATCTCCCCCACTGTAATATCCACATCTCCCCACTTTAATATTCACATCTCCCCCACTGTAATATCCACATCTCCCCCACTGTAATATCCACATCTCCCCCACTGTAATATTCACATCTCCCCCACTGTAATATTCACATCTCCCCCACTGTAATATTCACATCTCCCCCACTGTAATATTCACATCTCCCCCACTGTAATATCCACATCTCCCCCACTGTAATATTCACATCTCCCCCACTGTAATATCCACATCTCCCCCACTGTAATATTCACATCTCCCCCACTGTAATATCCACATCTCCCCCACTGTAATATCCACATCTCCCCACTGTAATATCCACATCTCCCCACTTTAATATTCACATCTCCCCCCTTTAATATCCACATCTCCCCACTGTAATATCCACATCTCCCCACTTTAATATTCACATCTCCCCCCTTTAATATTCACATCTTCCCCACTGTAATATCCACATCTCCCCACTTTAATATTCACATCTCCCCACTTTAATATTCACATCTTCCCACTGTAATATTCACATCTCCCCCACTGTAATATTCACATCTCCCCCACTGTAATATTCACATCTCCCCCACTGTAATATTCACATCTCCCCCACTGTAATATTCACATCTCCCCCACTGTAATATCCACATCTCCCCCCACTGTAATATTCACATCTCCCCCACTGTAATATTCACATCTCCCCCACTGTGATATTCACATCTCCCCCACTGTAATATCCACATCTCCCCCACTGTAATATTCACATCTCCCCCACTGTAATATTCACATCTCCCCCACTGTAATATCCACATCTCCCCCACTGTAATATTCACATCTCCCCCACTGTAATATCCACATCTCCCCCACTGTAATATTCACATCTCCCCCACTGTAATATTCACATCTCCCCCACTGTAATATTCACATCTCCCCCCACTGTGATATCCACATCTCCCCCACTGTGATATCCACATCTCCCCCACTGTAATATCCACATCTCCCCCACTGTAATATCCACATCTCCCCACTTTAATATTCACATCTCCCCCACTGTAATATCCACATCTCCCCCACTGTAATATCCACATCTCCCCCACTGTAATATTCACATCTCCCCCACTGTAATATTCACATCTCCCCCACTGTAATATTCACATCTCCCCCACTGTAATATTCACATCTCCCCCACTGTAATATCCACATCTCCCCCACTGTAATATTCACATCTCCCCCACTGTAATATCCACATCTCCCCCACTGTAATATTCACATCTCCCCCACTGTAATATTCACATCTCCCCCACTGTAATATTCACATCTCCCCCACTGTAATATCCACATCTCCCCCACTGTAATATTCACATCTCCCCCACTGTAATATCCACATCTCCCCCACTGTAATATTCACATCTACCCACTTTAATATTCACATCTCCCCCACTGTAATATTCACATCTCCCCCACTGTAATATTCACATCTCCCCCACTGTAATATCCACATCTCCCCCACTGTAATATTCACATCTCCCCCACTGTAATATCCACATCTCCCCCACTGTAATATTCACATCTACCCATACATCAATACATCACAGTCCGCTTAGCCCCCCCCCCCACCTGTCAGCCCACCACATCACAGCCCTCAACAACTCAATTTTAATGTCCTCAGCGAGTCAGCACAAACTTTCCCCCTTATCAGTGTCCTCACTCCCTGTAACTTTGCCCCCTCCCTCACTTACCTTGCACAGACCGAAGATCGGAGGGAGGCACGGCATGTCTTGGATGGAGGGCTGGTGTTGCAAGATGGTGATTGGTTGCTGAGACCGCCCTTCATCCTAGCAGCCAATCACCTGCTTGTTAACCTCTGGCAGCTCCGCCCTCCATCCAGAACTGTCCCACCTCCCGCTGTCGGCTCTGTGTGAGGATTACAGAGACGGCAGGGGGAAGAAAAGACTGCTAAATGGCAGTACCGCGGCGAGCCACATAGGAGAGTGAGGTGGTCCACATTTGGCCCGAGGTTCCCATTTAGTGATGCCCGTTTTAGGACACTTCACTGCGCCCCCCCACCCCCAATAAATTGTCCCGCCCAGGGCATCCGCCCCTTCTGCCCACCCCTTGTACCGGCTCTGAGGCAGACCATGCACTTTTTAAAATGTCAATTGTTCATTACAGCAAAGTAACAAAAATAAAGGAGTTTGGAAGCTGAAGAGAAGAATGTGGACAAGAAGAGGAAGCTGGAGACAGAGAATGGAATGTGAAAACAGACAGGGAGGAGAGGAAGCAGGGACAGAAAGGTAGAGGAAAGGATAACAGTTTGGAGGCAAAGGGAAGAGCTTGGAAGCAGAGAGAGGAGCATGGAGGCAGAGAGAGGAGCGTGGAGGCAGAGTGAGGAGGCAGAGAGAGGAGCGTGAAAGCAGAGAGAGGAGCATGGAGGCAGAGAGAGGAGCGTGGAGGCAGAGAGAGGAGTGTGGAGGCAGAGAGAGGAGGCAGAGAGAGGAGGCAGAGAGAGGAGCATGGAGGCAGAGAGAGGAGTGTGGATGCAGAGAGAGAAGTGTGGAGGCAGAGAGAGAGGAGTGTGGAGGCAGAGAGAGGAGTGTGGAGGCAGAGAGAGGAGTGTGGAGGCAGAGAGAGGAGCGTGGAGGCAGAGTGAGGAGGCAGAGAGAGGAGCGTAGAGGCAGAGTGAGGAGGCAGAGAGAGGAGCATGAAAGCAGAGAGAGGAGCATGGAGGCAGGGAGAGGAGCGTGGAGGCAGAGAGAGGAGTGTGGAGGCAGAGAAAGGAGGCAGAGAGAGGAGGCAGAGAGAGGAGCATGGAGGCAGAGAGAGGAGTGTGGATGCAGAGAGAGAAGTGTGGAGGCAGAGAGAGGAGTGTGGAGGCAGAGAAAGGAGCGTGGAGGCAGAGAGAGGAGTGTGGAGGCAGAGAGAGGAGCGTGGAAGCAGCGAGAGGAGCATGGAGGCAGAGAGAGGAGCGTGGAGGCAGAGAGAGGAGTGTGAAGGCAGCGAGAGAAGCATGGAAGCAGAGAGAGGAGGCAGAGAGAAGAGTGTGGAGGCAGAGAGAAGAGCGTGGAGGCCGAGAGAGGAGCTTGGAAGCAGAGAGAGGAGCATGGAAGCAGAGAGAGGAGGAAGAGAGAGTATAGTAGAAGCAAAGAGGGGAGCATGGAGGCAGAGAGAGGAGGAAGAGAGAGTATTGTGGAAGCAAAGAGGGGAGCATGGAGGCAGAGAGAGGAGGCAGAAAGAGGAGCGTGAAAGCCGAGGGAGGAGCGTGGAAGCCAAGAGAGGAGCATGGAAGCAGAGAGAGGAGCGTGGAAGCAGAGAGAGGAGTGTGGAGGCAGAGAGATGAGCGTGAAGGCATAGAGAGAAGCGTGGAAGCAGAGAGAGGAGGCAGAGAGAGAAGCATGGAGGCAGAGAGAGGAGCGTGGAGGCAGAGAGAGGAGCGTAGAGGCAGAGAGAGGAGTGTGGAGGCAAAGAGATGAGCGTGAAGACATAGAGAGAAGCGTGGAAGCAGAGAGAGGAGGCAGAGAGAGGAGCATGGAGGCCGAGAGAGGAGCGTGGAGGCAGAGAGAGGAGCGTAGAGGCAGAAAGAAGAGCATAGAGGCAGAGAGAGGAGCGTGGAAGAATATAAAGGAGCGTAGAAGCAGAAAAAGAAGCATGGAGGCAGAGAGAGGAGCGTGGAAGCAGAGAGAGGAGGCAGAGAGAGGTGCATGGAGGCAGATAGAGGAGGCAGAGAGAGGAGGCAGAGAGAGGAGTGTGGAGTCAGGGAGAGGAGTGTGGAGACAGGGAGAGGAGTGTGGAGCCAGGGACAGAAATATGTAGACAGGGATAGGAGTGTGAAGTCAGGGATAAGAGTGTAGAGTCAGGGAGAGGAATGTGAGAAAAAGAGTAAAATGTGCAGGTGGGGAAAAGGAGATCCTCAGAAAGGGAAGGAAGTCTGTACCCAAACACTACCATAAACAAAAGAGAAAAGTTCTGCACAGAGATTAAATTTAATCAGTAGGGAAAAAATTGATATATGAGCTTCAAAAAATTACGTCTGCAACAAAGAAATTGTATTAGTGTAAATGCAGCACCTAAAAGTAAAATGATGATAAAGTGATGAATAATGCAAATAACTCAAATACTCAACAACTCACTCTGAGCACAGCTCCCTCCCCATCAGTCTGTTTCCAAAGACCCAGTACTGCCAATATAAAGCATTGCCGTAACATAAACAGGACAGAGAGAGAAGCTCTTATAGTGTAGTATTTAAAAACTTTTTATTAAAATTGCATCAATAAAAATATACAAAAGCCATTACAGAAACCCCGCTGCCTATCTCGGGAGCACTGTGTGATGTCAACAGGCACCAACCCCACCGGTCTGTTTTAAGTTGGCAGTACTGGGTCTCCTTTAGAAGGAGACTGGCGGGAAGCAAACTGTGTACAAAGTTAGAGATTCATCCAGCTCGGGACCGTGTATACATGCTGTTTGCCTCTGACTGGGGCTATAAATCTCGGTGCTGCATTTACCCTATATCTGTTAGGAATTTGCATACATAGATTCCTTGCAGGTCGCCTCACCACCTATTAGCGCAGACTTCAATAGTTACTTAAAGAAATTTTATTGGCCTTCAAAGAATAAGAAAAAACATATACAGTACTGTATATTATTCCATTTTACCTTTATAAGGTTTTTTTGTCATTGATAATAATAATGCACATTGTTTGACCACCAAGCTCATCCCACCTGGCTCCAGACATTTTCTTAAGAGAGCCATAGGGGGAATTTGATTGTTGGGTTCAGTATGACTTATAAGAAAGTATGATATTTTTATTTCTTTTGTATCCCTTTTTTGCTGTGGTTTAGATGTCTGTAAATGCATGAAAATGTTTCTTTGGAATATGAAGTATTAAATCTATTGTACATGTGGAATAATGAGAATAGGACAAGATAGTGATAGTGGATGGGTGATAGGGGCATGATTTCAAATGGTGTCTCTTTTTCCCATCTCAAAAATGTATGTTTAGTGTTCTTTGACTACGTCAATGTGTTAAACTGACCCTGAGCTCCGGGGTTACTGATGTTTAATCATACGGTATCTACATTTGAGAATGAAAGATTTTGAGATCTTAATTTCCATCCACCTGTCATTGGGGTTTCATGTGAAAACTCTTTCTTTTATTTCTTCACAGTCAAATGGAGGCACATCAACTTATGGGGAACTGGCTGACCGATTCCAGTACAAAGGCGCCGCTGCTTTCTACTTACTGAGCCGGAATAATAGCGGGTCAGGTATGTCAAGTAATAAGTCTGCAATTCACCCTTCCCACCTCCTGCAACACAGCACCTGCTGACCAATAGAGAGCTGGGGGTAGAGACAAGACCAATCTTTGACTTCTTAATAAAAGTCATAGATGAGATCACCCAAAGATTGTCCATGCAGGGCAAAGCAACTGGTTCACTTAAATGCTGGCCCCTATGGCTACTTAAGCCGCGTACACGCGAGCGGAATGTCTGACAGAAAAAGTCAGACTGAAGTTTTTCATCGTCCATTCCGATCGTGTGTAGGCCGCATTGGACTTTTTTTTTTTTTTTCGAAAATTCTGACGGACCTAGAAACGGAACATGTTCTAAATATTTCCGATGGAACTAATTCCTGTCGGGAAAACCGCTCGTCTGTATGCTGTTCCGATGGACCAAAAACGACACATGCTCTGAAGCAAGTACGATACGGAAGCTATTGGCTACTGGCTATTGAACTTCCGTTTTCTAGTCCCGTCGTACGTGTTGTACGTCACCGCGTTCTGGACGGTCGGACTTTGGTTTGACTGTGTGCAGGCAAGACCGCTTGAATGGAATTCCGTCTGAGTTCCGTTGTGGAAACCTTCGGAGTTTATTCCAATGGCAAAACCGGTCGTGTGTACGCGGCATTATACATAAATTCCATACACCCCCCCTGGCTCTCTATATATACCTGGGTAAGTGAAGTGACATACCTGGCATTATGGGGGATATTCGTGACTTACTTTCCTTTCACAAATGTGACCACACTGGTGATTGGCCTCTTGGGGGCTAACCCCTACCACATGGGGAGTATTCAGAGCTCCGGGACTACTTTGTGGATGGGCAGTCTGGGAGTTCTAGGGTTTGCCAAAGGTACTGGTCAATGTAGGACTATATGGGGGGGGGGGGTAACTGATGATCTTTTCTACATTTATGGAGCCTATTATTCTATTTATGATGATCACTAAACTATTAACACCCACCCTGAGCTCTTTCTACCTTTGAGCCTTCCCAAGCAACCTCATTCTCTCCTCATTAGCTTACATGACGCTTCCACCATTAGCCTTATTTCAGCTTCCAGCATGTGGCATCTCAGGCCTTGTTTAGAATAGTGGAAACAGGTTTGTGTGTGCTTCCACCTTTTTGCATAACAGCTTTGTCCCGTGCTCAGACTCTGAGGCTGCTAACATCTCTATAACATATGGATCACAGGAGTGATGGTCGGCACTCTGGATAAGTATCCAAAAATAATCTTCCTTTATTGAAAATGCATGTACAATCGCTGTAAAACAGCCAACGCCTTTCGGCCATCAGGCTTTAATCATGGCTGATATAAAAAGTGACATAACCAACTTTTAAATAGTGCACTAAAAGATCACATGACCAAAAACACATGTGAATTAAAATACAATATACTATATACAAAACCCAAATGGAACAGAAGAATGGCTCATGCAATCATAGAGCAAGTGGAAAAATCAAAAAGGAGAATATACGTAAGATGACTATGTTGTATGCCCCAGCATAATATAATAAAGTTATAAATGATAAATGTATTAAAATTCATCAAAAGCTCCTATTGATAAAACTGCATATAAATGCACATATTCTAATGCCACGTACATACGGTCGGACTTTTCGGCTACAAAAGTCAGACAGCCCATCCGACAAACTTTCGACTGACTTTTAGCGGACTTGCGGCGGACTTTCTAACGAACGGACTTAACTACATACGATCACACAAAAGTCAGACGGATTCGTACGTGATGACCTACACCAGACTAAAATAAAGAAGTTGATAGCCAGTAGCCAATAGCTGCCCTAGCGTCGGTTTTTGCCTGTTGAACTAGCATACAGATGAGCGGATTTCTGGGTCCGGCGGAGTTACGACGTAAAGATTTGAAGCAAGTTCCAAATCTAAAGTCCGTCAGATTTGCGACTGGAAAAGTCCGCTAAAGGTCCGGTGGAGCCCACACACGATCGGATTGTCCGCCGGATTTGGTCCGTCGGCGTCCGTCGGACCAGTTCAGTCGAAAAGTCCGACCGTGTGTATGTGGCATTAGTGTATATATTAGAAGCACAAAAGCTTTAAACATATTAGAGACTAAAATGTTATCATTTAAGGAAAAAATCCACATCCAATCTGTGATTAAACCCTGAGGGATGCGGGTTTGCATCTTTTGTATCCAACACACCTCACATTCCAAAAGCCTACAATACCGATCCCCTCTTCTATCTGCAGGTAAGACCCTCTCCACACCACAGAAAGAGAAGGAAGACATATCTCCTTTGTGTATGTCTCCAAAATGTTTGGTCACATTTGAGATATTCCTGATGTCGGTGTTCAAACTGTCACAAAAATGTTCCAAAATACTCAAACGCAAGGGTCGCATTGTGCAACCCACATACTGCACTTTACACACTTCACATTGCACTAAATATACTATATGGTCTGTTTTGGTTTTTGTTTTTTTTAGGCATGTGAACTTTTAGTGCACTATTTAAATGTCATTTTATATCAGCCATGATTAAGGCCCGACAGCCGAAACGCGTTGGTTGTTTTACAAGGTGTTTCCAATAAAAGGAAGATTATTTTTGGATGCTATCCTGAGTGCCGACCATCCTTCCTGTGATCCATTGTTTAGACTAGTGGTTGGGGGGGGCATTAAAAATGTGCAGTTGAGCTGTGTTTTTATCCCCCTGTCTCCGACTCCCAGCAATTGTATACGGTAAGCACCGGCAAGAGGAAAGCAGAGAGAGGAGAGACGTGTCTGCAATCCCATCGGGAACTCAATAATGTAAAATAGAAATAGTGACAATTCTTCTTTTAAATTGTTTTTAAAAACGAATGCTTCTTGTTATATATTTGAATTCTTTTCCATTAACCCCTGTACTGTATTACTAACCCTGTTTCATACTGATCCAATGGTTTCAGTATTTTCCAAGTCACTGGCCTCGACCAAACAAGCAATTTATAAATAATGACCTCACTCTGACATCACTTGCTACATACCTGTATCAGGTCAGTGACTCCAAAACTATTGAAGCCAGAGAGAGCCAGGCAACTAGCAATTTTAGAACACGTCAGAAATGGCAGCCCTGCTTTTCTTTAAACCTGAACTCCAAGCAATACGCAAATAAAATATAAATACACAAGAGCTGTTTTATCTGCCATAAAGTTTATACCTTTCTGCCCATCAATCCTAAAATGTACAAAGCTCTGCCATACAGCACAATTCTGTTTGGCGGGGTAGGGAACCAGCCATTTATCCGCTGCAGTTTCACTTTCACTTACAGGTTCTCTTTCCACACTCCCACACTGTGACCGGACAGTGAAGGAGAAGCAGCATGTAGGGAGGTGCTGCTGCAGTAAAAACACTCAAAGTCCTGTTGCAGAAAAATAGAACTGTATTGAAATTTAAAGTGTTACTAAACCCACAACAGTAAAATCAGTCTGTATATGCAGTAAAGCATGCTTGTTATACACTGTGGAATCTAAGGGGTTAGTCTTGCGCATTGTGTAAAAAGGCTGTTTGATCCTGTCTTTTCTGATTCTCCCCTTCTTCCACAGTCCCCCAAACCATCTCCTGACAGAACAGAGCCTTGGAGGCACTCTGCACATGCTCAGTTTGGTGTGTATTGCTAGAGAGGTTTTTTTTTTTTTCTTGGGATCAGCATAGGGCCAATCAGCACTGCTCAGACAGAGGGTCAGGGGTCCTGCAGCCTCCTAGGACAATCAGGGAAGAATAAAAACTCCTGTTACAAGCTTTAATCAGATACTAATAGAAGTCACAAGACTGCTATATACTGCTGATGAGAAAAGATATTTAGTGTTTATATTTACTAAAATAATTGCATTTCCATGTTCTGTGTACTGTGGGAGGCTTCCAGGAAGGACTGCATGTCCCTGCACTGCCCCATACTCCTCAGGAACCTCTCTCTGATTCTAAGCATTGTCCTTGATAGACATTTGGCCTGTCCCTACACTACCCACACGTGAAATGCACGCCATGACGGGGACCAAGGGTCTTAAATAGATTCTGCTAGACCCAAGATGGCCACCAGAGTCACATGGGGTGCCAGCATCCAATCAGATAGTTTCTCCAGTGACCCAGGAAACCGTAGAGCAGGGGTCTCAAACTGGCGGCCCTCCAGCTGTTGCAAAACTACAAGTCCCATGAGGCATTGCAAAGCTGACAGTTACAAGCATGACTACCACAGGCAGAGGCATGGTGGGATTTGTAGATTTGCAACAGCTGGGGGGCCGCCAGTTTGAGACCCCTGCCGTAGAGGTACCAGGTTCCTCTTGACTTCCTTTCCTTCTGCAGTGCCGCTGTGGTTTGGGCGCCTCCTGCAGTGGAGAAAGCAGACTACACCTGCCTACAAGCACACTGATGAGCTCATCTTTCTGTTACTCTGCATTCTCTTCCAATCAGCATCCTTGCAGTGCAATCCACCTACTTGTGCTGCTTCTCTCTCCCTTGCTGAACTCTGCTGTACAGTGGACTGCAAAAGGCTAATACCAAGACACATTCAGGTAGCATTTCCAAAAGTACAATGATTAATAATTACAGAGTGTTTTTTAAAGTGTGCCTTCCATATCTGCCTTGAGATGAGATTTAAAGAATAATTTATATTATCATAGACTTTTCTGTATTGACATCTGTTAGTCTGATCAAATGTGAGACTTGTGATCCTCCGTATGGCCCACCGCCTTATCAATATTCCTGTCATGTCCCAGGTCACTCAGCAGAACACACCAGCGGTCATGGTCAGTTCTTGTCGTCCGTCAAACCTGTAATCGGCTACAATGGACTCTATGGGTACAGAAGAAACACCCCGTCCCTGCGCAGAATGCCCTCAGCTTTCGGGATTGTCACCAAGTCAGCTATTTACTAAATAAAGAGATAATGTTCTGTCTTTGCAAGAAGCATGTGAGCTTCATTTGGTGAGCTTGATGAGTGGAACGCCTTTTCTTTATGTTGGGAGAACAGACAGTGCTATGCGTTTTCTAATGTCGTGAAATTGTCAACATTAATGTATTTGTCCGTACAAGAGTCATTTTCTGTAACCTTTTTGTTTGCATCCACATCAATGTGTTTCAATAGCACACCGACCCTCTGCCACTGAATTCTGTTATGTTTATTGGCACTCATAAAAAGATATTTGCTATAAAATATATTGCCCTTGTCGCCCAAGGTAAGTCTGTACCTTTTTTTTTCGGGGGGGGGGGGGGATCTCCAGCCAAACGTGCATTCAGAAAAAAAATGTATTTTTCATTGCCCAGTAAAAAATTATACAGCAACCACTGATATAAAGACATCTGGTAAACAATGATTAAACCCAAGACCACAGCTGAACAGTGCATAAATGTGGTGACCGCATTTGTTTTCTTTTTTTTAAGCTAAGAACAATTTCAGCAAATGAAGAAAATGGCTGTTGCCCATGGAGGTGAACAAAGGCAAAGTTTTATAGAGCTTACCCCCCCCCCCCCGTATCTTGGGTCCCCTATTCCCAGTGCCAATGACTTTCTGGGCATCACCACAATCTCCGACACACCGAGGCCAAAGGGGGAAAATTTATTATTGCAACACGGTAAATTAAAAGGTAACTCCACTTTTGTGGGGGAAAAAATAGCAAATAAAAATACTATAGCATATACAATTGCTACACAAGTCATTGTAATTGAATGTTATTAAAAATCTGCAGCTCTGTAATTTCCTGTAAAATGCAATGCAATATGGCTACCTGGAGGTACACAGAATGTGTACAGAACACCCCCCAGAAACACCATTTCCTGCTTGTGCGATTAGCTCACTGATTTTCCCAGAAGTCTGGACTAAGATACAAGTCAGATTTTTGGCATCCCCTGCAACAAAAATGTCATTTTTGGTGAGATATTCCCAATCACATCTAAAGGGAGGCAGACCCTGCAATTTTCCTCATTAGAGAGACCCGTAGGTTCAGCAGCTGATTGATAATTTTGAAGCCACTCCTATTAGATTCACTTTGGACATAGACACAGACAAACACACAGGGATTTCTTCAGAATAACAAAAGGTAGGAATCTGCAACATAGTTTGTTAAAATCCTAGTAATGTATATAGATCACCCAGAGGAGAATGTTTTTTTCTCAAGAAAAGTGGAGTTATTCTAATAACCAAAAAAGTGGAAAAACGGTGAACACTATAATAGAGCATACAATGACAAGTGCAAAATAATGCATAACTCAAGAAAGAACAAGCGAACCAAAGCCCTATACTAAGGGGGATCCTAAGTAAGGGGCGCAATGCAAAGTATCAGAGGTCCATTTGTCTCTGTCCAACTCCCTCCCATTTGCCAGTGCATTGCTGAATATTACATAGTTACATAGTAGGTAAGGTCAGGGCCGGACTGACCTACCGGGATACCGGGAGATTTCCCGGTAGGCCGCCTGAGTTGCGGCTGCAGTGCTCCCCTCTCTCCTGCTCCTGTGTGTCACGGAGCTGGCTGGTCTGTGTTCGGCGGCCGCGCTGTAACATGGTCCCGCCCCCCTAGACCGGCTTGTGTGATAGTAGATAGAATCAGTGTTCCGCCTATCACACGAGCCGGTCTAGGGGGGCGGGACCGTGTTACAGACCCAGCCAGCTCCGTGACAGTGGTGACACACAGGAGCAGGAGAGAGGGATCCAGTAGATGCCCGCCCGTACAGTCCGCCCTGTCTGTGTGCCTGGATAGGAGGATCGGCGGGGGCCGCATATAGAGGAAATGAGCTTTCTATATTCCTCTATGCAGCCGCTGAATACTTGCAGGAGGGAGAGGAGGAGAATCAAGTATTCAGCGGCTGCATAGAGGAATATAGAAAGCTAATTTCCTCTATATGCGGCCCCCGCCGATCCTCCAATCCAACTTCTTTTACTGGCCCCCCCAGTTCTCCTTGTGCTCCCTGGCTCCCCCCCATGCTCTCCTCCCCTCACCACACTCTCCAGCCCCCCCCCTCACAGTTCTCTCCACCCCTGTTTTTTCTGCCCCCCCCCCTCTCTCCAGCTCTCCCCATCCTACTCTAGCCACCATCCCAGTGCTCTTCACTCCCCCAGTGCTCTCCACCCATGTTCTTTCTCCTCCCCCCCCAGTGCTCTTCAGCTCTCTCCATCACTCTCCAGCCCCCACCCCAGTGCTCTCTGCCCCCCACAGTGCTCTCCAGCCCCCCATTCTCCACACCCCTGTTTTCGGTCCCCCCCGGTGCTCTCAAGCTCCACCCATCGCTCTCCAGCCCCCCCCCGGTGCTCTTTGCCCCCGTGCTCTCCACCCCTGTTTTTTTTTGGCTCCCCCTCCAGTGCTCTCAAGCTTCCCCCCCAGCACTCTCCGCTCTCCACCCCTGTACTCTCCACTCCCCCCTGCATTTTGCCCCCACCCATGTGCTCTCCAACCCCCGCCAGTGCTCTCCAGTCCCCCGTGCTTTCCACCCCTGTTCTTTCTGGCCCCACTGGTGCTTTCAAGCTCCCCCCATTGCTCTCCACTTCCCCCTGCTCTTTGTACCCCCCAGTGCTCTCCACCCCTGTTTTTCTGACCCTCCCCCAGTGCTCTTCGCCACCCCACACTCTTAGCCCCCACAGTGCTCTCCACCTCTGTTCTTTTTGGACCCCCAGTGCTCTCAAGTCCCCCCCCCAGCGCTCTCCGCTCCCCATCCCTGTGATCTCCACTCCCCCCTGCTCTTTACCCCCACCCATGTGCTCTCCATCCCCGCCAGTACTCTCTGCTCCCCCTTCTTTCCAGCTCCCACCCAGTGCTCTCCACTTCCCCAGAACCAGAGGACAGGCTGACTGGGGCCAGAAAATGAGGATGGCTGAAGGTACAGGTGGCCAGGGACCATTCCATCTCACAGCAAACAGATCCTCTGGAAGGAGCACTGTCCCCATCCAAAACGAGAACAGACCCTGCCTGCTGTTGGCCATCATGGATATCCTGCTGGCATGCAAGGTACCGTACCGAGCATCAACAACACACCTTCCCACAGACAGGGACTGCTGACTGGGCCATGGGGCACAGGAGGGGCTGCAATGATGGGCACAGTGAAGCTGCATTCCTGGGCACAGTGAGACTGCATTCACGGGCACAGTGAGACTGCATTTGATGGGCACAGTGAGGCTGCATTGATGGGCACAGTGAGGCTGCATTGATGGGCACAGTGAGACTGCAATGATGGGCACAGTGAGACTGCAATGAAGGGCACAGTGAGGCTGCAATGATGGGCACAGTGAGGCTGCAATGATGGGCACAGTGAGGCTGCAATGGTGGGCACAGTGAGGCTGCAATGATGGGCACAGTGAGGCTGCAATGGTGGGCACAGTGAGGCCGCATTCATGGGCACAGTGAGACTGCATTCACGGGCAGAGTAAAGCTGCATTTGATGAGCACAGTGAGGCTGCATTTGATGAGCACAATGAGGCTGCATTTGATGAGCACAGTGAGGCTGCATTTGATGAGCACAGTGAGGCTGCATTGATGGGCACAGTGAGGCTGCATTGATGGGCAAAGTGAGGCTGCATTTGATGGGCTCTGGTGAGGCTGCATTTGATGGGCACTGGTGAGGCTGCATTGAGCTCCTGTATCATGTCTGCAGTCTCTGAGGGAGTCTGCAGAGGAGTCAAGAGTGGGAGCACCGCCGGGATGGGGGTCATGGGAGAAGTCAGACAAGTGTGGACTGTGGAGAGGAGACTATAGGATAAAACCAGAGCCACCGAGCTGGAGCCGACTGACTGAGCCCTACACGGTGCACCTGAGAGGAGGTCAGTGACAGCACCGCTAGGCCAGTCTGAAGGGGGGGTCACTGATGTAAGGGGGGAGTGAATACGATAATGTAAGGGGGCACCGATATAAAGCACAGCCTTATATCAGTAACCCACCCCCCCTTACCTTAGTTTTATTCTTTCTGCGGAAGGTGGTCCCCCCCCCCCTCCCACGTTCTGAGTTCCTGGGGTCCCCCTTGATGATTGATCACTTACCACTTTTAACTGGAATTTGCTTTTATATATTTATATATATATATATATAAAGCCCTATGTGATTTCATATCTGTCTTATCTATATATAATACACTCTTCAAATGTGCATTTTATGGTTTTCCCTTTCATGAACAAGAAATCAATGACGTTATGCTGTTGCGGTGGTATAATAATGCTGTGGGGCTGGTATGAAATTTTTTCCAGGGCTGGATGTTATTCCCAGTCCGGCCCTGGGTGAGGTTGAAAAAAGACACAAGTCCATCAAGTCCAACCCATGTGTGTGATTATGTGTCAGTATTACATTGTATATCCCTGTATGTTGCGGTTGTTGAGGTGCTTTTCGAATAGTTTTTTTAAACTATCAATGCCCCCCCGCTGAGACCGCCGACCGTGGAAGGGAATTCCACATCCTTGACGCTTTTAAATTGGGCTTAAATTGACGCTGCTGTGGCCCAATTTCTGGCGCTAGACTTTCTAAGCACTAGACTTTCGTGAGTCCCACCAAACCAGGCATACAGTGCCTTGAAAAAGTATTTATAGCCCTTGAAATTTTCCACATTTTGTCATTTTACAACCAAAAATGTAAATGTATTTTATTGGGATTTCATGTGATAGACCAACACAAAGTGGCACATAATTGCAAAGTGGAAGGAAAATGATGAATGGTTTTCAATTTTTGAAAGTATTGTGCATTTGTATTCAGCCCCCCTGAGTCAATACTTTGTTGAACCACCTTTCGCTGCAATTCTTTTTGGGATGTCTCTGCCAGCTTTGCTCATCTAGAGAGTGATATTTTTTCCCATTCTTCTTTGCAAAATAGCTCAAGCTCTGTCAGATTGGATGGAGAGCGTCTGTGAACAGCAATTTTCAAGTCTTGCCACAGATTCTTAATTGGATTTTGGTCTGGACTTTGACTGGGCCATTCTAACACATGAATATGCTTTGATCTAAACCATTCCATTGTAGCTCTGGCTGTATGTTTAGGGTCGTTGTCCTGCTGGAAGGTGAACCTCTGCCCCAGTCTCAGGTCTTTTGCAGACTCTAAAGGCCCATACACACGATCAGACTTTCCAACAGGAAACGTTGGATGTCAGGCTGTTGGCGGACAATTCGACCATGTGTTTGCTCCATCGGACAATTGTTGTTTGACTATCTGCCAACAAATGTTGGCTAGCATGTTTTCAAATTTTCCACCAACAAATGTGTGTTGTCGGACTTTTCGAGCGTGTGTACACAAGTCCGTCAGACAAAAGTCTTGTAAACTAGCGTTTGTAATGGAGACGTGACGCGGCAGGAAATCTCCAAATGCAGCGCACAATTCTCTTCTTCTTTAATGTGATAATAATGAAGCTGCTTTGCTGGTGATACTGATGGAGTTATTGCAAACAAATTTTCAAAGGCTTTTTTTTTCTAGTGATATCAAGAAGAATATTATTATGTTTTTTTTTTATTTGTGCAAGTTACCACAACACCATTATTCTGTGGTTTTTAAGAACAAAGATACAACTATGTTGGTGTTCCTTGTCAATTTTACATTGTATTTTTTTATGTAACTGCCTACTCCCAAACTGTCATTTGAAGTAAAACACATAGCCAAGTATTATTCTACACAATTTTTTTATTGTGCATTAAAAAAAAAAAAAATAGACATGCTATCTGCCAATAGAACTTAACCAAAAAGTGCATTCTATGCATCCAAAAATATAGAAAATATACCAAATCAAATCGTTATTCAACCAAAAAAATAATGTCAAAGCAATAACTCCAAGGCCGATAATAAATAACACGTTATCTCCTTCGATTCCGCAACACATCTGGTTGACGAACGGCCGTTCAGAAACAAACTGAAAAGCATGAAATGAAAAACGTGAACTGAAAAGCGCTAAATGAAAAACGCAAATATAAAAGCGCGAATCAACACTCACCAAACTTCTACGAACACAAAATTAGCAGAAGGAGCCCAAAGGGTGGCGCTAAAGAGCTGAAAAAACATGTAGTATGTCTAGTTCATCACTACGTTCGTAATTGTTGGCCAACATTTGTGTGACCGTGTGTATGCAAGACAAGTTTGAGCCAACACCCTTTGGACAAAATTCCATGGTTTTGTTGGCAGAAAGTCTGATCGTGTGTACAAGGCGTAACAGGCTTTCTTGTAAGATTGCCCTGTATTTGGCTCCATCCATCTTCCCATCAACTCTGACCAGCTTTCCTGTCCCTGCTAAAAAAAAAAGCATCCCCACAACATGATGCTGCCACTACCATGTTTCAAGGTGGGGATGCGTTGTTCAGGGTGTTGTGCAGTTTTAGTTTTCCGCCACACATAGTGTTTTTGCTTTTAGGCCAAAACGTAAAATTTTGGTCTCATCTGACCAGAGCACCTTCTTCCACATGTTTGCTGTGTCCCCCACATGGCTTCTCGCAAACTGCAAATGGGGCTTCTTATGGCTTTCTTCTTGTCATTCTTCCATAAAGGCCAGATTTGTGGAGTGTATGACCAATAGTTGTCCTGTGGACAGATTCTCCCACCTGAGCTGTGGATCTCTGCAGCTTTTTCATAGTTACCATGAGCCACTTGGCTGCTTCTCTGATTAATGCTCTCTATGCCCGGCCTGCCCATTTAGGTGGACAGCCATGTCTTTGTAGGTTTGCAGTTGTGCCATACTCTTTCCATTTTCGGATGATGGATTGAATAGTGCTCCGTGGGATGTTCAAAGCTTGGGACAGTGGCGGAACAGTTACGGTCGCAGAAGTCGCACTGGGCCCTGCCGTTCCACCACTGTGGGGGGGGGGGGGGTGTGAGCAGTGTTGCCAGCCTCCTATTATCTCCCTGACAGTGCGAGAAAACTGACTGATTTCTCCCGTCCGTAGAACAGGAGAATGTCTGCACATTAAGGGGCCAGTGGCAGCAGCTGAGCGGAGTGTCTGACACTCGTCTCACACAGCCCAGCGAGTTCCCACCCCCCTCCCAGCAACGGACGGGAGATGAACGATGCATACAGCTGCCCCTTCTCCCTGTTCCCCCTGTGTCTGGCCGGCCCGCCCACTCTCCGATCCCAACGTACAGCTGTGTGCAGGAGAGAGTGGGGAGATGTGCTCGGGAGATATGAAGAACACCAACCACAGCTACACATTCCAAGCTGTGTGAATGATGCCTGAGCCACCAACTTCCAGCCTCGTTCCTCCAATAAGTGAGCACTACATTACATCTCTGAACTGTCCCTTTCTCTCCCCTATCTGTCTCCCTCCCCCGCTCTGTACATTGATTGCTTTTTTTTTTTCCTTGGACAATACACTGAAAAAAAAAAAAAAAATGATCCAATTCCCCCCCGTCTACACTTTCCAGGTGGATGGGGGAATCCTCCCACTGTGGACCAGTGGCCGAACAACCAGGGTTGCTGTCCCTGCTATTGACAGTGCTGGTCTCTGTCTCCATGGCAGCGGTGGCAGCGCATTGGGACCCAGTGCTGATTACTTTATGCGGTTGATGGGCTCATTCACAAGAGGACCAGCCCAATTGGTTGTAGACAGCTGAGCTCCCTGCAGGACGCTTAGCAGCGGTGGCACTGCATAGCATTCTCTGACATGCTCATCGGGATGTGATCCAGGTGATGCTCCCAGTCAGATCTAATGTTAAATGTGATAGTGAGTTTATTGATCAGAGCCCCCCACCTTACTGGCATGGAGTCGACATGGCTGCATAACATATGGTTTATATATAGGTGATTGTACTCTTGATTCTTATAAATACTGTGTTTATTAGATCCTACTGGGAGCATCACCTGAGTCACTGTTGTGGAAATTTTATGAAGATGCATTTTAATATGTATTGTCATAGTGTCTCCCAGTGTTAGTTCTCCCGCAACCCGCTCTAAAGAGCTGACTGGGGCAGACTGAGGCTGGTTGAGATCCGTTAGGTAGTACCTGAGGTTGGAGAGAGGTGTTTGCGGAGTGAGGATATGTCTGCCGGGGAAAGGGCCCCTGTGCGATGCACAGACGTCTGTCTGGGGGGATGTGTTCGCTCTGCAAACACATTATCGGTTTAGCAGATGTGCGCTCGTGTCACCCCTGTATGCGTGATCAACATATTTTGGGGTGCCATGACATTCCCCCAACAGATAATCTCTCATCAGCAGGAACAGTAGTCATTGTTCATTGGTTGCTGTATAAATTAATTTTTCCTGTGTTGAAAGTCACATCCTGTATTGTCACATCCTGTGTAGGAGGCGATTGGCTGTTGGAGGCAGGGCTTCCTGTTTGTGATTTCCATTGTTTATATGAATAAAGGTGGCTCCCAGGGAGGGAGGAGGGCAGTTGATTTGAGCGATGGAGCTAACAACATCAGAGAGGTGACTATGTCTGTTTACTGGGAAAGAGGGGAGACATGGGTCATTTAAACTTGCATTATACCATTATGCTGAAAGGGCGCTTATTAGCACAAGAGTATAGTGGATTTATCCATGACAGTCACATCCTGATAAGCATGACAGCAGAGAAGGCTATGCAGCAGTACTTCTGCTAGGTGACCAGCAGGGGGCTCAGCTGTCTACAACCAGTAGTGTCAGCCCTCCCCCACGTGCATCCATCAGCCCCACAATATAACCAGCACTGGGTCCTAATAGACTGCCGCCACTGCCAGGGAGACAGAGACACCAGACAAGCGCTATCAATAGCAGGGGCATGACCTCAAGAGGAGGCTGGTGACGTCCATGGTGCCAGAATGCCAGGGCATGGGCACAAGTGTCACAATTGCAACCCTGGTAGTTCTGCCATTGCGTTGGACCCTTATATAGAGTTCCCCGGTGTGCTGGTGACATGTCTATTGTTTTCTGCCACCGTGCGGTGGGCCCAGGATTGTAGGAAGGGAGTCCACTGTAGAACACATGAAAGGATCCCGCTGCAGGACCATAATAGAGGAGTAAAGGGCCCCGGGATAAGTGGAGAGGGCCATGGGACCAGAGAAAAGGGCCTGGGACCAATGAAATGAAAGGGGGGGACCAGGGGGCCCTCCAAGGTTTCTTGCACCGGGGCCCTGAAGGTTCTAGTTACGCCTCTGGCTTGGGATATTGTTTTATAACCTAACCCTGCTTTAAACTTCTCCACAACTTTATATGTGACCTGTCTGGTGTGTTCCTTGGCCTTCATGATGCTGTTTGTAAGGTTCTCTAAGAGACCTCTTAGGGTTTCACAGAACAGCTGTTTTTATACTAAGATTAAATTACAAAAAGGTGGACTTTACTAATTAGGTGACTTCTGAAGGCAATTGGTTCCACTAGCTTTTAGTTAGGGGTATCAGAGTAAAGGGGGCTGAATACAAATGCACACCACACTTTTCACATATTTATTTGTAAAAAAAATCTGAAAACCATTTATCATTTTCCTTCCACTTCACAATTATGTGCCACTTTGTGTTGGTCTATCACATAAAATCCCAATAATTACATTTATGGTTGTAACATGGCAAAATGTGGAAAAATTAATACTTTTTCAAGGCACTGTATACTTCAGTGCAACTCACAAGAGTGACAAGCACATAGCAATTCCTGGCAAGGAAATATATTTTCTTTATTTGCTGAGAAAAAAAATTGCAGCCACCACATCTCAGGACTCTAGGCTGGAATATATGACACTTTTGTTCTTGGGTTTAGTTATCCTTTAAGCTCATTATTGAAATAAATTCTGAATGTGGATAGGAATGTAGAGTTATAAGGGATTCCAGGTGTACATCCCCTGAGATTTTTATATTGAAATGTAAAAGAGGTGGCAAAGGACCCTGTGATTCTACATTTACATGCCAATATTCTCAGTGATAATGTCAGCTCGTTGACACTCCAATGAAAGGTGTCAAGGCGGCTTTGTGCACACAATATGTCTGTACAGGAACACATCAAATTAGACTCCGCTGGCCATGGGGCGTGCATAGACACTGGCAGAAAGAAACTCATCCTCTCCTCTGTGTGTTTAATTAAATGTGACTTTCCCAGGAATACTGTGATAAAGTGGAAGACGGAGTAGAGTGCCCCCTCTGACCTGCATTGTCATCGAAGGTAACTGTCATTATTACATCCAGATAGCTTTTCAATTGACCCATTGTCCTGCCAAAGCAAAGACAATACAGAAAGAGTTAACATTAGCTTTTATTACCTTTAGAATGGGAACATAGTGCTTTTACCTATTATGATGGCAAGGTGCTGTACAGAAGAATGTTGTATTTGAATACAAATATTTGGCTGTCAAACTCGTTCTGAAATAATAATAAGAATACAATAGATTTATATATAGGTCATGGCCATTGAACCCTAATTCAGCACCCACAGTGGACGGAGCCTGGCACTGCTCTCTAATATCTCATATCTTCGTAAAGGGAACCTGTATCCAGATCATGCACACTAAAGTACATACCAGCATGCAACAAGAATGAAAAAAAGGAAAACAATAATTTTATTTTCAAATGACATTTGTATATGATACACAGTGATTTAGCAAACTAAATGCAATTTAATTAGGAATTAGATTCAGATTCTCTTGCCAACTGACTACTGTGGGGATCAACCTGTAAAACGGAGGAGCAGTCGGAGCTAAGCTCACCATACACATTCCAATCTGTCCATATAATCTTTGGACAATCAGCTTAAAGTGTTACTAATCCCACAACAGTAAAATCAGTCTGTATATGCAGTAAAGCATGCTTGTTATACTCACTGTGGAACCTAAGGGGTTAATCCTCTGCATTGTGTAAAAAAGCAGTTTGAGCCCGTCTTCTCTGATCCTCCCCTTCTTCCACTGTCACCTGATAATTTCCTGATAACACAGAGTCTATGGAGTCAGGCTGCACATGCTCAGTTTGGTGTGTATGTCAGGTCACCTAAGACCAGTTGACAGATGCACTCCGTAGGAGTCAGGAGTGCACCGCTATGGTAGTGGACCCTAGGACTGACTGCTGTGGGTTGAACCCTGGAAGGATCAGGAAGGTCTACTAGATCACTAACACAGATCCCAGTGGGAGCTAGAGCATAGTTTCCCCAAGGTGCGGAGTCTAAGAGCCAGCAGGTGTTCACCAGAGCCTCTAGTGGTGAGGATGGACTGCGCTGCAGTCTGGCACCAGGTCGCGGCCCCCAGGGTCTCACAGCTCACACTCAGAGTAGACTACAGGAGATAGAGGAAGGAAGCAGCAGGCTGGAACAACAAGGATAGTAAGGGGATAAGCCAAAGTCGGGGCGACTAGCAGACAAGGACAACAGAGTACATGCCAAAGGTTCAGGGTCACAGGCAAACAGGGATAGTCGGGAACACGCCAAAAGGTCAGGGTCACGAGCAGACAGGAATAGTCGAGAACACGCCAAGGTCGGCAACAGAGACAAACGTAGAGCACACGGTAAGCAGGAAACAGGAAGCCAAACACACAATGGATACACAATGGTTGATCAGCAAGGTTGGCTTGCAATGCCCAGGTTAATATAGTGTTCCTAATTAGAGAGCGGGGTGGAGCTATGCTGAGGGAAGATTATTTAAACAGTCAGGTGAGGGTGGCTGGCCTCTAAACATGAACACAGAAGGAAAGGTGAGCTGACAGACACACATTACTGCATAACCATGACAGTGTATTGCTAGAGAGGTTTTTTTTTTTCTTGGGAGTGCATGTGATCAGCACAGGACCAATCAGCACTGTCCAGACAGAGGGTCAAGGGTATTGCAGTCTCATAGGACAGTCAGAAAACTCCTCCTACAAGCTTTAACCAGACACTGATAGAAGTCACAGGACTGCTCTAACTGCTGATAAGAAAAGGTATTTACCAGTTTATATTTACTAAAATAATTGCATTTCCATGTTCTGTGTACTGTGGGAGACCAGTTATAGTGAATACAGGGTCCTGGGTTTAGCAACACTTTAAGAACTACCAAAACTATGTAATATGAGGTCTTGCCTTAACTACCCAATCCAGATCTAAAGAAGATTGTACAGTCACATTGTAATGTTTGCAGTGAGCCATGCACACAGTTTGTTTTGTGATGTTCGTATAACGGCTGCAGAAGTACAGGAAAACATTCAGGCTATGCCATCATACAGCCTTTATATAGGAAACAGGGAAAACATTTAACAGATGATAAAATAAAAAGTCATTCTATAGCAGCATCCAGTGGAAAGATAATTTTGATATTTGTCAGCACCGATCTGATATTATTATTTGACTGACATCTCCCCAAAAAATGTCCCATGTGTCATTACTTGGTCACCTATACTACATTTAAGAAGAACATACACTGGTATCATCATGGCTCTAACAGTCAAACAATGTGTGGAAGAATTAAATAAATTAGGAGCCATGCATGCCCACGCCTCCTCCCCAGCATATCATAGCTGACAATGATGGTGGTGGTGGAGAGGAATCACAGCATGACTCCCATGGAGTGCAACTTAATCTGGCTGTCTGGTTTAAGCCCTGGTTCACACCAGTGCAGCTTTGAAATCACATTACTTCAGAAAAATTTCAAAGCCACAGATCAGTGCGATTTTGATGTGCCTTTTTATTGCTGCTTGCAACTTAATTTAACAGAAGTCAATGCAAGTTGCAATGAAATCGCAAAAAAAGTAGTGCTGGAACCTTTTTCAAAGTCGCTGTGACTTGAGGTGCATCGATTTGAACGGTTCCATTGTCGACAATGGGGTGCGACTTGAGGTGATTTTACACTGTCAAATCGCATGGAAAATCACACTGTTGTGAACCTGGGCTAAGAGATCACATAGCTTGCACTTTAGCAACTCTCAAAAGAAAGACCGAACTGTTATAAACTATAAAAAAGTTTTATGATTAGACCAAACTTCTTTTATAGAAACAAACCCCCTTCCTTACAAAATTTGGGGGTTATCTACTAGCTCCTGACAAATTTGAATTCACTTACAGAGAGTTGTGAATGAAAAAAACTACAAGTCTCATCTTCCATTGCACAAGAGGGACTGGAGTTCTCAATGGAACACAAGCGTGGTGACGTCACCGCACATGTAGTCCATTGATACTTCCTTGAGCTCCTTAGCTGAAGGTCTATATCTCAGTACGGACCTGAGCTTATGGAAGAGTCTGCAGGAGCCAGCATTTTGCACCTGTGATCCATGCATGCAAAGCTTAGCAGGATCCAAAGCAAAAAAAAAAAAATAGAATAAATAATTGCACATTTTTAAAGCATGGGTGAATTTATTATAATTTTAATTTATTTATATTTTTTTTGCAAAAAATTTCCTTTAAATTAGTCCACAGTGGTCTGTGACACCCAGGGCCCTCAGTGTTGGTTGGCCATATACAGGAGGTTTCTTATACACTTTGATATTCCCTGCAAAAAAATGTAATCTGCTGACACATCTGCCGATATCACACTTTTCTGGTTGGCACAGAGGAAATACCATCCTTGCCTCTTTATTAAAAAAAATGGGGCCAGGCTAAGGCTACAACAGGCAGAAAAAAGCTAAAGGTGCTGAGAAACCGACCAGAATCTTTTTTCAGTGCTTTCACTATGAACATTGAGAATGAATTGATCCACAGTGCCAGCAGCTAAATAGGATATACAGGGCCTGTTTGAGGGTCCCACATACACTGAAGCATTCTAACGCATGTGTTACAACATGCCAAGGTGCAGGTGTCCAACTTCCCCATAATAAAAATAGTGTCTGTTCCCATCTCAGTGCTGCAGTGGGGCTTGAAAAATATGTGTCCGCTTTTTCCTGATTTTTAATGCATTGGGAGGTCCATAGAAGTCAATGGCAACACATCAAAACTCATGTAACATACATTTTGATGCATTGGCAATAGGTTTAACAAGCCTTGTCAGATTGTAACATGTATGGTGACCCTTAACAAAGACATGTACTGTATATTATCATTCACATAAAGCACAAATTTACCCCCAGAATTATAGCCAATTTTTTGTTTTTCTATGATAAAAAAGATAGCTATACACGTGAAATACAGCTAGGCCTACTCAATAAAAATGTAAGTAGCTGAGTGATCAGTGCAAACCTGAGAGCAACCAATCAGAATACATTTAGTACTTATCTGACTGCTGTAACATGAATTTTGATTTGTTTGGTTTACTACAATTTTCACTGTTTGTTGAATAAACCCCAAAATATTGGAAAAAACATTGAAATCGAAACGGATATGTACAAAATTCAAGATCAGGTAGTCCAGTAAACCAGCAACGAAGACTCTAAAATGTTACAGACACACAAATTACATTTCTAAAAAAAAATTCTCTCAGCTGAGCTGCCGTTCATCTAGCTTGGCTTAAAAGACAGTGCAACACTGTTAATACAGAATCTCTGACCCGTGGGGGCGGGGCCATCATCAAACACGTGACCAAGGTGGGCATCACACTGCGGAAAGAAAAGGAGAAATAAATAAATAATGTAATACAGACACATGTTCTTTTCATACACAGCTAACAAGAATAATTCTAGCAGCTGCACAGACAGGCAGGTGACAGCCTTATTTACTGGTTCAGCTTTGGCACTTCCAATGCCATACCCTGCCTCCTTATTGGTTGATAAATAGTAACAGAGGAAGCTGCGAAGGTGAAGTAGCAAATAGTGGGATCCCCTGCCTGGCTATGGGTGGCAGATACATGCAAATCACTGGCTGAACAGGGTTACAATATCTTTGGCAGATAAAGCAGTTTGGGGGTCATTTACTATAGTGCTGCAGCACTATTTAGCGCTAAAACGGTATTCACTATAGCGCCAGTAAAATACTCCCAAAATCAAATTTACTATAGTTCCCTGAAACCAAATAGCGCCCAAACCCTTCCTCTGCTAAAACCTGGAGTAGTGCACATGGAAATAAAGTTTAGAGCATGATATAATTGTCTAAGTAGTACTGAAAAATGCAGTATATTAATTAAAGATAATCTGTTTTAAAACTGTGTGAAAAGTGATTTCTACACTGTAATATCTTTAAAAGTCTGAGAAGAGATAAATTCCCCGTTTTTGTACAACTAGGTGCCAACACAACTAAGCATGCTCAGACCTGCAAATAGCTCTCATTTTAGCTACAGTGTCTTTTTTACAGGGTACTATAGTAAATACCAGAATGAGCGCTGTATTAAAGAGCATTTTTTGGGAGTGAAAATCGGCGCCAATTATAGTCCAATGCAAGTTTTAGCCATTGATTCTAATGGTACAATTGTAACTTCCCCAAATAAATCCTTTTAATGTTGAGATGAAATGTATCTTTCTCTGAAATTTTTTTTTCCCTTTGCAACATTGTTGCTTCTACCTAATCTATTTTGTTTTTAAAAATGCTAGAATGTGGAATGTTTTGATAAAATATAATTTTCTCTGTCACTTTCACTTGTTACTTTCCATCTCACAACAATCTTTACCCAAACTCACACAGGTGTCTTTACAAAGCACAAACAATACCATTGCTGATGCAAATTTAAAACGAGTCACAATTTTTTGTGCTTTTTATTATTTCCAAAAAATCATAATTTGCGCCCAAAAAATGTGATGTGTACCAACATCAGAAATCAAAATGTAATTCCCAAAAATTTTAGGGTAATATCACTATTCTACACTGACCCACAAAGAACCAGCAAATATCACAGAATAAATCAAGAATAAAAACTCTTGAGTATTGTAATTTCATCACCTGTATGCACAAAGAAATGCCGTATTTATGTGTAATATATTTCCCCCCACAGTCGGGACTGACATGCAGGAATGAAATCGCGAGAATTCAGCTGAAATCACATGAGTTCATCTGAACTCGCTCGATTTCCTCCCGCTGTCGGTGTGAACCAGGGTTCAAACTGGGTCTTTGTAATTCAGCTTCTGCTATCCCAGGGACACCATTTCTTATCGAACTCCTTTAAGTTTACCTTCAAATATCATTATATGTAGAAATACAGATTTGCATATCTGCAAATAAACAAAAATAAAAAAAAATTCTAATCGTTGTTGTGATCAAATATTCGCAGCTGCGATCAAAAGTGGTTTCACCTTCTGACCCAGAATTGAGTCATTGTAATCACCCGGAAGTTCCTGTGCTGGTCAGGATCGCCATCTAGGTGGACATGGCGAGGTCCCTCTTTAGCAAAGAAGAGGTGCTGTTCATTTGCCGGGTAAGTGTAGGATATGTACTTGTGCTTACTCAATGTGGGGGTGGATGTGGTAGTTAGATATGGTGTGGGTGGAGTACATTGATTTGTTTGGTATCACACATTTGCTTCTGGCCCATGTGCACACATCACTTCCTGCATTTGTTCTGCTGATGTTAATCAGTAAGGACTATGCAAATATAAATGAGAGCTCCTTTCTATTAAAATATATATGACTTGTTTCACAGTTGGGTGACTTTTCCAGCAAATTCTGACCTCCGAGTTGCATGACAAGTTGTACCCCATGATTCTCTATGATAACCATTCATATCTGTGCTACTTCAAGTTGCAACAACTTCAAAGTAGTCCCTGTACTACTTTGGTGTGACTTTCATGTGACTTGAGGTACATAGAGCGCAATATTACACAGGCATTCCCAGAAGTTGGGACCAAGTTGCAGAAGCAACGTGGCAGCAAAATAGTGCGACTTTGAGATCGCAGCAGTATGAATGAGATACATGGATAATACCCTTGAATTAGGCCCTATTCTCACTTGTGCATCCTGCAAGTGGGTCAGTTTCGTCCCTGCACTACTTTGGTTTGACTTTGATGCGACTTGAGGTCCATATACAGCAAGATTACACAGACATTGGTTGCACAAGTGCAAATGGGGCCTAATTCAAAGGTGTTATCAATGAATCTCATTAGGTTCCTCTCACACTTGGCCAACTTTTCATACAACTTGAGGTCCATAAGGCCCCTTTCACACTTGTGCAACCTGAAAGTCTCACGATTTTGCAGCGCTTTTTGCCACAAATTTGATCTGATTTTAAGCAATGCCAGTGTTATCTTGAGGTCTATGGATGCACAAGTCGCAAGACAAGTCGCACAAGTGTAAAGGGGGCCACACTGCTGTGCTGTCCGACATCGGATGTGTTTTGCCCCACACTGCAAATCACATGCGATGACTGTGTGATGCAAACTCAGCCATACAGATTGTATGATTGAATTTGCATCGCATGCGGACCAAACTCGCACAGGACCCTTTTTTTCCGCAGCAGAATCGGATCACATGGGTGTTATCTGAATTTGCAGTTCTCTCTGTGATATGCAAACTGATTTGGGGGTGTCAATAGCTTTCTACTGACACTCCCAGCTTCGCATATGCCAGTGTGAACTGTCTGCGAGTTGTATGCGATGCGGGAACCCGCGCTGGATTTGCAGGGTTCCCGCATCACTGCAGTGTGAACTGGCCATGACCCTAGGTTCATACCTATGCATTTTTTAGTGCGTTTTGCAGTTTGCAGAAACACTCTACAGTCCATTTAACATGGTTTCCTATGGTACTAGTTCACATCTATGCATTTTGAGGTTAGTGCATTTTTGGAAATGGTCGGGGACTTTTTTCACACTATTTGCGGGTAATAGATTTCAATGGAACTGCACCAGAAACGCAACTGTTGCGTTTGTGATGCGTTTTTTTTATGTGTTTTGCGGTTATTATTTTCACACTGTATATAGCTGGTTGCTAACCGAGGGGCCAGGAAGCCAGCCTCCACGTCCTTAACAACTAATGAGTCATCAGCTGTCAGCAGCTTCCCCACTCAAAATAAGAAAAAAAAAAAAACCGCCAGCCCAAAAAAAACGCAAAAAAAAACTGCATGGGGTCCCCCCCCACTCCGTCTATACCAGGCCCTTCGGGTCTAGTGTGGATTCGGAGGGGATCCCCCCAAGCCAAAATTTAACAAAAATTCTGTGGGGGTCCCCCCAAATCCATACCAAACCCTTTATCCGAGCATGCAACCTGGCAGACCGCAGGAAAAGAGAGGGGGACGAGAGAGTGCCCCCCCCCCCCATGTGAATGGGTATCGGGTACATTGTAGCCCTACACATTCATCAAAAAAAGCAGTGAAATGTGACAAAAGACATACCTCCCAACTTTTGAACTTCAGAATGAGGGACACTTGAGGAAGGAAGTAACCTTGCATAGCGCGCTGCGGCAAATGTGGGCGTGGTCAAACTTTTGATAGTGGGAGGAGCTTAATGGGCATCATTAAACAAAACTTGGGCTTCCTTGTATCTATAAAATATGCTTTTATTATTGTTGCACAAGCAAGAGTCTCATGGATACATACATATCCCAGCACATTCATTTAAAAAAAAGGATAAAAGAATGCAGTGTTTGGAGTGCATTACGTACAAAGTGCAGGGTTGTAGGATGAGCTATATACAGAGTGCAGGGTTCTGGCATGAGCTATATACAGAGGGCAGGGTTGTAGGATGAGCTATGTACAGAGTGCAGGGTTCTGGCATGAGCTATGTACAGAGTGCAGGGTTCTGGCATGAGCTATGTACAGAGTGCAGGGTTCTGGTATGAGCTGTGTACAGAGTGCAGGGTTCTGGCATGAGCTGTGTACAGAGTGCAGGATTCTGGCATGAGCTGTGTACAGAGTGCAGGGTTCTGGCATGAGCTGTGTACAGAGTGCAGGGTTCTTGCATGAGCTGTGTACAGAGTGCAGGGTTCTAGCATGAGCTGTGTGTGTACAGAGTGCAGGGTTCTTTCATGAGCTGTGTACAGAGTGCAGGGTTCTGGCATGAGCTGTGTACAGAGTGCAGGGTTCTGGCATGAGCTGTGTACAGAGTGCAGGGTTCTGGCATGAGCTGTGTACAGAGTTCAGGGTTCTGGCATGAGCTGTGTACAGAGTGCAGGGTTCTGGCATGAGCTGTGTACAGAGTGCAGGGTTCTGGCATGAGCTGTGTACAGAGTGCAGGGTTCTGGCATGAGCTGTGTACAGAGTGCAGGGTTCTGGCATGAGCTGTGTACAGAGTGCAGGGTTCTGGCATGAGCTGTGTACAGAGTGCAGGGTTCTGGCATGAGCTGTGTACAGAGTGCAGGGTTCTGGCATGAGCTGTGTACAGAGTGCAGGGTTCTGGCATGAGCTGTGTACAGAGTGCAGGGTTCTGGCATGAGCTGTGTACAGAGTGCAGGGTTCTGGCGTGAGCTGCGTTCAGAGTGCAGGGTTCTGGCGTGAGCTGCGTTCAGAGTGCAGGGTTCTGGCGTGAGCTGCATTCAGAGTGCAGGGTTCTGGCGTGAGCTGCATTCAGAGTGCAGGGTTCTGGGGTGAGCTGCATTCAGAGTGCAGGGTTCTGGGGTGAGCTGCATTCAGAGTGCAGGGTTCTGGGGTGAGCTGCATTCAGAGTGCAGGGTTCTGGGGTGAGCTGCATTCAGAGTGCAGGGTTCTGGGGTGAGCTGCATTCAGAGTGCAGGGTTCTGGGGTGAGCTGCATTCAGAGTGCAGGGTTCTGGGGTGAGCTGCATTCAGAGTGCAGGGTTCTGGGGTGAGCTGCATTCAGAGTGCAGGGTTCTGGGGTGAGCTGCATTCAGAGTGCAGGGTTCTGGGGTGAGCTGCATTCAGAGTGCAGGGTTCTGGGGTGAGCTGCATTCAGAGTGCAGGGTTCTGGGGTGAGCTGCATTCAGAGTGCAGGGTTCTGGGGTGAGCTGCATTCAGAGTGCAGGGTTCTGGGGTGAGCTGCATTCAGAGTGCAGGGTTCTGGGGTGAGCTGCATTCAGAGTGCAGGGTTCTGGGGTGAGCTGCATTCAGAGTGCAGGGTTCTGGAGTGAGCTGCATGCAGAGTGCAGGGTTCTGGGTTGAGCTATGTACAGAGTGCAGGGTTCTGGGTTGAGCTATGTACAGAGAGCATGGTTCTGGGGTGAGCTATGTACAGAGTGCAGGGATCTGTGATGAGCTGTGTACAGAGTGCAGGGTTCTGGCATGAGCTGTGTACAGAGTGCAGGGTTCTGGCATGAGCTGTGTACAGAGTGCAGGGTTCTGGCATGAGCTGTGTACAGAGTGCAGGGTTCTGGCATGAGCTGTGTACAGAGTGCAGGGTTCTGGCATGAGCTGTGTACAGAGTGCAGGGTTCTGGCATGAGCTGTGTACAGAGTGCAGGGTTCTGGCATGAGCTGTGTACAGAGTGCAGGGTTCTGGCGTGAGCTGCATTCAGAGTGCAGGGTTCTGGTGTGAGCTGCATTCAGAGTGCAGGGTTCTGGCGTGAGCTGCATTCAGAGTGCAGGGTTCTGGCGTGAGCTGCATTCAGAGTGCAGGGTTCTGGCGTGAGCTGCATTCAGAGTGCAGGGTTCTGGGGTGAGCTGCATTCAGAGTGCAGGGTTCTGGGGTGAGCTGCATTCAGAGTGCAGGGTTCTGGGGTGAGCTGCATTCAGAGTGCAGGGTTCTGGGGTGAGCTGCATTCAGAGTGCAGGGTTCTGGGGTGAGCTGCATTCAGAGTGCAGGGTTCTGGGGTGAGCTGCATTCAGAGTGCAGGGTTCTGAGGTGAGCTGCATTCAGAGTGCAGGGTTTTGGGGTGAGCTGCATTCAGAGTGCAGGGTTCTGGGGTGAGCTGCATTCAGAGTGCAGGGTTCTGGGGTGAGCTGCGTTCAGAATGCAGGGTTCTGGGGTGAGCTGCATTCAGAGTGCAGGGTTCTGGAGTGAGCTGCATGCAGAGTGCAGGGTTCTGGGTTGAGCTATGTACAGAGTGCAGAGTTCTGGGTTGAGCTATGTACAGAGAGCATGGTTCTGGGGTGAGCTATGTACAGAGTGCAGGGATCTGTGATGAGCTGTGTACAGAGTGCAGGGTTCTGGCATGAGCTGTGTACAGAGTGCAGGGTTCTGGCATGAGCTGTGTACAGAGTTCAGGGTTCTGGCATGAGCTGTGTACAGAGTGCAGGGTTCTGGCATGAGCTGTGTACAGAGTGCAGGGTTCTGGCATGAGCTGTGTACAGAGTGCAGGGTTCTGGCATGAGCTGTGTACAGAGTGCAGGGTTCTGGTGTGAGCTGCATTCAGAGTGCAGGGTTCTGGCGTGAGCTGCATTCAGAGTGCAGGGTTCTGGCGTGAGCTGCATTCAGAGTGCAGGGTTCTGGGGTGAGCTGCATTCAGAGTGCAGGGTTCTGGGGTGAGCTGCATTCAGAGTGCAGGGTTCTGGGGTGAGCTGCATTCAGAGTGCAGGGTTCTGGGGTGAGCTGCATTCAGAGTGCAGGGTTCTGGGGTGAGCTGCATTCAGAGTGCAGGGTTCTGGGGTGAGCTGCATTCAGAGTGCAGGGTTCTGGGGTGAGCTGCATTCAGAGTGCAGGGTTCTGGGGTGAGCTGCATTCAGAGTGCAGGGTTCTGGGGTGAGCTGCATTCATTGTGCAGGGTTCTGGAGTGAGCTGCATGCAGAGTGCAGGGTTCTGGGTTGAGCTATGTACAGAGTGCAGGGTTCTGGGTTGAGCTATGTACAGAGAGCATGGTTCTGGGGTGAGCTATGTACAGAGTGCAGGGATCTGTGATGAGCTATGTACAGGGTGCAGGGTTCTGAGATGAGATTTATACAGGGTGCAGGGTTCTGGGATGAGCTATATACAGGGTGCGGGGTTCTGAGACGAGCTATATACAGGGCACAGGGTACTGGATGAGCTGTATACAGGGTGCAGCAGAGGCGTAATTAGAACCTTCAGGGGCCCTGGTGCAAGAAACCATGAAGGGCCCCCCCGACCTCCAGCATGGGCCATTCCCTTCGAGCCCAGAGCCCTTCCCACTGATCCCATCACCCTTCATGGTCCCACAGCAGATTGGGCCCGGCCATGGGGGCAGAAGGCCAGGGCCTAGTTGCAAGTGCAACCTTTGCTGGTAGTTCCGCCAGTGGTGTCAGTGTGGACTGTGAATGGTGTCAGTCAGTAGGGCAGTGGACATGGTCAGTAGAGCAGTGGAAGTGGTCAGTATGGCAGAGAAAGTGGTCAGTATGGCAGAGAAAGTGGTCAGTAAGGTAGTGGACATGGTCAGTAGGGCAGTGGACGTGGTCAGTAGAGCAGTGGACGTGGTTAGTAGGGCAGTAGACATAATCAGTAGGGCAGTGAACAGGATCAGTAGTTTTTTTTTTATTGTTGTTATTTTATTTTTGTTATTATTTTTTACCATTATATTTTATCCATTTTATTTTTTAGAGTTTTTTTACAGTTTTTGATGGGAGTTGGTGGCAGTGGAGGGCAGTATGATGGGAGGGGGTGTCAGTGGAGGGCAGTATGATGGGAGGGGTGGCAGTGGAAGGCAGTATGTTGGGGGCGGAGGCAGTGGAAGGCATTATGATGGGAGGGGAGGCAGTGGAGGGCAGTATGATGGGGTGGAGGGCAGTATGATGGGGTGGAGGGCAGTATGATGGGAGAGGAGGTAGTGGAGGGCAGTATGATGGGAGGAGGCGGTAGTGGAGGGCAGTTTAATAGGAGGGGGGGTTAGTGCAGGGCAGTATGATGGGAGGGATGGTAGTGGAGGGCAATATAATGGGAGGGGGTTTAGTGGAGGGCAGTATTATGGGAGGGGTGGTAGTGGAGGGCAGTATGATGGGAGGGGGGTTAGTGGAGGGCAGTATAATAGGAGGGATGGCAGTGGAGGGCAGTATAATTGGAGGGGGGCAGTATGATGGGTGGGGGTGGCAGTGAAAGGCAGTATAATGGGGGGGTAGTGGAGGGCAGTATAATAGGAGGGGTGGCAGTGGAGGGCAGTATAATAGGAGGGGGGGCAGTGGAGGGCAGTATAATAGGAGGGGGGGCAGTATGATGGGATTGGGGCAGTATGATGGGAGGGGTGGTAGTAGAGGGCAGTATATGGGGGGGTAGTGGAGGGCAGTAAAATGGGAGGGGGGCAGTATAATGGGGGGGGGGGGTAGTGGAGGGCAGTATGGGGGGACTGTACAGCATGACTGGAGAGGGGCAGTGTATGGGAGGGAGCAGAGTTACCATGAGTGTACTCAGAGTCAGGGCAGTGCAGGGAGCATTTCTCCTACCTTTATTCCAGCGCAGGAACAGCCTTCGGGGAAGACCCGGAGTCGGGGGCGGAGTCAGGGGCGGAGCCGGGGGCGGAGCTTAGGCGCGAAGAGGACTCCTCCTTTGGCTAAATGCTGGGGCTCCACTCAGGGAAGACCCGGAGTTGGGGGCGGAGTCGGGGCGGAGTCAGGGGCGGAGCTTAGGCGCGAAAAGGACTCCTCCTTTGGCTAAATGCTGGGGCTCCACTCAGGGAAGACCCGGAGTCGGGGGCGGAGTTAGGGGCGGAGCCGGGGGCGGAGCTTAGGCGCGAAGAGGACTCCTCCTTTGGCTAAATGCTGGGGCTCCACTCTCCTCCTTGTCGTGACGTCACTGGTTGTTAGACGCCAGGCGGGCCATGCCTAGCAACCAGTTGTTTTGGCAGTGAGCCAGGCAGCGTCTGGGGGTGAAATGAAGCGGTCGCGGCCAAAACTAGTACAGCAGGCAGTGAGGGACAGCGGCAATGCGGCAATTTTTAGGGGGGCATCAGATCGGCCAGTGGGGCAATTCCGGGACATTGTATTGTCCCGGAATGAAGCTGCCCGGGACGCGGGACAGACCTCCCACAGCGGGACTTTCACGGGCAATCCGGGACGGTTGGGAGGTATGCAAAAGACAATAGCCAGTTTTTGACAATTCCTTTATTAAAAATGTCTTCTTCTTTCCCCTGCTTCTTCCTCCATCTTCCTCCGGTCTTCCTTCAATTTTCTCCTTCTTCCTCCAGCTTCTTCCCCCGCTTCTTCCTCCGGTCTTCTCCATCTTCTTCTTCCCCGCTTCGTCCTCCGGGCTTTCTCCTCTGCCGCTCCCGCCACCGACTTGCTGAACATGAAAACAACGAACCTCCTCCGACGCTGCAGCCAGCCGATCTGTCCGCTTCCATAGTGCACATATCATATATAACTATGGGGCGTGGCCACCAGACGACGTCAGCAGGAGACCCCACTTCCTTGTGACATCACTGACCCATCATGCCACGGGCGGTGAAGTCACAAGGGGCGGGGTCTCGGAGTGACGTCATCTGCCCCATCGGAGGAGGTTCGTTTTTTGAATTTTCAGCGGGAGCTGCGGAGAAGAAATTGGAGGACGGACCGGGGGAAGAAGAAGCCGGAGGAAAATGGAGAAGACCAGAGGAAGAAGCAGGGAAAGAAGAAGCTGGAGGAAGAAGGAGAAAACCGAAGGAAGACCGGAGGAAGATGGGAGGAAGAACCGGGGGAAAGAAGAAGACATTTTAAATAAAGGAAATGTCAAAAACCAGCAATTGTCTTTGGTCACATTTCACTGCTTTTTTTGGTGAATGTGTAGGGGTACAATGTACCCGATACCCATTCACATAGGGGGGGTCAGGATCTGGGGGCCCAAGGGGGATTCAAAGGGGGCTTCCAGATTCCGATAAGTCCCCCGCCCGCAGACCCCAACAACCACCGAGCAAGGGTTGTGGGGATGAGGCCCTTGTTCCCATCAACATGGGGACAAGGTGCTCTGGGGACCCCAAAGCACCCTCCCCATGTTGGGGGCATGTAGCCAGGTATGGTTCAGGAGGGGGGGTGCTTGCTTATCACCTCATTTTCCTGAACCTGCCAGGCTGCTTGCTTGGATAAGGGTCTGGAATGGATTTTGGGGGGGACCCCACGCCATTTAAAAAAAAAAAAAATTGGCGTGTAGTTCCCCTTAACATCCATCCCAGACTCCAAGAACCTGGTATGGACTGGTGGTGGGAACCTATGCCTTTTTTTCTTTGATTTTTACTCAATATTGCTGGGAACCCGCACTTCATTACAGCCGAGAGCAATTTTTCATTAAATTTTTTCCTTTAGAAATGTCATTTTGCTGCGGTACTGTACTAAACATGGGAAAGGTGCGCTACTTTACAGGCATATTATAGACAACCCCCCAGGCACGATATTTAAAGGAATTTTTATTTTTTATTGTTTCACTTTAAGCATTATTAAAATCACTGCTCCTGAAAAAAAACGGCCATTTTAAAAACATTTTTTCCAATTGATACATGTACCCTGGGGCAGGACCCAGGTCCCCATACACTTTTTATGGCAAAGAACTTGCATATAATGCCACGTACACACGACTGGACTTTTCGGCATCAAAGGTTCAGACGGAACAAATCCGTCTGAGAATTCAATCGTGTGTGGGCTTCATGGGACCTTTTCTGTCTAAAAATCTGACGGACCTTAGAAATAGAACAAGTTTCAAATCTTTCCGATGAAAAATTTGTTCGTCTGTATGCTAGTCCGACGGACCAAAAACGACGCAAGGACAGCTATTGGCTACTGGCTATGAATTTCCGTATTCTAGTCCAGTCATACGTCATTACGTTCGAAACGATCGGACTTTGGCATGATCGTGTGTAGGCAAGTCCGTTTCGTTGGAACTCCGTCAGAAAGACTGTCTGAGTTCAGTCCGACGAGAAGTCCGCTCATGTGTACACGGCATAAGCCTTCAGTGAAAACTTTGAATTTTGCGGGTTCGAGCCCCATTGACTCCACTATTCCCGCACATGTGACCTGACCGTCATGTTTGTCGGCAATAGCGCTGCTTTCCATTTGCATTAGCGCCCAGTTTCTGAGAGTTGAAGTCTTAATTGGCCTTAATTGGGCGCTATTTTCTGGGACTGCAGGATAATTTTTCGGCGCTATAGTAAATGACCCCCTATGTTTATATAGCTGTACAACCAGGACATGTGCCTTCATGGCTGAATACAATAAAGAAAAAAAAAGAAAAAGGAAAGGGCATAGAAAAAAGGAAAAATAGAAAGGGAAAAGAAAAAAGGAAAAGAAAAAGGGAAAAGGGAAAAGGAAAATGGAGAAGTAAAAGTAAAGGGAGAAGAAAAGGGAAAAGGAGAGGGAGAAGGAAAAGGAAAGGTAAAAAGAAATGGAGAAGAAAATGGAAATGGAAAGGGGGAAGGGAAAGGGAAAAGGATAGGGAAAAGGAAAAAGAAAAAAGAAAGGGAAATGCCCCGTACACACGATTGGACTTTCCGACAACAAAACCGTGGAATTTTGTTCGAAGGTTGTTGGCTCTAACTTGTCTTGCATACACATGGTCACACAAATGTTGGCCAATAATTACGAACGTAGTGACGTACTACGTGGTTTTTCAGCTCTTTAGCGCCACCATTTGGGCTCCTTCTGCTAATTTCGTGTTAGTAGAAGTTTGGTGAGTGTTGATTTGCACTTTTCTTTTTGCGCTTTTTATTTTGCGCTATTTTTATTATTCTTGATATCACTTGAAAAAAAAGCCTTTGAAAATCCGTTTGCAATAACTCCATCAGTATCACAAGCAAAGCAGCTTCATTATTATCCCATTAAAGAAGAAGAGAATTGTGCGCTGCATTTGGAGATTTCCTAATTTGCCATGTCACGAATGTTAATTCTCCATTACAAACACTAGACCGACCGCTTCTGCTTCTGAGCATGTGTGCAATTTTGTGTGACGAACTTGTGTACACACGATCGGAAAGTCCGACAACAAAAATTTGTTGGCGGAAAATTTGAGAACCTGCTAGTCAACATTTGTTGGCGGAAAGTCCGCCAACAAATGTTCGACGGAACATACTCACGGTCGGACTTTCCACCAACAAGCTCACATCCAATATTTGTTGTCGGAAAATCTGATCGTGTGTACGGGCAAAAGGAAGTGGAGAAGGAAAAAGAAAGGGACAATGAAAAGGAAAGGGAAAGGAAAAAAGGGCAGGGAAAAGGAAAAAGAGAGAAGAAAAAGAAAGGGAGAAGGAAAGGGAAAGAAAATGTAAAAAGGGACAGGAAAAGAGGAAAAGAAAGGGAAAAGGGAAGGGAGAAGGAAAAAGAAAGGGAAAGGGAAAAAGGATAGGGAAAAAGATAGGGAAAAGGAAAAGGGAGTAGGAAAAAAAAAAAAGGGAGAATGAAAGGGATAGGAAAAGGAGAAGGAAAGGGAAAGGGTGAAGGAAGAAAACGAAAATAGGAAAGCAAAGAAAAAAGGGAAAAGAAAAGGAAAAATATATCCTTTTCTTTACCATACTTTAGAAAAATGAATTCTTGAAACAGCCATCTCTTGAAACCATTGTATAATATGTTATATATACAGTATATGTACACAGATTGAGGGGCCTCATGATGTTAGTTCTGAGTGGAGAAAACTGGCTTTGCAGTTTTTCTCCCGGATTGGTAAATCCTGGTATGAGTTTTGGAACCCAGAGGTTTTGTAGAGTATTGGGCGGGATGAAGCCTCCAACCAGCATTCTACTTTTTATATGGGTACTGACTAGGGATGAGCCGAACACCCCCCGGTTCGGTTCGCACCAGAACCCGCGAACGGACCGAAAGTTCGCACGAACGTTAGAACCCCATTGACGTCTATGGGACTCGAACGTTCGAAATCAAAAGTGCTCATTTTAAAGGCTAATTTGCATGGTATTGTCCTAAAAAGGGTTTGGGGACCGGGTCCTACCCCAGTGGACATGTATCAATGCAAAAAAAAACTTTTAAAAACGGCCGTTTTTTCGGGAGCAGTGATTTTAATGATGCTTAAAGTAAAAAAAAAAAAAAGTGAAATATTCCTTTAAATATCGTACCTGGGGGTGTCTATAGTATGCCTGTAAAGTGACGCGTGTTTCCCATGTTTAGAACAGTCCCTGCACCAAATGTCATTTTTAAAGGAAAAAATCTCATTTAAAACTGCTTGTGGGTTTAATGTCATGTCGGGTCATGGCAATATGGATGAAAATCAGTGAGACAAACGGCATGGGTACCCCCCCAGTCCATTACCAGGCCCTTTGGGTCCTGTATGGATATTAAGGGGAACCCCGCACCCAAATTAAAATAAGGAAAGGCCCTATATACTCTGAACAGCAGTATACAGGCGGTGCAAACAAGACAGGGACTGTAGGTTTGTTGTTAAGTAGAATCTCTTTGTAATTTTGAACGGGTACATTTTTAACGTGTTTAGCTCCAGCCAAAAAATCTTTAAGCTTTTTGGAAAACATAGGGAAGGGTTATCACCCCTGTGACATTTGTTTTGCTGTCTTTCCTCCTCTTCAGAAGATTTCACCTCACTTTTTGTCCCAATGAAAAATGTTTTTTGAAAATTTGGGTTTTTTTGTGGAACAAGGATTGGAAAGCATCAGTGGAAAGGAGAAATTTTTTTCCCATATTAACTCTTACAGGAGAGAATTTCCCTTCCTAGGGGTAGATTTCATCTCACTTCCTGTTGTCTCCTTCCGTTTGCAAGTAGGAGTCGTTTGTAAGTTAGATGTTTGAAAGTAGGGTCCTGCCCTATATACTCAGCAGAAATTTGGGCCTTAGGTGTTGCTGTGGCCACAACACTGTAAGCCCTCACAGGGCCCTGCTGTGAAATATTAGATCAAGAATTGTAATTACATGCCCCTGTTGAACAGGAGCTGAAAAATTGGGCCTTAGGCACTGGTGCTGGTGCCACAACACTGCAACCCCTCACAGACACTCTAGTTGGAACGCAGGAACGAGCCCTGCTGCAAAGTATTACATCAAAAATTGTAATTACACGCCCCTGTTAAAGAGGGGCTGAAAAATTGTGCCTTAGGCACTGGTGGTGGCGCCCAGAACCAAAAATGTTCTTACAAGCTATCAGCGTGATGATTGAGGAGGAAGAGGATAATTACTCAGGGATAGTCACTCAGCATCAGCATAGGCAGTCTTTGAAGGGATCTGAGATTTCAAAAAAAATTATTCGGTTACATCAGCATCAGGTGCTTGGTAGCTGGTGGTGATCCAAGACCGATTCATTTTTATGAAGGTCAGCCGATCGACCGAGTCGGTGGACAGACGCACCCTGTGATCGGTTACCACGCCTCCAGCAGCACTGAATGTGCGTTCCGAAAAAAAACGCTGGATGCAGGACAGGCCAGTAGCTCAATTGCATACTGTGCAAGCTCTGGCCAGTGATCCATCCTCAAGACCCAGTAACCCAGAGGATTTTCGGTGGGAAAGGTGTCCAAGTCTGATCTTGCCCCTAGGTATTCCTGCACCATGTAAAACAGACGCTGGCGATGGTTGCTGGAACCGATCATACCTAGGGGCTGCGGACCAAAAAATTGTCTGAACGCATCGGTCAGACGGCCACCTTCTCCACCGCTCCTTCTTTGACTGACCGAAGCCTCAGCAACACGTTGTCCAGAAACAGTAGTTTGTAACCTCCCAGTCTCTGGGAACGCGTTGCACAGACCTTTCTGCAAGGCCTCCCGAAGATGTTTCATCCTCTGCTCCCTCTGCGATGGCAAGATAAGGTCCGCAACCTTACCCTTGTAACGTGGATCAAGGAGGGTTGCCAGCCAGTATTGGTCCTTCTCCTTGATACCACGAATACGAGGATCCTTACGCAGGCTTTGCAGGATCAGGGAGGCCATGCAGCGTAGGTTTGCTGAGGCATTCGGTCCGGAGTCCTCTGGGTCACTAAGGACAACAACGTCCGCAGCCACCTCCTCCCAGCCACGTACAAGTCCATGTGTTCCTTGGGACTGATCCCTTAAAGACTGCTGCTGATGCTGAGTGCCAGGCTCTACCTCCATACTGACACAATCTTCCTCCTCCTCCTCCTCGTCCTCTTCCTGTGTGATCGGCGGGCACGCAGGAACACTGTCTGGATAAAGGGGGCCTTGAGAGCTAAGGAAGTCCTCCTCTTCCTGCCTCTGTTCTGCCTCAAGTGCCCTCGTCCATTATTCCACCCAGCGTGTGCTCCAACAGGTGGACAAGGGGGACAGTGTCACTGATGCATGCACTGTCAGTGCTCACCATCCTCGTGGCCTCCTCGAATGGTGACAGGACAGTGCATGCATCCCTGATCATGGCCCACTGGCGTGGGGAAAAAAAACCAAGCTCCCCTGACCCTGTCCTGGTGCCATAGTCGCACAGGTACTCATTGATGGCCCTCTGCTGCGTGTGCAGCCGCTGCAGCATGGCCAACGTTGAGTTCCACCTGGTGGGCATGTCACAGATTAGGCGGTTCTTGGGCAGGTTAAACTCCTTTTGGAGGTCCGTCAGCCGAGCACTGGCATTATATGACCGGCGGAAATGCACACAGACTTTCCTGGCCTGCCTCAGGACATCCTGTAAGCCCGGGTACCTGCCCAAGAACCGCTGCACCACCAAGTTAAGGACGTGAGCCAAACAGGGCACATGGGTCAGTTGTCCCTGTCGGAGGGCAAAGAGGAGGTTGGTGCCATTGTCGCAAACCACCATTCCTGCCTTAAGTTGGCGTGGCGTCAACCACCTCTGAACCTGCCCCTGCAGAGCTGACAGAACCTCTGCCCCAGTGTGGCTCCTGTCCCCCAAGCACACCAGCTCAAGCACCGCATGGCATCTTTTGGCCTGCGTACTTGCGTAGCCCCTTGAACGCCTACGGAGCACCGCTGGTTCCGAGGAAGAGGCCATGGAGGAAGAGGAGGGGGTGGAGGAGAGAGGTGTGTCACAATCAGCATTTTGGAGGCGTGGTGGCGGAACAACCTCCAACACTACTGCACCTTGTCCTGCATCCTTCCCAGCTGCCAGCAGAGTCACCCAATGCGCCGTGAAACTTAGGTAACGTCCCTGTCCATGCCTGCTGGACCATGAGTCAGCGGTAATATGCACCTTACCGCTGACCGCCCTGTCCAGCGAGGCATGGACATTGCCTTCCATATGCCGGTAGAGAGCCGGAATCGCCTTCCGTGAGAAAAAGTGGCGTTTGGGTACCTGCCACTGAGGAACCGCACATTCCACAAACTCACGGAAGGGGGCAGAGTCTACCAACTGAAAAGGCAGCAGTTGAAGTGCTAGCAATTTTGCCAAGCTAGCATTCAACCGCTGGGCATGTGGATGGCTGGGAGCAAACTTCTTTCGGCGGTGCAGCAGCTGGGGCAGGGAAATTTGCCTGGTACAATCTGATGTCGGTGTACCAAAAGCAGATTGCCCACAAGTACTTGGCTGTGACACACCTAATTCTACACCTTCATTCCTCTCACTGCAGGTCTCAGAGAGGACTGAAGGTCTAGTGGGGTTGGAAATCTCAGCTGATGAGGAGCAAGGAGAGATCCTCTTTGTTCTTTGGTGTGGGTCTTTTAGATACGCTTGCCAACGAACTGCATGGCAGGTCAACATATGTCTGGTCAAGCATGTGGTGCCCAAGCGGGAGATGTTTTGGCCACGCGAGATACGCTTGAGACATATGTTGCAAATAGCAGCGGTGCGATCTGATGCACTCGTCTCAAAAAAGGCCCACACCAAAGAACTTTTTTAATAACGCGCAGAGACTGCAGCGCCCTGCACATGTGGAGCTTTGGGGTGTGATGCAGTCAATGTGCTGCCCTTAGGCTGGCCCCTGGAGGGCATCCTGCCTCGTTGGTGATGTGCCGCCTCCTCCTCCTCCTCCTCCTCCTCCTCCTCCTCTCTCCTATCAGGCACCCACGTTGAGTCAGTGACCTCATCATCCCCTCCCTCCTCATCACTGGAGCAAACCTGGCAGTATGCTGCAGCAGGGGGAGCATGACTGCCAGATTGCTGTCCTTCTTGGGCACCCCCTCTGTCCGTGCTCATGTTACTGCCTTCATCGAGCTCAGTATCATCATCAGAGCCTTCCAAACGCTGGGCATCCTCCTGGAGCATGTACCCAACACTGTGGTCAAACAGTTCGAGGGAATCCTCAGGAGGACATGGTGGAGCTAGGGAAGGAGTCACTGATGACATTGAGCTGAGGGAAGAGGCCGCTGCTTTGCGAGACAAAGCACCCTGGGCATGGGTGAGAGAGGATGAGGAGGATGAGGACGGCTTGGTCATCCACTCGACCAAGTCTTCCGCATGTTGCGGCTCAACACGGCCAGCTGCCGAAAAAAAGGCCAAGCGTGTCCCATGGCCACGTGCTGATGAGGATGCACCGTCTCCACGACCAGCACTAGACACAGAGCCTGCTTGCCCTCTCTTATTGGCTTGTGACTGTCTGCCTCTACTTCTTGGCCTTCCAGACATACTAATGGCCTGTAGCTGCACTAAGCTGGGATAGAACACCTGTAATTTTCTTCAGGTAGCTTTATATACTGTAACCAGACAAGCCTACCTGTCAGTAGGAAGATAAAAGGAACGGATTTAGCTGAACACTGTGAGCAGGACGCACTGCACTAAATGTAAATAGCAGGAACGGATCTAGCTGAACACTGTGAGCAGGACGCACTGACTGCACTAAATGTAAATAGCAGGAACAGATCTAGCTGAACACTTTGAGCAGGACGCACTGCACTAAATGTAAATAGCAGGAACGGATCTAGCTGAACACTGTGAGCAGGACGCACTGACTGCACTAAATGTAAATAGCAGGAACGGATCTAGCTGAACACTGTGAGCAGGACGCACTGCACTAAATGTAAATAGCAGGAACGGATCTAGCTGAACACTGTGAGCAGGACGCACTGCACTAAATGTAAATAGCAGGAACGGATCTAGCTGAACACTGTGAGCAGGACGCACTGCACTAAATGTAAATAGCAAGAACGGATCTAGCTGAACACTGTGAGCAGGACGCACTGCACTAAATGTAAATAGCAGGAACGGATCTAGCTGAACACTGTGAGCAGGATGCACTGCACTAAATGTAAATAGCAGGAACGGATCTAGCTGAACACTGTGAGCAGGACGCACTGCACTAAATGTAAATAGCAGGAACGGATCTAGCTGAACACTGTGAGCAGGACGCACTGCACTAAATGTAAATAGCAGGAACGGATCTAGCTGAACACTGTGAGCAGGACGCACTGCACTAAATGTAAATAGCAGGAACGGATCTAGCTGAACACTGTGAGCAGGACGCACTGCACTAAATGTAAATAGCAGGAACAGATCTAGCTGAACACTGTGAGCAGGACGCACTGCACTAAATGTAAATAGCAGGAACGGATCTAGCTGAACACTGTGAGCAGGACGCACTGCACTAAATGTAAATAGCAGGAACGGATCTAGCTGAACACTGTGAGCAGGACGCACTGCACTAAATGTAAATAGCAGGAACAGATCTAGCTGAACACTGTGAGCAGGACGCACTGCACTAAATGTAAATAGCAGGAACGGATCTAGCTGAACACTGTGAGCAGGACGCACTGCACTAAATGTAAATAGCAGGAACGGATCTAGCTGAACACTGTGAGCAGGACGCACTGACTGCACTAAATGTAAATAGCAGGAACGGATCTAGCTGAACACTGTGAGCAGGACGCACTGCACTAAATGTAAATAGCAGGAACGGATCTAGCTGAACACTGTGAGCAGGACGCACTGCACTAAATGTAAATAGCAGGAACGGATCTAGCTGAACACTGTGAGCAGGACGCACTGACTGCACTAAATGTAAATAGCAGGAACGGATCTAGCTGAACACTGTGAGCAGGACGCACTGCACTAAATGTAAATAGCAGGAACGGATCTAGCTGAACACTGTGAGCAGGACGCACTGCACTAAATGTAAATAGCAGGAACGGATCTAGCTGAACACTGTGAGCAGGACGCACTGACTGCACTAAATGTAAATAGCAGGAACGGATCTAGCTGAACACTGTGAGCAGGACGCACTGCTCTAAATGTAAATAGCAGGAACGGATCTAGCTGAACACTGTGAGCAGGACGCACTGACTGCACTAAATGTAAATAGCAGGAACAGATCTAGCTGAACACTGTGAGCAGGACGCACTGCACTAAATGTAAATAGCAGGAACGGATCTAGCTGAACACTGTGAGCAGGACGCACTGCACCAAATGTAAATAGTCTAGATAGAAGATAACAGGAACGGATCTAGCTAAACTGAATACAGTGTATATATATATATATGCAACACCTGGGATGCATATATATACACAATACACTGTAAGTGCAGCTAACTGACTGACTGTTCTGCCTAATCTATCTAACTCAAATGAAATGACACTGTCTCTCTCTCTCTCTATCTCTCAGCACACCGGAACACACACTACACAGGGCCGCCGTGCAGGCGGCCTTATATAGTGTGGGGCGTGTACTAAATCCCCTGAGCCATAATTGGCCAAAGCCACCCTGGCTTTGGCCAATTACAGCTCTCTCTACTGACGGCGCTGTGATTGGCCAAGCATGCGGGTCATAGTGCATGCTTGGCCAATCATCAGCCAGCAATGCACTGCGATGCCGCAGTGAATTATGGGCCGTGACGCGCCACACGAATTTGGCGCGAACGGCCCATATCGTTCGCAATTCGACGGACGGTCGAACAGCCGATGTTCGAGTCGAACATGGGTTCGACTCGAACACGAAGCTCATCCCTAGTACTGACTATAGATTGCTCTCTACCCTCCTGAGGGGACTATTGTGCAGCCGGGGAGCAGCAGGTGCATGGGCACACTAGATGTGAGCATGCTAATGCTGTTGTGTTCTGGATGGAGAAACTGTCTTGTTGTCCAGAAGGTTGTATAAGTACTTTGAATGCTGGATGATGTTGAGACCCCTGTGTGGGCATCCTGCTGAAAGGAACCTTTACTACACTTGGGCTAAACCCTCTCTCTCTCTCTATGCATATGTGTATATATCAGTGGCGGCCTATTCATAGAGGGCGAATGGGCGCCGCCTCCCCTATCCATGCGTCTGACCCCTGATCCACATATCAGGGCAACAGACTATGGATTCCAATGCGGGGTTGGTGGTTATTGAAGCAACTGATTAGAGCCAGAGGGTGGGCTCGGAGCGCAGAGCATTGCGCTTCGAGCCCACCCAGTTTTGTGACGATAGCGAATGAATTTTCACTATTTTCACACTAAAATCCCCCCCGCCAATCAGGAGGCAGGTCGTGAGACCTGTTTCCCTGATTGGCCAAATTGTCAGGCAATCCTATTGCTTTTGGCGGAAGAGGAGACACAGTGGAGGAAGCTTTGCTGCCCGCATTCCAGGAGAGGAGAGTGGGGGTGTTGTTTGTTCACTGTTCCCCCAAAAGAAGAACCCACCAGCCGCCACTGGTATATATAAGTAAAAATACTTTGAAAATTGCTCGCCGATGCACTTTACCTCTTTACAAATAACTTCGGTTCCCATGCTCCCCAAAGAGTTATCAGGACGTCTTAGTACATTGGAATTGCTTTCATCATCCCCAACGGTTCCGTGTGCTTCATAAAAGGATGGCCAACCAGTTCCAGAATTATACTTCTTATCTGAACTAAAATTTAGAGAGCAAAACAGAAATATTGCTATTACTTTGACATCTGAAGTAATGAAAACCTTTGAAGAGTATCTATGGCCCTTTAATATAATTTGATTATATTAAAAAGAAAACTTAAAGTGGTTGTAAAGATTCGTTTTATTTATTTTTAAATAACAAACATGTAATACTTACCTCCTCTGTGCAAGGGCTTTGCACAGAGTGGCCCCGATCGTCCTCTTTCAGTGGTCCCTCCGCATCGCTCCTGGCTCCTCCTCTTCTCGTAGAAGGGCTTTCCTTGGGGGCACTTATGCGGGCACGCTCCCAAGTCCAGCTGCTGCGTCCATTGACACAGACAGCAGGTCTCGATCCCCCCCGGCTCCCACGTCATTGGAATTAGTTGACAGCAGCGGGAGCCAATGGCTGTGCTTGTTCCCGTCACTGGAAAGATCGGATTCAAGTAAGTAAAAGTGGGGCTCTGTGGGGGTGCTGCACTACAGAAGGTTTTTCACCTTCATGCATAGAATGCATTAAACCTTGAGGGTTTACAACCCCTTTAACCACTTCAGCCCCGGAAGATTTGGCTGCTCAATGACCAGAGCACAGTTTACAATTTGGCACTGCGCTGCTTTAACTGGTAATTGCGCAGTCATGCAATGTTGTACCCAAACGTAATTTGTGTCCTTTTTTCCCCACAAATAGAGCTTTCTTTTAAAATTATTTGATTGTCTCTGCGATTTTTATTTTTTGCGATATAAACAGAAAAAGACAGAAAATTTTGGAAAAAAAAATTTCTACTTTTTGTTTTTGTTATAAAAAGCGCAAAATTTAAACTAGGGTACATTTTCTGGAATTTATGCAGCTTTTAGTTTATGACTGCCTCTCATTTCTTGAAATGGCAGGGCAGTACAACCCCCCCCCCCCAAATGACCCCATTTTGGAAAGTAGACACCCCAAGGAAATTGCTGATTGGTTTTCGGGGTCCTGTACACGGCTAGACTCCCATAAAGTCCCACACATGAGGTATCCTCGTACTCAGGAGAAGCAGCAGAATGTAGTTTGGGGTGTAATTCCACATATACCCATGGCATGTTTGAGCAATATATCATATAGTGACAACTTTGTGCAAAAAAATAAATAACAATTTGTAACTTTACCGAAACTTGTGGCAAAATATAAAATATTCCATGGACTCAACATGCCTATCAGCAAATTGCTTGGGGTGTTTACTTTCCAAAAAGGGGTCATTTGGGGGGGTTGAACTGTCCTGGCATTTTATGCACAACATTAGAAGCTTGTCACACATCACCCACTCTTCTAACCACTTGAAGACAAAGCCCTTTCTGCTACTTTTGCTAGAAAATTACTTTGAACCCCCAAACATTATATATTTTTTTAAAGGAAAGGCCCTACAGATTAAAATGGTGGGTTTTGCAATTTTTTTTTTCACACAGTATTTGTGCAGCAATTTTTCAAATGCAATTTGTTTGGAAAAAAAAAAAACACTTTTTTTTAAATTTTAATGCACTAAAACACTTAACCAAACACTTTAAACACTCAACACTTAAACACTATATTGTTCAAATGTTTGATGAAATAGAAAAGATGATCTTATGCCGAGTACATGGATACCAAACACGACAAGCTTTAAAATTGCGCACAAACGTGCAGCAGTAACAAACTACAGACATTTTTAAAAGCCTTTAAAATCCTTTACAGGTTACCACTTTAGATTTACAGAGGAGGTCTAATTACTGCCCTCGATCTGACCTTGGCGGTGATACCTCACATGCATGGTGCAATTGCCGTTTACATATGACACCAGACCAATGTTTGTGTCCGCCTTTGCGTGTGACCACGGGGGGAAATATATACCGAAGCATGGGGCAATCCACCCCTAATGTTAGGAGCAAATCGCTCCTCCACCCCTGCACCCATGCTTCGGCATATATGCTCTTTTATTTAACTGTGGTGGTGATATCACCTCCTACAACGCTGGAGTCACGGCTTTTTCGTATCGTGGGAGCAAACGCTGTTGCTGTCAGAATAAATAAACCCATGCTGCAGCTGAATGGCGTACCTGCTAAGCAAATGATGGCTAACAATAAAATAAAGTAACATTACAGTATAACAGTAAGACATACCATACCTGCAAAGCAAATACATTAAAACATAGTAAAAATACAAATAAAACCATAACTATTTTTGGCTTTTTTGTTTGTTTTTGTATTTTTGTATTTGTTTGTTTTTTGGGGTTTTTTTGCACTTTTATATAAAAACTGTAAACTGTAAATGTTCCAGATTAGGGTCTCTCAAAACATGATGGCCATCTCATCTTTCGAGACCCTGTGTAAGTGTGCCCATGGACAGCGCAGTGCCGTACCCCATGCTAATACTCCACTAGTGTGTGGTAGCGTTTGAAACGGTCACCGATTTTCTGCAGACACGACATCTTCTTTGGGGTGTTCTGTGGGCAGGGGTACCAGGGAGGGCATACGGAAAATGCCTCTCATGCATCCGGCTCACTGCATTTGCGTTGGCAAGGTGGGCCAAAGCACCGTCTGGAAACAGAAGGGCTGTGACGATCTCTTCCTGGAAGTTTAGGAAGGATCCAGTTCCTCCTGAAGCTTTGTATAGCACAAAAGCATTCAGCAGAGCCAATTGGAATAAATATACAGACACTTTTTTATACCAGCGTTCGGCCTTACAGGCAATTAGGTACGGCGCCAACAACTGGTCGTTGAGGTCTACCCCTTCCATGTTAAGGTTATATTCGTGGACACAGAGGGGTTTCTCCACAACACCAGTCGCCGTAGGAATTTGGATTGTCGTGTCTGCGTGAAGGGAGGACAGAACGAAAACATTCTGTGAATCCCTCCACTTCACTGCTAACAAATTATTACATTTCAAGCAGGCACTCTCCCCCCCAGCCTAAGTCGGGACTCTACAAGCTGTTGGGGGAAGCCCCGGCGATTAGATCGCACGGTGCCACATGTGCCAATTCCACAATAAAAAAGGTGATTAAAAAGTGGCACGCTTGTGTAATAATTTTCCACATACAAGTGGTACCCCTTTGCGAATAAGGGTGACACCAAGTCCCACACAATCTTACCAGCGCTCCCTATGTAGTGAGGGCAGTTCTCCGGCTCTACATAACTATCTCTTCCCTCGTAAACCATAAAACTATATGTATAGCCTGTGGCCCTGTCATAGAGCTTATACATCTTGACCCCATATCTGGCACGCTTGCTGTGAAGATACTGTTTCATAGACAAGCAGCCAGAAAACTTAATTAGGGACTCATTAACGCAGACAACTTGATCGGGAGTAAACAAGGCTGCAAACTGCTGGTTGAAGTGGTTTACGAGGGGCCAAATTTTGGGGAGCCGATCGTATCCAGGGTCACCCCGAGGATAACAGAGTTCATTGTCATTTAAATGCATGAACCACAAGATCTGATCGTATCTTGTCTTGCTCATGGAGGCAGAGAACACGGGCATATGGTGAATTGGGTCAGTGGACCAATATGACCGCAAACACTTTTTTTTAACTAGGCCTATGAGGAGGGATAGGCCCAGGAAGGTCTTAAATTCGGAAACCGTAATAGGTTTCCAATCTCTGGCAAGGGTCAACTGGGGATTAGCGGCGATGAATTGACCAGCATACAAATTGCTTTGGTCCACAATAGATCTATAGAAATCTTTCGTGAAAAAACGCAAATAAAAATCAAGTGACGTAAAATCAACTGTTTCCACCTGAATTCTGGGTTGACCAGTGAATGGGGGAAGTACGGGTGCTGCAGAAGTGGTGGGCTCCCAATTTGGATTGGCAAATGCAGCAAGAAGGGCACTATGGGCTCGACGTGCCTGTCTTTGTCTTCTTGGTGGCTGCGGGACAATAGTTGTGCTTGCCACCTCACCAGATAGAACCGCACTTATGGGACTCGCCACGTCACCAAGTGTTACTGCAGTGCTGGATGTATGACCAGGATGTACTAGGCTGCTGGCGCTTTCCAGTTCACCAGAAGGATGAGCGGCACTAGTACTGGCTCTCTGCTCCATACAAGGGACCTGCGGTTCTTGCACCTCAACAACAGCAGAAGATCGGGGTCTGGTACGCCTGAGCTTGGCAGGGACCACAACTCCGTCGTCAGAGCTAGTGTCAGGGTGCCGCTGCTGTCTACAGGTTCTTATTCTGAGCCAGAATTGGACAGATGGGCGAGTTCCTCTTCACTCTCATCTGTCATGCTCAGAAACGTGTAGGCCTCTTCACTACTGTACCTTCGATTTGACATTTTGGCCTCTAAATTTACTGGTACACTAGTGAGACTCAAAGGAAAAAAAGAGCAGCTGACTGTCAGCGACTGCTTCAAATGCTACCAAAAGTACGGATCAGGCCTGACTCTGCGAATGCTGCAGTTATGTGTTTTGTAAGTGACAGTGATCGATCGATACTGCACTTGGGTGGGCTGGGATGGGCGGGGGGGCTAAACGCAGGTGCTAGCAGGTATCTGGGCTGATCACGCTAACGCTGCGTTTTTGGGAACCCTAAACTACTGGGGACGCTAATATGGTTCTGATCAAATCAAAGATATCGATCCGTTCAGACACTATACTACTAAGGGAGGTGTATGGTGCGTGGGTGTTAGTGCTACTGGCACTAATCTGACACTGCCTGGGGCAACGCAGACCCTAACTGGCGCTAAAACTGATATCACCCACCAGGTGATCAGGGGGTTAAACCTTTATTTAGGTAATATACGGCGGGTGCCCTGACGCTATAAAAAAATAACTAGCTAACCAGAGTCACCCATGACACGAATACGGTGATCACTGGTGAAAGGGGGAGATCAAGGGGTTAAACCTTTATTAGGGGGGTTTAGGGGGGTCCCTAGACCTATCTGGGCCTACCACTAAGTACCCTAACACTGATTATTGTCACAAATGACACCAGTACATTGATCAAAAAAAAAAATATGAACACTGCACTGGGTGACACAGTGACAGGGAGTGAAGGGGTTAACTGGGGGGGGGGGGGTGATCAGGGGGTGACAAGTGTGCCTATGTGTACTGTGTCAGTGTAGTTTTGGTGCAACTTACTCTGAGATGTTTTCTCTCCTCTCTCTGGAACAGAAAAGAGTTCCACGAGGGGAGATGACATAATTTCCCCTGCCTGTGTTTACACTTACACAGGCAGGGGAGGATTTCATTCGCCAGAACCGATCACCAGGTCCAGGCCAGAAAACACTGGCCTGGGCCTGGGGACTGATTGGCTCTGAAGCGAATCTGATCGTCGCGACCAACCTACAGCTACGACGCTTTGCCCAGCCAAGCCAACCTGCCGCAGTATAACTGCGGCGGCTGGTCCGGAACTGGATAAGCTTTAGAATCACTTTTTCCTGTGAAGGCCAGAAGTTCAGGGAAGCAGCACTGACAGAGCAAGAGCCAGCAGTTGGAAACTGCAAGTGCTGGAGTAAAAATTTAAACAAATTGCTTACTGGGGAATGTTCTATTTTACTGTGCTCAGTGTGTTAAGGTAATAAACGCTAAGGGTTTAATTCTACTTTAAAACTTGAAGGAGGAAGGGGAGTACATTATATAGTAATGCACTTTAGTATTTTTAGGTATGCCGTGTAAATGGGAACACATAAAACACATAGTGGAGGTTTCTCACATATGACTGCAGAAGTGAAAATACTCTTTAATGCAGAATTAAACTCTCTCAACCAACATTGACTATTTTTAATCCTTAAAGTGGATGTAAACCCAATGTCATCCTGTCTAAACTACTGCCATAGGGGTTATCTATAAGGATATACATGCCTCCTGCATGTATCTTTACCTGTCAAATGTCTCCCCTCTGTCTGTTATTAGACCCGAAAAACTGCAGAATCTGTGGGTGGGTCTGTTGTCTGGAGCTCGGTGGGTGGAGTCGTGATGTCAGACTCCCCGCCCACCTCTACACTCCCCTTGTCAATATGCATTTTCTCCTATGTATTTCTTACACTGAACTTCTGCTATGATCTCTGACATCCAGTGAAAAGACAGGAAAGTAACCACATGACTTCAGCATGCCAAATCATGCTGAGGTGTGGAACAGCCAATCCACTGCTGAAGAAAGGAGTGGGGGTGGGAATTAAAAAATAATGCATGTCTTAGGCTAGTGCACAGATATGTAAATCACCTGTCACTCGCAGCAAGGGGGAGGATTTGACAAAGTTGTTCTCTGTTTGTCAATATTTATCTCACTGAACAATAAAAGAGGATTGCTCAGAGCTGGATTAACTCTGTGTGGCAAGACTGGGCTCAAATGATAGGAAATCTTATACTCTACAGTATGACATCAACAACAACAAAAAAAATTCGGGTTTACATCCACTTTAAGTTGCTAGCATTAGTAAATAGATATTAAAGTATATTATATTTACTTGTTTTAAACTTTTTTTTTATTACATTTCTTCAGTTGCTTCCTGGTTTCTAGCCCAGGCCAAAATGATGTCCTACATCCCAGGAGTCTTCATAGTCTTTTTTCTTTTGGGAGGAGGGGCTTTGTCAGCTAAGCACACCTTCCTGTCTTCATGCCTGAGCCAACAGCAGATAGATTCCAGAAAGTAAATGCTACATGAATCATCTACCTGTACTCAAGATGGCCACAGCTAGAAATGTTAGGGGGGTGTTTTTCAAAGTGATTTCTCAATGAAATAAAGCATGGAGGCATGGGCGGATAGGGAAGTTTGCTTTGAATATTAAAAATAACCACCACCACCACCTAAAAAAACCTACCAAAATATAAATAAAATAATTAAATAGTGTATTCTGTTTGTGGTGCTCAGATACAATTTAGTTCTTCTTTATGCAAAGGAGAGGCGAGGAAGTGTCTAAACACAGAACCACTAGAGGGCGTACTCACAGATCAGCATATGAAATGTGGTCATGAAACGACAGCAATAAATAAGATGGGACTCGTGCTAAAAGTGGATTATAAATAAACTATAAAATAAAAGCTTAAAGTAAGCACTGGCTAAAATTCCAGGTCATTGCAGATGGAGACTTGGTATATACAGTAATTATGTCTGTCATAAGGAATCGGAAATACTGTCACCTTCCTGCGCATGCATTGTGTACAGAGCATCAAAGTGCCACCGCATGAACCACAAACCTTTCATTTCCATTATTTTCGGGATGTTTGTTATATATCAGGGATGTCATTTATATTGATTTTGTTGTCACTTTCCAAATAACGGGGGACTCCAGGAAATGACGGTGTCTTACCTGAAGAGTGGAGCTTTGCAGCACACGCAGTGATACATGCCATCTTCTGTACTGTTCAGATAGATGCCGCTGAAAGGCTAAGCACAAATATACGCTGCTGTCATACTGAGCATAGTGCGTCAGCTTCTAAATCTCTACAATAATAACTAATAAAACTAATATTTTAAGCTGAGCTCCGGGCACACAGCTAATTACATGCATGGAATACATATAAGAGAGCCGTTTTACCTGCCAAAGGCTTTGGATTTCTGTCCATTCAGTTCTGAGATTTACACAGCACTGCTCTATCTGGTGTTCTGTCAAAAGAGCCAACTCGTAAAAATCTCCAATCACGTCACTTTCAGTTTCTTTCCAGCAGTGTACACACTACAGTAGACAATATAATGAGTGGATGTTTCGTCAGATTCGGCGATCCATCAGAATTTGTAACGGAAGTGAAGTTTCATCGCCGCCATCTTGCTACACCCCGCACTCCTCCACAGTAAGGATACAGTGAGAAGGCGGCAAGCGGACATCTTGCTACACCCACCAGAGTCTTGCATTTCACACTTATTTTTAACAGTAAACTTAGCTCAAATGGGGAAATACAGTATTTAGAAATCCGTCGGACTGTTTACATGTTGAATTATAAAAGCAGAGGTGTTCTGTCATATTAGCAAACCTGTGAGATCAGCAGGCTTGCCGCGGCTTTTAAAATTCAACATCTAAACGGTCCGTCGGATTTCTAAATACTGTATTTCACCATATAAGCTCAGTTTACTGTTAAAAATACATGGGAAATGCAAAACTCCGGTGGGTGTAACAAGATATCCGCTTGTTGCCTTCTCACTCTATCCTTACTGTCAAGGAGTGCGGGGTGTAGCAAGATGGCGGCAACAGAACGTCACTTTCGTTACAAATTCTGATGGGCCGCCTAATCTGATGAAACATGGGCATTGTTAGTCCGCCCTCTAGTAACCAACAACATGGCCGGCTCCAAGGTGGCAACAACTTTTTTACTGCTTAGCCGTTGTTCTATCAAAACAGCGAACTCGTCGTGTACCCTAGTGTATACGCTGCCGGTATTCTGTGGAAAAAGGCAAGTCATTGAAATCTGCAATTACTACTCCTGGAGAGAAACCAGAAGTGACGTAATTGGAGATTTTGACAAGTTGGCTCTTTTGACAGCACACCGGCAAGGCAGTAGACCTGATTTTTCTTGCATGCAGTTCAGTTATACTTACAGGACTTGTTCCTCCCCCAGGCTGTGACTGGACAGTGAAAGGAGAAGCAGCAGCCTGATTAGCTTATCTCTTTGTTCTGTCCACCTATCAGCAAGCTCCTTTCACTGCTAACACAACTGATCAGCTCCTTGCACAGCTTCTTCCTGCCTTGGTCTAAGCTTTGCTGTATGGGAACTAAAGAGGCTGATACTAGATCAAATTCAGATACACTGTTTACAATTAAACATGTTTAACCACTTGCCTACCAGGCACTTAAACCCCCTTCCTGCCCAGACCAATTTTCAGCTTTCAGCGCTCTCACATTTTGAATGAACATTGCGCAGTCATGCAATATTGTACCCAAATGACATTTTTATCATTTTTTTTCACACAAAATAGAGCTTTTTTTTGGTGGTATTTAATCACAGCTAGGTTTTTTATTTTTTGCTAAAAAAAAAACGAAAAAAGACCGAAAATTTGGAAAAAAACCCCCCCAAAAACTGTTTCATAGTGTGTTATAAAATTTTGAAAACAGGTAATTTTTCTCCTTCATTAATATGCGCTGATGAGGCTGCACTGATGGGCACTGATAGGCGGCACTGATGGGTGGCACTGATAGGGTGGCACTAATGGGCGCTGATAGGTGGCACTGATGAGGCATCACAGAGCTGGCCCTGATAGGCACTGATGGTTGGCACTGATGGGCGGCACTGAAGGGCACTGATAAGCGTCACTGATGATGAGGCACTGGTGGGCAAAGGTAGGTGGCACTGGTGGCTGATAGGTGGCACTGGCAGGTGGCACTGGGGAAACATATAGAAAAACAGGGAGGGCGCACCGACCTTGTGCATTACCAAAGATAAAATTTGTTTGCGTAGTAAAAACAAAGGTCATACTCACAAACAAGCATTTAAAAAAGGCTTAACATTACTCCAAGGATTCGGAGCCATGTCTTCTAGACACCTGCAACCTGGACCGGATATTAGGAGGAACCAGATGGCATCGCAAAACGGCTTACGCGTTACGAGGGAGTCCCCTCTTCATCAGAGCCTCAGCGATAGCAGACCGACTTTCTCAAGTTACATTCTATATAGAGCCATTCGCATGTCTGGGGAGACACCCACCGGAACCTGCCACACCCATCCGGGTGGGGGTGGCCATGTTACTCCAGCTAACCATATTGTATGCCAGATCGTACTGTCAGTCATACAATTATGTCCTATTCTCATAGAGCGGGGGCTAAGTTCCTGCACTGGCGGGCACTGATGAGTGCCCGCGCTGTAGCTGTCTTTCAGCTATAGCGCGGGCGGCAAGTAGTTAATGATTACAGAGCTGCACTCATTTGTGTCTTTTATATCTGCCTGGAGTTTAGCTTTAACCCTTTCCTGACTACAGGTCACCGAAACCAGAGTGTCCAGACCAGGTTTCCTTACTGTATATGACTATGCATCAGTTAACTTGATTACAACCAAAATTATTTTGAAATTGGTTTCTTCAGATATAATGCTTTTTTTTGTACACTGTTTCACTCCATTCCCCCCTTATGTCTTTTATTCTAAAAATTTGGACAAAAATCTTCAAAAAATGAATTTTACCATTTGCATGGGCTTTCACAATGTGTTTCTCAAATCATTTCTCATGTTATCAAAAATCCTTATCAGTCATTGCAATAACGTTTCTTTTTTGTACTGAATGTTGCTCTTTATCTTTGCTGATTACAATAAAAATTTACTGAAAGTAAAAAAATAAATTAATTAAATTTTACACTGAACAACTTATGAAATTTTTTTGAAAATTTTCATTATAATTATATATATATATATAAAAAATCATAAAACTAGAAATTATAATGAAAAATTAAAAAAAAAAGTCAAAGGTCGTTATATATACATAGTTACATAGTAGGTGAGGTTGAAAAAAGACACAAGTCCATCAAGTCCAACCTATGTGTGTGATAATGTGTCAGTATTACATTACATATCCCTGTATATTGCGGTCATTCAGGTGATTATCTAATAGTTTCTTGAAGCTATCAATGCTCCCCGCTGAGACCACCGCCTGTGGAAGGGAATTCCACATCCTTACCGTTCTTACAGTAAAGAACCCTCTACGTAGTTTAAGGTTAAACCTCTTTTCTTCTAATTGTAATGAGTGGCCACGAGTCTTATTAAACTCTCTTCTGCGAAAAAGTTTTATCCCTATTGTGGGGTCACCAGTACAGTATTTGTAAATTGAAATCATATCCCCTCTCAAGCGTCTCTTCTCCAGAGAGAATAAGTTCAGTGCTTGCAACCTTTCCTCATAACTAAGATCCTCCAGACCCTTTATTAGCTTTGTTGCCCTTCTTTGTACTCGCTCCATTTCCAGTACGTCCCTCCTGAGGACTGGTGCCCAGAACTGGACAGCATACTCCAGGTGCGGCCGGACCAGAGTCTTGTAGAGTGGGAGAATTATCGTTTTATCTCTGCAGTTGATCCCCCTTTTAATGCATGCCAATATTCTGTTTGCTTTATTAGCAGCAGCTTGGCATTGCATGCCATTGCTGAGCCTATCATCCACTAGGACCCCCAGGTCCTTTTCCATCCTAGATTCCCCCAGAGGTTCTCCCCCCAGTGTATAGATTGCATTCATATTTTTGCCACCAAAATGCATTATTTTACATTTTTCTACATTGAACCTCATTTGCCATGTAGTCGCCCACCCCATTAATTTGTTCAGGTCTTTTTGCAAGATTTCCACATCCTGCAGAGAAGTTATTGCCCTGCTTAGCTTAGTATCGTCTGCAAATACAGAGATTGAATTCTTTATCCCATCCTCCAGGTCGTTTATGAACAAATTAAATAGGATTGGTCCCAGCACAGAACCCTGGGGAACCCCACTACCCACCCCTGACCATTCTGAGTACTCCCCATTTATCACCACCCTCTGAACACGCCCTTGTAGCCAGTTTTCAATCCATGTACTCACCCTATGGTCCATGCCAACGCACCTTATTTTGTATAGTAAACGTTTATGGGGAACTGTGTCAAATGCTTTTGCAAAATCCAGATACACCACGTCTACGGGCCTTCCTTTATCTAGATGGCAACTCACCTCCTCATAGAAGGTTAATAGATTGGTTTGGCAAGAACGATTCTTCATGAATCCATGCTGATTACTGCTAATGAAATCATTCTTATTACTAAAATCTTGTATATAGTCCCTTATCATCCCCTCCAAGAGTTTACATACTATTGATGTTAGGCTAACTGGTCTGTAATTCCCAGGGATGTTTTTTGGGCCCTTTTTAAATATTGGTGCTACATTGGCTTTTCTCCAATCAGCTGGTACCATTCCAGTCAATAGACTGTCTGTAAATATTAGGAACAACGGTCTGGCAATCACCTGACTGAGTTCCCTAAGTACCCTCGGATGCAAGCCATCTGGTCCCGGTGATTTATTAATGTTAAGTTTCTCAAGTCTAATTTTAATTCCGTCCTCTGTTAACCATGGAGGTGCTTCCTGTGATGTGTCATGAGGATAAACACTGCAGTTTTGGTTACTGAAGCCCCCCGATTCACTTGTGAAGACTGAGGAGAAGAATAAATTCAATACCTTTGCCATCTCCCCATCCTTTGTAACCAGATGTCCTTCCTCATTCTTTATGGGGCCAATATGGTCTGTCCTCCCTTTTTTACTGTTTACATACTTAAAGAATTTCTTGGGATTTCTTTTGCTCTCCTCCGCTATGTGTCTTTCATGTTCTATCTTAGCCATCCTAATTGCACCCTTACATTTCTTATTGCATTCTTTATAAATACTGAATGCTGAGGATGATCCCTCAACCTTGTATTTTTTGAAGGCCTTCTCCTTTGCTTTTATATGCATTTTTACATCGGAGTTAAGCCATCCAGGATGTTTGTTCGCTCTTTTAAATTTATTACCCAATGGGATACATTGGCTAATGCCCTTATTTAATATGCTCTTAAAGCAAACCCATCTCTCCTCCGTATTCTTTGTTCCTAATATTTTATCCCAATTTATGCCTTTTAGCAAGGTTTGTAGTTTAGGGAAGTTGGCTCTTTTGAAATTCAGTGTCTTTGTGTTCCCTTCATGTTTCCTATTTGTGTGATTTATACTGAAACTAATTGACCTGTGATCGCTGTTACCTAAATTGCCCCGTATTACCACATCTGTTATCAGGTCTGTATTATTGGTAATCAGTAGATCTAGTAATGTTTTATTTCTAGTTGGTGCGTCCACCATCTGACCCATAAAATTGTCCTGCAAAACACTAAGGAACTGGCGAGCCTTAAATGAATGCGCGGTTCCCTCCGCCCAGTCTATGTCTGGATAATTAAAATCCCCCATTAGGATAACACTTCCCATCCATGCTGCTAATCCAATTTGTGATAGGAGATCCGTCTCCACTTCCTCCCTCAGGTTTGGGGGCCTATAGCATACTCCCAGTATTATTTTCCCCTTAGCTTCATCCCTTTGGAGCTCTACCCATAAAGATTCCACCTCCTCCCTAGCCCCCTCAGTGATGTCATCTCTCACACTCACTTGTACATTATTCTTGATATATAGGCATACCCCTCCCCCTTTTTTACCTTCTCTATCCTTGCGGTATAGGGTATACCCTTGAATGTTTGCCAGCCAATCATGAGAGCTGTTGAACCAGGTCTCTGAAATTCCCACAAAATCCAAATCCTCCTTGTACAACCGTATCTCTAGTTCACCCATCTTGTCCGCCATGCTCCTGGCATTGGTGAACATGCCACATAGTTTAGACTGGTCGCATATTGTCCTCGTATTGGGTGTTTCAAGATTGCAACTAGGACTTGCTACTATACTCACCTTGTGTTTTTGTGCTTTGGTTAACCTACCACTAATGCCCCCAATACTACCCTCTGGAATATCTTCCGCGCTGGCTATCACTGTCTCTGGACCCTCCCCCCCATCGCCTAGTTTAAAAACCCCTCTAACTTTTTGGCCATCTTCATTCCCAGCAGATCTGCACCCTCCTCATTTAGGTGCAGTCCGTCCCTTCTATAGTACCGGTTACCGACTGAGAAGTCGGCCCAGTCCTCCAGGAACCCAAACCCCTCCTTACTACACCAGCTCTTCAGCCACTTGTTTACTTCCCTAATCTCCCTCTGCCTTTCTGGTGTGGCTCGATGTACCGGTAGTATTCCTGAGAACACTACCTTGGAGGTCCTTTTCCTCAATTTAGCTCCTAAGTCCCTAAAATCGTTCTTTAGGACACTCCATCTGCCTCTGACTTTGTCATTGGTGCCAACGTGCACCATGACAGCCGGGTCTTCCCCAGCCCCTCCCAGTAATCTGTCCACAAGATCCGTGATGTGCCGAACCCGAGCGCCCGGTAGACAACATACTGTTCGGCGCTTCAGGTCTTGGTTACAGATTGCCCTCTCTGTCCTTCTAAGAATTGAGTCCCCTACCACCAGAATCTGTCTTTCCTTTCCCTTTGCTGCCCCCCCACTCTCACTGGAGGAGTTCTTCCCCTGGCAGCTAGGAGAGTCCCTCATCTCCAGCAGTGCTGGTCCCTGACTGGTTTCACCAATGTCACTCAATGGAGCGTACTTATTGGGATGCTCCAGTCCTGGAACGGCCTCTCTGGCACTTCCCCCTCTACCCCTCCTGACTGTCACCCATCTACTCTTTGCTAGTGCCTGCACCTCTTTGTCTCCACCCGCCTCTGTGCTGGCCCCTGCCGGCACCTGCCATGTACGTTCCTGGCTCACCTTTAGTATGGAGGGACTTCTCAGTGCTGACAGTTGCTTCCCTAGATTCAGAACCTGGGCTTCCAGGGAAACAATGTGCTTACATTTTGCACAGCAGTATGCGCCCTCGATCGGATGATCAAGGAACGCATACATGCGGCAAGATGTACAAAGAGGCGCCTCTCCACACCCGCCGGGCATCGTACCTATTAAATTTAGTGAGGATTGGGGAATTTTACCCTGTCCAAATTACCTAACAGCTAGCTTCCTGGCACTAATACTCAAGACAATACACAGGTACACAACAAGACAATACACAGGTACACAATACACAGTACTAACGATCCACACACACTACTCAGACAACACTCAGATACTCACACTACACAGGTACTATGACCCCTGTTATAACCTCCTGTTTTAAACTCTTGTGTTTAACTCCCACTTAATTCAGTTCCACTTACACCAAGCTCCACTGCTTCAAACTGAGCACGCTCACACTGAGCCCTGCAACCAGTTAAATAGTCACCTGTGAGCAATTAACCACACCCCTTAATTGATAGACTGATGAAACCAAAAAAAAAAAGAGCTATTTAAAAAGTGACAGCAAAAGTCAATGGAAAAGCCCCCAAAAAGCACCCCAGCAAACAGCAACAGACAGCAGACAGCAGCAGACAGCAACCAAACACCAAGACTTGTATACTCTAACTCTTGTGTTTAACTCCCACTTAATTCAGTTCCACTTACACCAAGCTCCACTGCTTCAAACTGAGCACGCTCACACTGAGCCCAGCAACCAGTTAAATAGTCACCTGTGAGCAATTAACCACACCCCTTAATTGATAGACTGATGAAACCAAAAAAAAAAAAAAGAGCTATTTAAAAAGTGACAGCAAAAGTCAATGGAAAAGCCCCCAAAAAGCACCCCAGCAAACAGCAACAGACAGCAGACAGCAGCAGACAGCAACCAAACACCAAGACTTGTATACTCTAACTCTTGTGTTTAACTCCCACTTAATTCAGTTCCACTTACACCAAGCTCCACTGCTTCAAACTGAGCACGCTCACACTGAGCCCAGCAACCAGTTAAATAGTCACCTGTGAGCAATTAACCACACCCCTTAATTGATAGACTGATGAAACCAAAAAAAATAGATATAGATATATAAAACATAAGTATTCATACCCCTTGAAATTTTCCACAAAATTGTAAATTGTAACTGTAACTCTGGAGGAGCTGCAGAGATCTACAGCTCAGGTGGGAGAATCTGTCCACAGGACAACTATTAGTCGTGCACTTCACAAATCTGACCTTTATGGAAGAGTGGCAAGAAGAAAGCCATTGTTGAAAGAAAGTAGAGCTGCACGATTCTGGCCAAAATGAGAATCACAATTTTTTTGCTTAGCATAAAACAATCACGATTCTCTCACGATTTTCACGACATAAAATCTTTCACATTATACAAAAAAAATGGGCTAACTTTACTGTTTTTATTTTTTTTTTTAATTCATTAAAGCAATTAAAAAAAAAAAAAAATTACATGTGAAAGACCGCTGCGTAAATACAGTCTGACATAAAATATTGCAACAACCACCATTTTATTCTCTAGGGCAGTGGTTCTCAACCTTTCGAATGCCGTGACCCCTTGATAAAATTTCACAAGTTGTGGGAACCCCTAACAGTAAAATTATTTTTGGGTTGTCAGCACCCAAGGCAAGACAAGTAATTTGCGCCCCTAACCCATGGACATTTAGCGCTCCCTGAGTCCCTTCCACTCGTACAGTATTAAAACCCCTTATGGTACATTTTAGGATGTACCACTACTTCTCTTTGTTCTCCTTTCTTTCCCTTTTATCCCTCTCTATCCTAATTTCTTGTTTTTTTTCCCCATCCCTCTCTCTAGCCCTCTTTCTTGTTCTCTTATTCTTTCACTCCCTTTTTCTTGGTTCCTCCCCCTCTTTTCCTCTCCCTTCCATGTATTCTCTATTTTTATTCCTTGGTGGGGGGGTTGGGGGAATGAGATGAGTGTGGCAGTGCTCGGGGGAGTTCTGATCAGACAACTTAAGTGCTTTTGATCAAGGTCATCTGCTGATCTGAGAACTGTAGTGGGGAATTTTAATGGCAACTCTAATCACAGGTAGTGTTACTAACTTTGTCTCCAGCTCTGTGGTGTCTCGCAGCAGTGACACCTATGCCAAAATCAGGAGATAGGGTCTCCTTTAGCCCCTCCCACTTCACATTCCTCACCAGTCAGCTGACCTTTAGTCTCTGCCCCCCACCCATGCCGTGAACTGAATGGGTGGCTGAGAAGAGGCTGAGTGGGCGGCCGCGGGCTCCAGGAACAGCCCAGCTGGGCAGCCACAAGCTCCAGAGACAGCCCTGCTGGGCGGCCGCAAAAAGGCTGGGAGAGCGGTGTGGGCTTCGGGAACAGCCCAGGATTTGGTGACCCCTGGCAAATCGTCATTTTACCCCCGAGGGGGTCCCGACCCCCAGGTTGAGAACCACTGCTCTAGGGTGTCTACTAAAAATATATATATAATGTTTGGGGGTTCTAAGTAATTTTCTATCCAAAAAAAAATTATTTTAACTTGAAACCAACAAATGTCAGAAAAAGGTTTAGTGTTTAAGTGGTTAACATTGTTTCACTTACACAGGAAGTCTATTCCATTAACAAATTATTACAATGTTTTTACTTAAGTTCAACTGATAAAGAATCTTCTGATTCTTGGCAGACTGCCCGGATTTCTCTTCCTTTCTTTTGAACCTGTGGCTTCAGAAGAGCAGAGAGAATCGTTTGCATAGAAAGAATTGTGAAACACTTTAGTCAAGATCCCGATAACGATTGACGATTAATTGTGCAGCTCTAAAAGAAAGCCATAAGAAGTCCCGTTTGCAGTTAGCGAGAAGCCATGTGGGGGACACAGCAAACATGTTAACCACCTCAATACAGGGCACTTTCACCCCCTTCCTGCCCAAGCCATTTTTCAGTTTTCAGCGCTGCCGCATTTTGAATGACAATTGCGCGGTCATGTTACACTGCACCCTAATGAAATTTTTATCATTTTTTCCCCACAAATAGCGCTTTCTTTTGGTGGTATTTGATCACCTCTGCGGTTTTTACTTTTTGCGCTATAAACAAAAGAGGGACAATTTTGAAAAAACACAATATTTTTTACTTTTTGCTATAATAAATATCCAATTTTTTTTTTTTTTTAACAAATTTTTTACTCAGTTTAGGTCGATACGTATTCTTCTACATATTTTTGGTAAAAAAAAATTGCGATAAGCGTATATTAATTGGTTTGCGCAAAAGTTATAGCGTCTACAAAATAAGGGATAGATTTATAGCATTTTTATTATTTATTTATTTTTTACTAGTAATGGCGGCGATCTGCGATTTTTATTGTGACTGCGATATTGCGGCGGACACATCGGACACTTTTGACACATTTTTGGGACCATTCACATTTATACAGCGATCAATGCTATAAAATTGCATTGATTACTGTGTAAATGTGACTGGCAGGGAAGGGGTTAACACTAGGGGGCGATCGAGGGGTTAATGTATGACCTAAGGAGGTGATTCTAACTGTGGGGGGAGGGGACTGACTGGGGGAGGTGACCGATCGGTGTCCCTATGTACAAGGGACACACCATCGGTCTCCTCTCCTCTCTGACAGGACGTGGATCTGTGTTTACATGCACAGATCCACAGTCCTGCTCTGTTACCCGGCAATCGCGGGTGCCCGGCGGACATCGCGGCCGCCGGGCACGCGCACCGGGTGGCTCCGGAGGGCGAGGACGTCATATGACGCCCGCCCAGAACAACAGAAGCCTCGTCCAGCCGTCATATGACGGTGGGCGGTGGCTTAGTGGTTAAAGAAGGTGCTCTGGTCAGAATAACGTATTGGCCTAAAAGCAAAATGCTATGTGTGGTGGAAAACTAAAGCCCCGTACACACAATCTGACTTTCCGACCGGAAATGTTCGATGACAGGCTGTTGGTGGTAAATCCGACCGTGTGTATGCTCCATCAGACAACTGTTGTCGGACTTTCAGCCAACAAATGTTGGCTAGAAGGGTTTTCAAATTATCCGCGGACAAATGTGTGCCGTCGGATTTTCCGAGCGTGTGTACACAAGTCCGTCGGACAAAAGTCCAAAGTACAAACACGCATGCTCGGAAGCAAGGACGAGCCGGAAGTCGGTCTTGTAAACTAGCGTTCATAATAAAGAATTAACATTTGTGACGCGGCAAATTATGAAATCACGAAATGCAGTGCACAATTCTCTTCTTCTTTAATGGGATAATAATGAAGCTGCTTTGCTGGTGATACTGATGGAGTTATTGCAAACAAATTTTCAAAGGCTTTTTTTCTCTAGTGATATCAAGAATAACATCATTATGGTTTTTTTTTTTTATTTGGGCAAGTTACCACAACACCATTATCCCGTAGTTTTTAAGATCAAATATACAACTATGTTGGGGTCCCTTCTCAATTTTACATTGTATTTTTTAAAATGTAACTGCCTACTCCCAAACTGTCATTTGAAGTAGAACACATAGCCAAGTATTATTCTACACAATTTTTTTATTGTGCATTAAAAAAAGAAAACAAATAAAATTAGACATCTGCCAATAGAACTTAACCAAAAAGTGCATTCTATGCATCCAAAAATATAGAAAATATACCAAATCAAATCGTTATTCAACCAAAAAAATAATGTAAAAGCAATAACTCCAAGGCCAATAATAAATAACATGTTATCTCCTCCGATTCCGTAACATGTCTGGTTGACGAATGGCCGTTCAGAAACGAACTGAAAAGCACAAAATGGAAAGCTCGAAAAGAAAAGCGCGAATCAACACTCACCAAACTTCTACTAACACGAAATTAGCAGAAGGAGCCCAAAGGGTGTCGCTAAAGAGCAAAAAAAAAACCACATAGTACGTCACTATGTTCGTAATTGCTGGCCAACAATTGTGTGGCCGTGTGTATGCAAGGCAAGTTTAGCCAACACCCTTCGGACAAAATTCCACGGTTTTGTTGGCCAACAATCCGATCGTGTGTACGAGGCTTTACACTGCACATCACCCTGAACACACCATCCTCACCATGAAACATGGTGGTGGCAGCATCATGTTGTGGGGATGCTTTTCTTCAGCAGGGACAGGGAGGCTGATCAGAGTTGATGGGAAGATGGATGAAGCCAAATACAGGGGGTCCCCGACTTACGAACATCCGACTTACGAACGACCCCTACTTACGAACGGGGCCCGAGTGACGTCACCGCCGGCCGACGCCATCCCTCTTCTTGCTGCAGTGTGAGCCATTCCTGTGTTCCTGGCCTGGTTGTGAAGTTAAGGGGCCCCCCTCGTTATCCTGCCTGCCCGTCCACAGGCCTGGTGCGGTCCGGTGGCCTGCCGGTGGCCTGCCAGGCCGCTAAAACTTCCCGTCGCGGCCGCGGCCTTGTCCGACCTAGTGAAGCCTCCAGGATCCCCGGTCTTTCCTAAGAGCGCTGCCCCGCGGAGGTGCACCACGGCCGGCCTGCCTGGACACACCATCTACCCATCTCCCTGCTGTGCCATCAGGTGAGCAGTAATATGCTTAATATAAAGTGCTTAATATAAATGCTTAATATGCGTGTACTGTACCTCTGCTTCCTTCTGTCCCTGCCGCCATGTAAAGAGTGAGAGGGGAGAGCTGTGCTCCTCCCCTCTCAGCTATGACAGACAATCTAGCACTGCTAGGAGGTGACAGGGTCAATAAAGGGAACCTGTCACCTCCAATTGCTATCACACAGGGAATTGTTTTCTCCTGTGTGATAGCAATAAAGTTAAGTGAAAAAAAATGTATAAAAAAAATAAAATAAGAAATACAGTATTAATTAAATTTAAAAAAAAAATAACAAAGTAATTAAAAAAAGTAAAGAATAATTAAAATAAAAAAAATTATACTGTCTGTATCCTCATTAGATGGATTTAATCTCACTTCCTGACTCTGAGACTGGATTTGTACTTAAAAAAGGTACTGTTCCGACTTACAAACAAATTCGACTTAAGAACAAACCTACAGTCCCTATCTCGTTCGTAACCCGGGGACCCCCTGTACAGGGCAATCTTAGAAAAAAAACCTGTAATGCCCTGTACACACGATCGGACATTCCGACAACAAAATCCATGGATTTTTTCCGACGGATGTTCGCTCAAGCTTGTCTTGCAATACACACAGTCACACAAATCTTGTCGGAAATTCCAAACGTCAAGAACGTGGTGATGTACAACACGTACGACGAGCCGAGAAAAAGGAAGTTCAATAGCCAGTGCGGCTCTTCTGCTTGATTCCGAGCATGCGTGGAACTTTGTGCGTCGGAATGGTGTACACACGATCAGAATTTACGACAATGGATTTTGTTGTCGGAAAATTTGAGATCCAGATCTCAAATTTTGTGTGACGGAAATTCCGACGGAAAATGTCCGATGGAGCCTACACACGGGCGGAATTTCCGACAGGCTCCCATCGAACATTTTCCGTCAGAAAATCCGAGGCATACGGGGCATTAGAGTCTGCAAAGGACCTGAGACTGGGGCGGAGAATCACCTTCCAGCAGGACAACAACCCTAAACATACAGCCAGAGCTACAATGGAATGGTTTAGATCAAAGCATATTGATGTGTTAGAATGGCCCAGTCAAAGCCCAGACCTAAAGCCAATTGAGAATCTGTGGCAAGACTTGAAAATTGCTGCTCACAGTTGCTCTCCATCCAATCTGACAGAGATTTAGCTATTTTGCAAAGAAGAATGGGCAAAAATGTCACTCTCTAGATGTGCAAAGCTGGCAGAGACACCCCCAAAAAGACTTTCAGCTGTAATTACAGCAAAAGGTGGTTCTACAAAGTATTGACTCAGGGGGACTAAATATAAAAACACGCCACACTTTTCACATATTTATTTGTAAAAAATTTGGAAAACGACCGTATTTATCGGCGTATAACACGCACTTTTTTCCCTTTAAAATCAGGGGAAAATCGTTGGTGCGTGTTATACGCCGATCCCCCGCCGATTGTGAGCCTTTTCGCGGCTCTCGGCGGCTTTTGGCCGCTCTCGGTGGCTTTCGGCCATTCTCGGCGGCTCTCGGCCATTCTCGGTGGCTCTCGCAGTCCTGCGTGAGGCGCTGAAAGCCGAAAGCGGCCGAGAGGCGCCGAGAATGGCTGAAAGCGGCCGAGGGCCGCCGAAAATGGGCAAAAGAGGCCGAGAGCCGCTGAGAATGGCTGAAAGCTGACAGGAGAGGCCGAGTGCCGTCGAGGATGGCAGGGAGCGCCCGAGAACGACGGCGCCATTTTTAAAAGCCATTGCAAACGACACAGGGCAAGGCAGATGGACACTGACAAGGCTGCAATGAGGGACGTGGCTGCAATCAAGAACAAGGTACAGATGGACACTGACATGGCTGCAATGGGGGACAAGGCTGCAATGGGGGACAAGGCTGCATGGGGGACAATGCTACAGATGGACACTGACAAGGCTGCAATGAGGGACAAGGCTGCAGATGGACACTGATAAGTTAAGCTACATTGATGGGCATTTAAATGTAAGTTTTTTTCTTAAACTTCCCTCCTAAAAGTTTTTTTCCTTAAAAATCCCTCCTAAACTTGGGGTGCGTGTTATACGCCGGCGCGTGTTATATGCCGATAAATACGGTATTTATCATTTTCCTTCCACTTCACAATTATGTGCTACTTTGTGCTGGTCTATCACATAAAATCCCAATAAAATACATTTACGTTTTTGGTTGTAACATGAGAAAATGTGGAAAATTTGAAGGAGTATGAATACTTTTAAATAAAAGACAATGTGTGTGTGTGTATGTATATATATATATATATATATATATATATATATATATATATATATATATATATATATATATATATTTACATAATAATAAAAATTATAATAGAGAATGTTTAAAAAACAAAGTCGTTCAGTAGTGTAAAATTCATTTTTTGAACATTTGTCCAACCGTTTAGAATAAAAAAAAAAAAGAGATTTATATATATATATATATATATATATATATATATATATATATATATATATATATATATATATATATATATATATATATATACAGTCCAATTGTAAACAAACATATGTGGTCACTATGATTGGCTGTACCTAATATAAGTACATTTTTATTAATACATTTTTTTCAGCCTACTCACCAGCTCGGTCCCCTTCTCCCTGGTCACGTAGTACTGCTCCGGAGTCAGTTTCTCTTGCCAGTCAGTAGAAACAACAGCCTCATCGTACCTTGTAAGGGATCCTGTGCCAAAGAAATTAGTAAACTTATTATTAGCTGTGCAAACCACCAGCCAGTATAAATCCAGACAAAAACAAACGTATACACTACATATGTCTTCACTTTTTAACACATATCTGCACTGAGAGAACAATGGTGGCTACTAGTGATGACCCTGGGTATGGTTTGAACCTTGAAATTAGCAGTCATTGCTGAGCCAATGAGCTGCGGGTGGGAGATTCCCCGATCCATGTGGCCATATTAGGATAATAATTTTATGACCATCCCTGCCCCTTTGTATATGTTCGGCTGCAGGGTGGGAAATCTCCTACTCATAGCTGATTGGATCAGCAATGACAGCTAATGAGTGGGTTTGGACTGAACCAAAGCTTATCACTAGTGGCTATCAATGCTGCACCGCCTTCAAAAAGTCTAGTGCTAGTCCCCGATTTCTAGGGAAATTAAAGTGGGGTTCCACCCAAAAAAACAAAAATACCTGAAAAATTCTAAAAAAAAAAAAACCAAAAAAACATTTGGATATATTTTTTTTTTACTTAGCTCTAAATGCCTGTTGCTAGGTGGTCCCTCGTAGTCTGCCTCCGCTCTGCTCCCTCCCTCCTGTCAATCATCTGGGACCCATTACAGGTCCCAGGTGATTGAGCGGCCAATCATGCGCAGTGGGTGCCAGGCTGTGAAGCCACAGCCCGGCGCCCACAGTTGAAATGCCGGCGCCGACAGGCGGAGGGGGGGCGAGCGGGGCTTCGATCCCCTGCATCGCTGGACCCAGGGACAGGTAAGTGTCCAATTAAAAGTCAGCAGCTGCAGTATTTGTAGCTGCTGACTTTTAATTTTTTTTTTTTTTTTAATGGACCCCCTGGGTGGAAATTCTCTTTAAGAAAATCCTCCTGATATGACATTTTTTTCTATATCAGTGACTCAGAAAGTATTGAAGGCACTGCATAATCTTAAAAAAAAAACCTTCTGCAACTAATTTTATTTGTCATTCTAGGCCCCATTCTCCTATAAAAATAATGTGGCCAAGCACTACTTCTTCCTCCTCTTTACAGCACTGCCAGTCTTTTCCTTGTTGGATGACAGTCAGCATCATATAACACAATTCCTGGGAGCCCAGGCTGTCATGTACCCACCCCCTGTGGGTGTTTCATCACAGCCTGGGCTTGCAGTACTCCTGGTCTAAGCTGCGCTCACAATTTATTACTTGAGTACTTCTCAGTCCAGGACGAAGGACTGGCCACTGACACCACTGAGGAAGAACAGAAAGGACTGCTGATTCATAGGACTGGCCTGAAGACAAAAGGAAAAGGTATGTATGCTTTGGGGGGTGTTGGCAGGGGCTTTACCAGCAAGTCTAAAAGTATTTTTAGGAGACTGTCTTCAAAGAAGGCTATTTCTGCAATGTAAAGAGGAACTGAACTCTGGAAGCTCAAGCCAAAGGGCAAAGAACCATTCACTAGTATTGCCTGTGGTCTCCCTGTTGCTGATCTTTTCACCATTACTGACTTGCCATGCTTTGTTCTGCACTGTGTCCCTGTGTGGGGGCGGACATCTTGGTAGAGGCAGGGCTTTGCTTCCTCCTGTCAGAGCCTCCAGCAAGGAGAACAAGGAGCAGAACAGTAGTCACATCACCAAAGCTCACTCCAAATCACCTTGTAGCGGTACTCCCGCAGGGGGTGACAAGTGATGTGGCTCACCTGTCTCACCCAGTCCCGCATTCACTTTCCAGTCACTTTGAGACAATGAACAGTCCATGTGCTTGTTGTTGTTATTTTTATTATTGAATTTAACTTGGATAGGGTAAGGAAATTATGGGATGCCCAGTAGAACAAGCAATTGGTTGATTGTATATTAATCAGTTGGGACAAATATATACACTTGGCTTACTCCAGTCTCCTCCAGCACATCACTTGCTTGCAGACTGTTACTCTCTATCTCCAGCACATCACTTAACTCCAGGCACAGCTACCACGTGGTAAGGCCCAACTCTAACTCAGCCAGGCCTTAGCAACTGCTTTTTGCAGACAGGGACCGCGGGTCCCTTTAATGTAGCAAAAAATAGGAATAGGAAGTCTTTTAGTGCTAGCTGTCCTATGGTGGACTACTGCTTCCAGTAAGTCCTCTTCGGGCCCTGCCAGCCCTCCTGGCTGCAGCTGCCCGACTTCACTGCCTGTGACAATCCTCACTAGCTCCACACCCAGCTCTGTTTCCTCTCAGTCCTCCCAACTGCCCATGTCACTCACCAGCCCTCCTGGCTACAAACCGGTGGTTCCCTCCTGAAGACTTGCCTGGCAGTACTAACTCCTGCTGTCCTCTCTGACTCCTCTCTGTGCCTCCTGTTCAGAACCTCCATGCATTGTTGAAGGGATCCGTCCTGCACCTGAGTCCCAGGCCCAAGGTTACCACCCCCCCCCCCCCTCGACTGGGGAGCTCCCTCAAAGGCCCCTACAGCCTAGTACTTCATCCTCAGTTCTTCCACCCCACAACTTCTCCCCAGCTGGGCTGACTCTGGGTATTTAGGGAGGCCTGCCCTCTGCCAATCCTAGTTGGAGTTTGGTCAGGGCTACCTGAAACACCCCAGACTACTCCTCCCCACTTCCCCTCCTAGAATCCTCTAGAAGCAGGAGAGAGGTAACCATGGAGTGATGCTATCTGTGAGTCACAGCTGGTGCTCTGAGCCACTCCCAGCCCACATAGATCAAAAACAAACAAGCCTAGCTTCCAGCTAGGCCTGCTTAAATTTACCTGCTCCCACAAAAATCCTAACTCTAGCACCTACCTAAGTAGAGGGTGCTACATCCTGATACTATCAGTCAGAGGCAGCAATGCCTTAGATCTTACACAGATATACAGCTAGGAGGCACAGGAGTACCTAGGCACACTCATATACAAGGAAGTGTACTGCTACTTTTCAGGAGGAATTCCTGACAAAATGTACATTTTTTAGGGTGCAGCTAAGGCTTTGCCTTTCAAAAAAACAAATGCGATTTGTCTGAGCGTTTCAATGTGATTAACAAAATTTGACCATATGTGGGAATCCAAATTGATCATTTATACGAGAGCTGTGCGTCCAACCCCCCGCACACAGAACCCACTAGGTCCTAAAAATATACTTTTATTAGAACTGCGTTGAAAAATTACAAAAGTATCAGAAATAGAGACACAATCCAACAGGTGTTTGCTGGGATATATCAAAGGACAATACCTTCCAAAAGAAAAAAACTTTTCGGGGGGGGGGGGGAAATCATACCATTATCAGCCTACTGCCTACTTGGCAGAATTACTGTAAATCATCAAATTTAATTACCCACATGTAAAAAATCCCAGCACCACCCAAAAGTTAAGCTAAAAAAGAAAAAAGTCATAAACCCACACCCCCGAAATAGAAAGTTTTGCGCAAACAAGGGCTTTGTCAGCAAAGAGGCATCATCACTGAAAAAAAACATAGATGGTGCTCAAATTAACAAAATAAAATAAAATGTGCATGTACATGGCACTCCTTATTTTATTTTCTTAGTTATTTTATTTTGCTTAACTTTTGGGTGGTGCTGGGATTTCTTACATGTGGACAATTAAATCTAAAAGGGGATGATTTACAGTAATTCTGCCAAGAATGTATTATGCCGATAATGGTATGACTTCCCCTTTGAAAACGTCTTCTTTTGGAAGGTTTCTCCCTTTGGATTTTCCTAGCACACACCTGTTGGGTTGAGTATCTACTTATGATATTTGTGTAATTCTTTAACGCAGTTCTAATACAAGCTAATTTTTATAACCTAGTGGGTTCTGTGCATGGGGGTAGGAGAGGGGGGTGGGGTGATGTGGGGGTGCAAGTTTGTTCCTCCCCTCTATACTTTGATAAGGATCTGGTATAGAATTTGAGGTGAGGACCCTGCACTTTTTTTTTTTTTTTCTGCGTGGGATTCCAACTTCCAATTCTTACCAGACCTGAAGGGTCTGTTGTGGAGTATGGAGGGAAACCCACATCTTTTCTTTTTTTTTGGGGGGGGGGGGGATCTCCCTTGACATCCATACCAGAATGTCTTTGAGGATTAGAATCTGGTATATATTTTTAGAGGGAACCCCAAGCCATTTTTTTTTTTTTTACGTGTGCGAGGCCCCAATTAACTTTTCTACCAGACTCTAAGATAAGGGTCTGGTATAGATGAAGGGAATCCCTGGCCATTTGCTTACAAACAGACGTAAGCGCACAGAAGCTGTCTTTTGCTGGCAATTTAAAGTGGTTGTAAAAGCAGAAGGTTTTTTACCTTAATGCATTCTACGCATTAAGATAAAAAACCTTCAGTGTGCAACAGCCCCCTCGGCCCCCCTAATGCTTACCTGCGCCCCATCTCGATCCAGCAATGTCCACAAGTGCCTCGGCCGCCGGGGAATTTCCCTCCTGATTGGCTGAGACACAGCAGCGGTGCCATTGCCTCCCGTTGCTGTCAAAGTCAGTTAGCCAATGAGGGGAGAGAGTGGGCGGGGCTGAACCGCGACTCTGTGTCTGAATGATTTGTAGATATTCGCCAGCACACCAAGGATCATCAATTTCGTCCAATTTTTTTTTTTTATTCAAAGAATGATCACATCACAAAAGGGTGTAGTGTAACGTTTCGGAGCAAAGCAGGACCCCTTCGTCAGGCATGTGACTAAGGGGTCCTGCGTAGCTCCGAAACGTTGCACTACACCGCTTTGTGATGTGATCGTTCTTTAATTAAAAAAAACGTTTGGACGAAATTGATGATCCTTGGTATGCTGGCAAATATTTACAAATCGTATAGGTTCCAGTATCCAGCTGGTGGTCATTACAGCACCCTGTATTCTAAGAGCTTATTCCAGGAACCTGAGTGATGGGAATATGGACTATGGTCCCTGTCTGAATGGACACACGGAGCTGCGGCTCAGCTCGGGTGCCTCCATAGCAAGCTGCTTGTTGTGGGGGCACTCAACTGGAGGTAGAGCTGCACGATTAATCATTGAAGAATCGGATTGCGATTCTTCCCCCCCCCCCCTCGCGATCTTAACAAAGCATTTTCCTGATTCTATGCAGAGTTCTCTGCTCACAGCTGACAGCTGTCTAAAAAAACAAAACAAAAAAAAAAACTAGGCAGCCTGCTAAGTTTATGACAACATCGATGGAGATAAGGAGAAACAAAGTATAATTTTTGATCTTTTAGATCAAAGGAATGAACTTCAGTCTCTAAATGAGGGAGGTTTAACCACTTAAAGACTAAACCTTTTTCTGACACTTGTTTACAAGTTAAAATCAGTATTTTTTGCTAGAAAATTATTTAGAACCCCCAAACATATATTTTTTTTTAGCAGAGACCCTAGAAAATAAAACGGTGGTTGTTGCAATATTTTATGTCACACTGTATTTGCTCAGCTGTCTATCAAACTTAATTTTTGGGGAAAAAACACACTTTAATGCATTAATAAAAAACGAAACAGTAAAGTTAAAGTTAAAGTTACATTTTTTTGTATAATGTGAAAGATGATGTTACGCCACGAAAATCGTGATCTTTATTCTAAGCAAAGAAATTGTGATTCTAATTTTGGGCAGAATTGTGCAGCTCTAACTGGACGAAGGGGCCAGGAGCTCCAGCCAGGGACCTGAGAACAGGAGGATCCAGGCTGCTCTGTGCAAAACCACTACACAGAGCAGGTAAGTATAACATGCTTGTTATTTTTAAAGAAAAAAAATAGACTTTAGTATCACTTTAAATGGCATTTATGCTGTAGTAAGTATTGTATAGATGTGCCATTTCACAGGCAGGTTAAGGACATTCTCCAGGCATGTTATTTAATTAAATTTTGTATTTTTAATGTTGCCCTTAGGCATCCATTTTTGGCTCCCTGCCAAACAGATTTGTTTGTTTTTTTTCTTGTGATAAATGTTTCCAATTGCAGTGCCCAGCCCCCGATGCCATCTGTTTGAAAATCCCTTGCCCAGTGGCTTAGAAAATGGCCATTACTGTTCTTTAACATTCGGCTCCCATCAACTTCAATAGGGTTCAGATTCAGCATACCCAGGTATGTTTGGCTCCCTACTGAATATGATGCTTTTATGTGTTTTTTTATCCTGTTTTTGGATACCCATGTAGCCCTAACCCCCAAAACACCCACAGATCTGTCCCAGATTCCATTGTCAGATTAGTGCAATAGCATCCAGGCACACAGCAACAGTCACTTATGGCTCCATAAACAGTCTAGTAGTTACCTTTTTTAAAAAGCATCAACTTGGGTAGGGCATAGTCAGACTAATTCTCAGGACAGTCCCTCCAGCAAAGGCCCAGAAAACGAACAGCAGTGAGACACCTTCAGCAATGTCCCAGACCAGGCAAGCATTAGTGCTAAAGCGATTGTTAACCAAAAAAAAAAGAAAATGGATCCTGGCCCTTTAATGCATGAATAACAATAGAGTGTTTATGCTGTGTCATTTGTCCCTCTGTAACACCTGAAATACCTGGCTGATCCTGACAGTTTCTGCCCTTCCCTTTGTAAACTGACCATGGTACAGTATATCATGGCTGCTGAGCCCTGACACCGTGGTCAGTTTACTTGCCTCCGTCATCCGCAGCCCTGCTCTCCTGTTTCTGTGACCTCCACTGTCCTCCTCTCCCCTCCCCTGCCTGTCAGCTAGTGACAGTACCGCCCCCTTCCTGCTTCTGGAATATCTCTGTCCTGTTAATAGTATCAGTACTGTCTCCTAATGACAAGTGCCCATGTGTGTGTGATTTATAAAAATAAAGCAGTATATATGAGATTTCTGAGCGCTGATCGGCGATCACTTGAAATCACTTGAAAATCTCTCCTCCTCCCCTCCTGACTGATGTCAGCAGGGGAATCTTGCCCCGTCCACTGCATCTGTCAGACGGGGAGAAAAGAGAGCCGGCCAGTCATGTGAGCGCCAGGAATCGCTCTGAAATCTCATTTATTTTTTTAAAATCACACACAGAGGGGCACTTGTCATTAGGAGACAGTACTGATACTATTAACAGTTCAGAGTTATTCCAGCAGCAGGAAGGGGGCGGGTACTGTCACTAGCGTACTAGCGCAAACAACCACTTTAAAGCGGAGTTCCACCCAAAAGTGGAATTTCTGCTTTAAGTACCCCTCGCCCCCTGACATGCCACAATTGGCATGTCATTTTTTTGGGGGGGTGGGGGAGCAGGTACCTAGTTTTGATACCCAGGTCCCACTTCCTGGTCTGGTCGCCTGGCTGCCTAGGTAACTCCACCTCTCCCCCTAGGCGACCCCTCCCTCCCTTCAATCTTCTAGGACACGTTACATGTCCCAGAAGATCGCCTGGCCACTGACAGAGCGCAGCGCGACTCATGCAAACGCAGTGTGCGCCCGGCTGTGAAGCCGCAAGCTGTCACAACCAGGCACCCACACTCACAATGACAGCGCTATGGAGAGTAGGGGTAGAGGCGCGAGGCATCGGGCAGCCACATCGCTGGACCGTGGGACAAGTGAGTATCTGTTTATTAAAAGTCAGCAGCTACATTTTTTGTAGCTTTTTTTAAATTTAATAAACTTTTTTTTTTTTAATAAAAACTTAACAACCAGTGGAACTCCGCTTTAATATGTTAGGTATAGCAGCAGTAACAGTCACTAGGTTTCTTCACTTAGGTCTGAACTCACAATGTCCCTGGATACTTGGATACCTCCCTCCAATACCAGACAGAGAATTCCTTGGTGGATCTTCCAGACTGGGTCCTCAGTGAAATCCTTAGCTTCAAAGATTTAGGTAGAAGCAGGCCTCCCAGCTCTGCTACAGCTGAGGGATTGGCTGAGACAAGATAAATATTCAGAATGCTGATTTGCCTCCTCTCAACCCACTATATTCTGGAATCCTCCAGAAGACAGGGGAAAGTAATCCAACCTGCATCCTGCAGAGCTCAGAATAGCCCAAAGCAATCATAATCTGCTCCACTAATTACAGGGGAACCAAAAGAAACACTAAATTTACCTAGCCTATCCCAAGATGTTGGTACACCAATAAAGACTTTGTATTTTTGATTTTTTATAAAGGTGTCGATGTTTAGATTCTTTGCTTGTTAAGGGGTATATTAAGGGGTAATCATCATTTTGAAAGTGAGTTGTTTCCTTTTTCCCATTTCACTACCAATATTATTTGCTAAAATTATTCATCTCTTTTCCTAAAAGCTTTCTTGACACCAGATGCAAAATAGTCATTTTATATATATTGGAATAATTGCCTTGTAACATGAAAAGCCTTTTCCCTGTAACAAGTTTACACAGAGGGTTCTTAGGGCCGGTCGCATGACATGTCAAAATCAATGGTTCCCTATGAGAGCCGTCTTAACTGGTCCGACTTGTGTCGGTCCAACTTTGAAAAAGGTTCGTGCACTACTTTGGCCTGACTTAGGCACGATTTCAGCCCACTGATTTGAATGGAAGTCGCATCCAAGTCCGTTCACCATCTTAACTGATCCGACGTGTAGCTTGCGACTTGTGCTCTTAGATCAAGGGTATGCAATGTTAGCAATGTAAAATCTCCTAAAAAACAATGGCGCGCGGAGACATCGTGATTAACAATGGAGCTACAATGGGGGACATTATTTTTTTTTAATAAAGGACTTGTCAAAAACCGTGTCATGTTTTTATATACACTACACTGCTTTTTTGAGGGTGAATGAGTGAAATTCGCATGGGAGGGGGGCAGGATCTGAGGGCCCCCTTTCTTAAAGGGGGATTCCAGATTCCGATAAGCCCCCTGCCCGCAGACCCCCTCAACCACCGGCCGGTATTGTGGGGAAGAGGTCCTTGTCCACATCAACATGGGGACAAGGTGCATTGGCATGGCGGGGGCACCATGTTGAGGGCATGTGGCCTGGTATGGCTCAGGAGGGGGGAGGCCCTCGCTCTTCTCCCCCATTTCCTGATTTGCCAGGCTGCATGTTCGGATAAGGGCCTGGTATGGATTTGGGGGGGGCCCACGCAGTTTTTTTTTTAAATTTTGACATGGGGTTACCCCTCAGAATCCTTACCAGACTCAAAGGGCCTGGTATGGATTTGGGGGGACCCCACACCATTGGTTTTGATAAATTTGGCATGAGGTTTCATCCATACCAGAAGCAAAGGAATTGTTTTGATTGGTCAAAGGACAAGTCGCAATCTCAAAGTTGGATCCCCATTTTGATCCGACTTTGATGAGTAAGCACCGACATGTGATGAGTAAGCACGTTTGTGTGAAACGCATCCACTGAGCACCTTATTGGATTGATGTATGTCATGTTCTCTTGATTTTATGGACTTTCAATAAACATTCTTATTTTTATTTCCGGATGTGCCGCCATTTCTCTCTGTTTTAATTAGATTTCTCTGTCTGCGGACCAGGCAGGCACCCGGATTCTTCCAGCAGCTCATCAGATCCTAACAGGTGGCTTTGAGCAGTGTGCACCAGCTCTTTACCCCATAGCCCAGACACATGAAGAATATGGGAGATTGTTGTCACATGTGCCACACAGCCAGTACTTGCCAGATATTCCTGCAGCTCCTTTAATGTTGCTGTAGGCCTCTTGGCAGCCTCCCTGACCAGTTTTCTTATCGTCTTTTCATCAATTTTGGAGGGACGTCCAGTTTTTGGTAATGTCACTTTTGTGCCGTATTTTCTCCACTTGATGACTACTGTGTTCTATGGTATATGCCTTGGAAATTCTTTTGAGGGAAATAATTTGCCACATGGAAGACCTGGACAACAGGGGACGAATACATAACCTCACAGTGCGGGGCCTGCCAGAAGCTGTGGAGCCAGATCAACTTGCACCCACAGTGGTAAGTCTGTTTAACAACCTCTTGGACAGACACCCTACCACCCCTATAGTGCTGGAATTAATCCACAGAGCCCTTAGGCCACGAGGCAGACCCACCCAGGATGTGGTTTGCTGCCTGGTGGACTTTCAGTTAAAAGGAGGAAATTCTGAGGAAGGCCCGTAACAGAATTCAGCTCTCACATGGTGGCCATGACATCAAAATATACCAAGACCTATCAGCCATCACTCTGCAGCACCACTGACCTACAGCCCTTGCTAGAAACCCTTTGTGCAAAAGGAATACGTTACAAGTGGAAGTTCCCATTCTGCCTGTTAGCAATATTCCAAAGCAGATTAGCCACCCCAATGCCCTGTACACACGATCTGACATTGATCGGACATTCCGACAACAAAATCCATGGATTTTTTCCGACGGATGTTGGCTCAAACTTGTTTTGCATACACACGGTCGCACAAAGTTGTCGGAAAATCCGATCGTTCTGAACGCGGTGACATAAAACACGTACGTTGGGACTATAAACGGGGCAGTAGCCAATAGCTTTCGTCTCTTAATTTATTCTGAGCATGCGTGCAACTTTGAGCATCGGAATTGTCCACACACGGTCGGAATTTACGCGAACTGATTTTGTTGTTGGAAAATTTTTATAGCCTCCTCTCAAACTTTGTGTGTCGGAAATTCCGATGGAAAAAGTCAGATGGAGCCCACACACGGTTGGAATTTCCAAAACAAGCTCCGATCGCACATATTCCGTCGGAAAGTCCGACCGTGTGTACAGGGCATTAGAGTACCTGAAGATCTCCCACAATTCTGTGACACCCTGAACATTCCTCTAGTAGAGCTCCCTAACTGGTACGCTGCGTTCCGACCCTCAACCGAAGACCTGCACCACCCAGAGAAGAACCAAAGGAGGCCCAAGACCAGAGGTTCCGCCGTCACCGCTCACCTTCTACAACCCGAGCTCACCCCACCTATCTTGGCCAACAACAAGGCATCAGCACTACAAAATCTCTGCAACCTTGATGGGCCCATCGAGAATACTGAAATGGAACCCCTGAAGCGTCCCATATCTGAGATAAGTAACACCCTTACTATGTTCCCCTATCCATAGGCATTCCATATGCATTACATACCGAACTATGGCACTAATTATTGAATGTGACATATGACTTGCCACCTCTCGCTTGCCCCTGTCACTGACTCATATGCCAGAGAGAATAGTACTTTCTCCAGCGAATGTATACACCTCATCCCAGCCATGAACGAGAACCTATGATCCGCCCAGTGTACATAAGAATACAGCACACCTAAAATGCTATCTTGGTTCAAGGGACATTCACACCTGTGGTAACAGTGTCTTGGAACACCAAATTAACGTATTAACTATACTCTTTCTTTACAGGCAGAGGAGGGTCCAGATGCCTCACAGGAGCTAGGATGGAGAGCAATAGATCCACTCTACTAGCATACCACTTCTAGACGCTGTTATACCGCTATATCACTTATTTACTTATCTTACATTGCATAATACAGGCGTATGATGCTCTAAACACAAAGGAAGACCCATAACTGTAAATTTTGCCCTGGATTGCTCCTAGTATGCTCCTTTGTACACCAAGCAAAGGAGACTCAGTCCATACCAAAATATGGTCATGCTGGCTTCACTTTCGTTACGACAGACGAATATGCCAAACTCATGACCTAACCCATTAACTTAAACCCCCAACATTCCTAGGCGGAGGAGAATGGAAACCCTGTTCTCCCTTTCCCTCACCCATCTTCATGTTCTTCTCCCAGATGTCCCGAGACCCTTTCCCCTTTTTTTTTCACCCTGAGACCCTAATTATGCTAGCCCATATTTCCTTTTACCCTTATTAGAACCCACAAGTTACCACACCATACTAAAGAACTACAAGTATGTATGACTAGCTCAAACCTCATAAGGATAACACAGCAGTTCTGATAAACAAATGTCATGACACAATCAATGTAGATTTCTTTAACCCCAAAGATAAGTTCTCTTTAGAATCAAGGGGACATAGATACCTCCAAGCAGATCCTCTTCACCATAAACACTCTGTACAATCAGCACAGACTGTCATAGGAGGGGAGGTCCAGATACATGTGATAAAAGTAGAATTGTGATTAGATTTGATACCTTTGGGAAGGAACGGGGGGGGGGGGGGGGGGGGTCTCCCTTTTTGACACAGTCTGATCCCAGTTGGGGTGTCAAAGGAGACCAGACTATACTCCTAACCCGGTTACCGATTGTTAATGATACACTCTGTTTAAAGTTCATATAGACCTACACCCTACTGTACCAATTGTATTTAACAATGTGCCTCGCTCATTATGGGATCTCAATGTCCGCTGATGTATACAATTGGTCTTATGTTAAATGATCTTTGTTATCTCTAAAACTATCAATAAACATTATTGGGGAAAAAAAAAAAAAAAAAAAAGAGTTCTGTACCATTTTGGTGCAGGTGCAGTGCAATTTAAGCCATACAAAATGACACAGACATCACATGTGATTTGCCCAGGAATGCGGTGCGATTCCTGTGCGAATCACATGCAATGTGTTGCATCGCGACAGTGTGAACCTAGGCTTAAAAAGTAAAATGAACAAAAAACATCCAATGACTTCTCTGCAAGGCACGTAACACTTGTACTTCCTGCATGAGTGCCCCAGGAATGGTACAGGAAGGGGTTAACCACTTGCCAACCACCTAACTGTAAATATACGTCATTACTTTGACGTTAAATTCGCCACAAGATCACTTTTATAGGCGGCGGGAGAGGTGCCCCCCCGCATGTAGATTAGTGGCCGGACGCATGGATTAGGGGGGGCGGTGCCCCTGCACCCTGTATGGACTGGCCGCCACTGATTCCAAGCTTACTGGAGCCATTGCTAAGCTCAGAACCCAGCAGGAAGCTGAGTTAGGACAAGATAGACCCCACTCGGCTGCATTCCCTTGGAGGACCAGAGCGACCTCCAACGTTCCTATCGGTCGTTGGGCAGATTGACAGGATGTTTCCTAACCGGTCCGCCGCATTGTCGCAGTCCCGCTAAAAATCGCAGATCGCCGCCATTACTAGTAAAAAAAATAATTAGAAAGCCATAAAAATGTCATAAATCTATTCCCTATTTTGTAGACGCTATAACTTTTGCGCAAACCAATATACGCTTTTTGCAATATTTTTTTTACTAAAAATACAAAGAAAATATTTATTATAGCAAAAAGTATAAAATATTGGGGGTTTTTTTCACAATTGTCGCTCTTTTTCTGTTTATAGCGCAAAAAATAAACAATAAAAAAATCGCAGAGGTGATCAAATACCACCAAAAGAAAGCTCTATTTCAATTTTGTTTGGGTACAGTGCCGCATGACCACGCAATTGTCAGTTAAAGCGACACAGTGCTGTATCGCAAAGAATGGCCTGGTCATCAAGGGGGAAAATCTTCTGGGGCTGAAGTGGTTAAAGTCAAAATTGAAATTTAATATTTTTGTTTTTAAAGGTAAATGAGAGATCTGGGGTCTTTTTGACCCCAGATATCTCCATAAAGAGGACCTGTCATGCTTATTTCTATTACAAGGGATGTTTACATTCCTTGTAATAGGAAAAAAAGTAATAAAATAATAAAAATAAATTAAAGAGACAGTGTAAAAATAGAAAAAAAAATAAAATTTAAGGCGCCCCATTCCCCCGACTTAGCGCACAGAACGCAAACGCATACATAAGTTGCGCCCGCATATGTAAACGATGTTCAAACCTCACATGTAAGGTATCGCCTCAATTGTTAGAGCAAGAGAAATAATTCTAGCACAAGACCTCCTCTGTGTCTCTAAACAGGTAACATGTAAAAATTTTTAAAGCGTCTCTTATGGAGATTTTTAAGTACCGTAGTTTGTTGCCATTCCACAAGTGTGCGCAATTTTAAAGCATGACATGTTAGATATCTATTTACTCGACGAAACATCATCTTTCACATTATACAAAAAAATGTTGGCTAACTTTACTGTCTTTTTTAATTCTTAAAGTGTATAGAGGGGGAAAAAGGAAGGGGGATAAGGGAAATTGGGACTTTATATGAAACACAACACTTGGGTAGGTTGAATCATTCAAATTGTAAAACACATATTTATTTTGCATAATTGAGCATAGCATAGTAGGTAACCTACTTACCTACTATGCTATGCTCAATTATGCAAAATAAATATGTGTTTTACAATTTGAATGATTCAACCTACCCAAGTGTTGTGTTTCATATAAAGTCCCAATTTCCCTTATCCCCCTTCCTTTTTCCCCCTCTTTACAAATTACCAGGGATGGAGAATTGTGTACTGGATGGTCACTTCTCATATAAAGTCCCAACTTCTCGTTTTTTATCAATTCTTAAAGTGTATTATTTTCCAAAAAAATTGCGTTTAAAAGACCGCTGCGCAAATACAGTGTGACATAAAAAATTGCAACAACTGCCATTTTATTCTCTAGGGTCTCTGCTTTAAAAATGTTTATATATATATATATATATATATATATATATATATATATATATATAGATAGATAGATATATCTATATCTATCTATCTATCTATACACTTTTGGGGGTTCTAAGTAAATTAATACTGTTTTTTACTTGTAAACAACAAATGTCAGAAAAACGCCTGGTCTTTAAGTGGTTACACCCAGCTGCCATGCCTCCTATTCTGCAGTGCAGGAAGTCATTTCAGGTCAGGCCAGCACGCTTTAGCTGCATGTCTAAACATAGTCAGGAGTCAGATAACATTATCATAGCAAGACAGGCAACATCTAATGACTCACATTATGTCATAGATGGTTATGAAATAGGGAACTTCATATTTATATAACCAGTTACAGACACAACATAACGTCTCTCAGAAGTAACGAGCCATCTATAATATTCACAAAACATAAAAAAACATAGGGGCTACTTCTCCATTCCTCCTGAAAATGCTAATTGTATGGCTGCTAGGTCTTGTTTACATGGTACAGTGTGTTGGAACACTATGACTTCCCGTGGACTCTGCTCCTATCAGTTGTCAATGTTGCACAAAGCAGTTTGCGGGTGTTTCAGAGGTGCAAACAATGCACAATAATCACCCTTCTATTGTTCTCAGCCTTCTCCAAATGTCTTTGTTTTGCTGCTGTGATCTGACTTCCTGTTAGAGGGTGGCTATGTTCCTTCTCCATGATCCCCCTGTATGTAGGGATGTAGCCACCCTCTCATGCCTGTTCCTGAGATGGACTATGGGCCGGCGATAGGATGTGAATAGAGCAGTGCACATGACTGCAACTAATTTGCACTGCTCTCTCTAAACAAATGGAAGTGAGGGTGAAAAGAAGAGGTTCGGGAACTCAAGGAGGACGTTACAAGAAAAAAACAGTGTGAAACAATTCAATGAAAAATAGATTACAGAGCCAATAAGTTTAAAGTGATTGTAAAGTCTTGTTTAAAAAACAAACATGTTATACTTACCTCCTACGTGCAGTTGAATTTGCACAGAGCAGCCCAGATCCCCTTCTTCTCAGGTCCCTCTTTGCTGCTCCTGGCCCCTCCCTCCTGTTGAGTGCCCCCACAGCAAGCAGCTTGCTATGGGGGCACCCGAGCTGAGCTCCAGCTCTGTGTCCATTCAGACACGGAGCTGCCATTCGGCCCTGCCCCTTCTTTCCCCTGATTAGCTAACTGACTTTGACAGCCACAGGAGCCAATGGCACCGCTGCTGTGTCTCAGCCAATCAGGAGTGAGAGTCCCGGATGGCCGAGGGATTCCTGGACATCACTGGACAGAGAGTAGGCTCAAGTAAGTATTAGGGGGTGCTGGGAAGGCTGCTAGAATGCATTAAGATAAAAAAACCTTCTGACTTTACAACTCCTTTAAGCCAAACCAGCCAATACATAAGATTACAATTTAGCCATTCCCTGCTGAACCAAACAGATATCGATCCTTGTATAGCTGCTTTTAGTGCATTGGGCTACTATTTAAAATGAATGCTACCGCAATGCATCAACATATGTAACGTGTGTTGCTGTGTATTGTGGTAACATGTATAATAATGCATGACCGCACAGAGGCATATTTGAGATGTATATAGCTTCGCTTTAAAGCCTGTTCTTATCATGTGAACGAAACGCACCCACAGCTCAGATTAGAAATGTGATCAGAGGACACCCAAGCTCATCTCTAGTCAACACTCCATGTGCAGAGCCCGCCAGGAAGTCGGCACGGCGCTTCGCTAATCACAGGCAGTGAGACATTTCCCGATCTCTGCAGCTGCACATCGGGTAAATGTCTCACTGCCTGTGACTAGCGCAACGCAGTGCCGACTTCCTGGCGGGCTCTGCACATGGAATGTGCGAACACGTCGGAGCTTATCCTTAGTCAAGAAGATCCTAACTCACTTCTGGATGGACTAGTCAGCCCTGCCAGGTGAACTGTAGGTTGGGATTTACCAGATTGCCAGTGGAGTAAATCTGCAAAAGCCTTTACCACTACACACATATATGAATGTATGTTGGCCACAATCCAGTGTCTGTAGCAGACTTTTTACCCCAGAGGAAAGGACTTTTCAGGTCTTGAAGAACCCTTAATAAAACCAGTTCGTCAGGGTGCAATGGGAAAAATAGTGGTTGTCGGTTAGTAGGAAGCCTGGCGTCACCATGCCACACCCGCATTCATTACACATGGTTGCAGAGTGGTTTTGGTGTGGCTTTATACGCTTGCTTACCAGCAGTACTGCCTTGAGCAGCTTCATGCCCTTGCTTAGGTTGGCAGTCGGGGGTGGTGACTCAACCGTGTGCTTTTACTAACCCCTGGCTGCCTGTGTGAAGGGGGACTTACAATGGCGGTCTGTAGGGATGAATTTGGGCACGTTATGATGCTCTTCTGAACCTACACGGCTGAGCCCACTAAGAAGATGTAATTTGTGATGGGACACACCTCTGTGGTGGGGGAATTCTCTGCCACACATATACAAGGAGCATGTATACGTTGGATTGCATGGCGAGGAATGCCTCAGCTCCAGGTGATTGGCCCATTACAGGTGTAGCACCCTCCTAGTTAGGCTGCTAGGTAAATTTAGTTTTGGCTTCTGCTGTAATCACAGGAGCAGCGATTGTTTGGTTTTGATATATAAAAACCCAAAACAGAGTCAAAGCTGCGCTCGGATCTCAAGAAACAAAAACCACATAAAAAAGAAGAAAAAGCTGCCAGCACCTAAAAAAGTCCAGTATCTGACTCCTAAAAGTATGGTAAACAGCAAAGTGCAGCGCTAAAAATACATATATGACATAAAAAGGAGTGAGGTCCCACCAAGTGACATAACATCAATCAGTGGATATAAATTAACAAGCCAGTCAATGATAAACAAAGATGCATGTGAATTAAAAAAAAGGTATATGAAAAAAAAGTCCAAAAAGATATAAGTCCACAGATAAATGAAAAGCACCCATCCAGGAAAGGTGTGACAAAAGTGCCAGTAGATGATCCACCAAGAAGTGTGTAAGTAGAATCTGCTTACCGGACGGCGATGACTGCTATTACGGCAGCCTCGCCCAGCACAGGGATTATGGTCTCCCAAAACCAAGGGTACAAAGCGGGACCAGTAGCTTTAGCAATCGATCATAACCGGAAAAACAAAACGAAACACTTCCATAGCGCAATAACGTATGATAAAAGAGTTTTAATAGAATAAAGGAATTGCACTTACAATTTTGCAGAGAGTATGTAGCATAAGAGGTATCAAAACAGAGCGGCGGTGTCTCCGTGTACCGCGATTCACTTCCTGTACTGCAAGCCCATCCGAGAACGTGATGACGTCACCGTCGTAGGCTCCTCCCTACGCGTTTCATCACGATAGGACGTCGTCCCCAGACGACGTACACGGAGACACCGCCACTCTGTTTTGATACCTCTTATGCTACATACTCTCTGCAAAATTGTAAGTGCAATTCCTTTATTCTATTAAAACTCTTTTATCATACGTTATTGCGCTATGGAAGTGTTTCGTTTTGTTTTACCGGTTATGATCGATTGCTAAAGCTACTGGTCCCGCTTTGTACACTTGGTATGGGAGACCATAATCCCTGTGCTGGGCTTATTCAGTAGGGTCTAACTGGGGTGTTTTTAAATAGTCTGGATCCCAGAGGAGATTGTCTTTTCTACCTGTGGGGATGGTTCTCTGTGCCGAGAGGAGAGAGGTTGACAACCCCTGGAGTCCTATGTACTGAATACTGGACTACTTTGCAAAAGGCTGCACCTATAGACTCAGGATCCAATGAGTAAAGCCTTTACCTGTGCTCATACTACTTCATGGTCCCCAGCCATGAACTGTGGACTGTTCCAGTCTGCCTATACTAGTCCTACAGCTGCTAAGCAAGAAGTGTCCTCTGCTAGCAATATGTTCCATTTTGGCGTGTCCTGCATTACCCCAAATCCCCTCCCGTGTTCTACTAGCAAATAAACTTTAAAAAGATGAACCTTAGACTGATCAATGAGCCAGAGTGAATGAACTGTTGTTGTTGTGTGCCTGGTTGCCTCTGGTCTGTTGAGGAACGAATCTTTCTAATCTATAGCGGTTCTTTCGGGGGTAATGCTACACAGGTAACAGCTTCCAAGTGGATTCGGCCACATGAATTCAGAAGAGCGTCAGAACATGCCTGAGCTCATCTCTAATCATCAGAATGCCACCCTTTACAGACATCTAATTCATTGCTACATTATTGGTGTCATGCTGCCGGCTCTGCCAAGTGGTATTGGTTCCAGAACTATGCAGGCACCATCAGATGGGAAGTTAAAGAAGAAGTACAGCCAAAGCTTGTTTGGCAATACTTCTCCTGTACATCACAGGAGTGAATTCCGTTCTGCACTCCTGTGACCCATTTCCAGCAGACAGCAAGCTGAAGCCCACTGTCGGCTGAGAGCATCACAGAGCCGGTCCAGGTGAGGGAAAAGATTGCGACCATGGGATCCACCCAGATGCCTGGACTGGCACCCGGCTCAGCCTTTCAGTGAGCTGCTGAGTGCCTGAGCAAGCAACTCCCGTCCCCTCCACAGTCCAGCACTCCAATGATCTATAATCAGACAAAAAAAAAAAGGTTAATAAAAAATACAAAAACATATATAAATTAAAAAAAAATAGGAAGACTTGTTAGACGACTTGTTTTTTTTCTGCTGTTGCTTTTCAATGTTTGTGTGTATATATATATATATATATATATATATATACATACGTACATATATACACACAGTAAAACCTTGGTTTGCAAGCATAATTTGTGTATATTTATTTATTTATTATATATATTTCATGTGTTTAGCTTTTTACTTTGAATTCAAAGGGATGTGTGCTTCATTGACAACCATTATAAATACTTATTTGCAATTTGTATTCACACTGATCACCTGATCACACTTTCTCCTCTGGATGCCAGTTTATGGTGTAGATCGCTTCTGCTTTGGAGGAGTGAAATGATCTACCAACGCTTCGAAGACTGGAGAACGACCCCCCCTGATACTGGAATCTCGTGAGACTTTACGAAATTACAGTACCATAAATTCACTGAAACACAGAGATGTCAGTTTATTAAGCAGTGATAAATTATCACTGCTCAGTACGCAGACATTCCCGGAGGAGACCACCCACCTATTATTAAAATATTTGTCCCCCTAATATATATATACACTACCGTTCAAAAGTTTGGGGTCACATTGAAATGTCCTTATTTTTGAAGGAAAAGCACTGTACTTTTAAGTGAAGCTAACTTTAAACTAGTCCTAACTTTAAACAAATATACTCTATACATTGCTAATGTGGTAAATGACTATTCTAACTGCAAATGTCTAGTTTTTGGTGCAATATCTACATAGGTGTATAGAGGCCCATTTCCAGCAACTATCACTCCAGTGTTCTAATGGTACAATGTGTTTGCTCATTGGCTCAGAAGGCTAATTGATGATTAGCAAACCCTTGTGCAATCATGTTCACACATCTAAAAACAGTCTAGCTCCTTCCAGAAGCTACAAAACTGACCTTCCTGTGAGCAGATTGAGTTTCTGGAGCATCACATTTGTGGGGTCAATTAAACGCTCAAAATGGCCAGAAAAAGAGAACTTTCATCTGAAACTCGACAGTCTATTCTTGTTCTTAGAAATGAAGGCTATTCCATGCGAGAAATTGCAAAGAAATTGAAGATTTCCTACAACGGTGTGTACTACTCCCTTCAGAGGACAGCACAAACAGGCTCTAACCAGAGTAGAAAAAGAAGTGGGAGGCCGCGTTGCACAACTAAGCAAGAAGATAAGCACATTAGAGTCTCTAGTTTGAGAAACAGACGCCTCACAGGTCCCCAACTGGCATCTTCATTAAATAGTACCCGCAAAACACCAGTGTCAACATCTACAGTGAAGAGGCGGCTGCAGGATTTTGGGCTTCAGGGCAGAGTGGCAAAGGAAAAGCCATATCTGAGACTGGCCAATAAAAGAAAAAGATTAAGATGGGCAAAAGAACACAGACATTGGACAGAGGAAGACTGGAAAAAAGTGTTGTGGACGGATGAATCCAAGTTTGAGGTGTTTGGATCACAAAGAAGAACGTTTGTGAGACGCAGAAAAAATGAAAAGATGCTGGAAGAATGCCTGACGCCATCTGTTAAGCATGGTGGAGGTAATGTGATGGTCTGGGGTTGCTTTGGTGCTGGTAAGGTGGGAGCTTTGTACAGGGTAAAAGGGATTCTGAATAAGGAAGGCTATCACTCCATTTTGCAACGCCATGCCATACCCAGTGGACAGCGCTTGATTGGAGCCAATTTCATCCTACAACAGGACAATGACCCTAAACACACCTCCAAATTGTGCAAGAACTATTTACAGCAGAAGCAGGCAGCTGGTATTCTATCGGTAATGGAGTGGCCAGCACAGTCACCAGATCTGAACCCCATTGAGCTGTTGTGGGAGCAGCTTGACCGTATGGTACGCCAGAAGTGCCCATCCAACCAATCCAACTTGTGGGAGCTGCTTCTAGAAGCGTGGGGTGCAATTTCTCCAGCTTACCTCAATAAATTAACAGCTAGAATGCCAAAGGTGTGCAATGCTGTAATTGCTGCAAAAGGAGGATTCTTTGATGAAAGCAAAGTTTGATGTAAAAACAATGTTATTTCAAATACAAATCATTATTTCTAACCTTGTCAATGTCTTGACTCTATTTTCTATTCATTTCACAACGTATGGTGGTGAATAAGTGTGACTTTTCATGGAAAACACAAAATTGTTTGGGTGACCCCAAACTTTTGAACGGTAGTGTATATATATATATATATATATATATATATATATATATATATATATATATATATATATATATATATATATATATATATATATATATATTTACTGTCTTGGAGGGTCTGGAAGGAGGAAGTAAAAAATCATCCTCCTTTCCCCAGGATTCTCTCTTCACTCCCCGATTCTCCACCTCTGAGCTGGTGATTCGGGGAATGTGTATTCTGAAACAGATCGCCAGTGAAGTGCTGAGATCGCAGCTTCATAAACTGTCTGTTTCTGTGTCAGTTAATGAGGATTCTCAGTGTGCGGAGATCATCGGCGGGGGAACATGTCCTCTCCCGATCATCTCTGTCTCATATACTGTTTATGGACTGTGATCAGCGCCGATCCTCGGGATCACTGCCGTTCACAGTTTCATAAACGGACACCTTTGATCGCTCAGTTCTCAGTCTTAGAGCTGGCGGGGGATAAATTCAGCAACGGAACAATGCTGCATCAACCTAGGCAAGTATGATTTAAAACAAAAAAACACCTTTTCTTTTAATCAGTTACAAGTCAAGAAACCTCTAGGAACCCTGGTTGAGAAGGGCTAGTCTATAGAGTAAAGTCCCATTCACATGGTTCAAATATCAGCCAAAATAAGTACAGCAGAAACCGGCCAACATTTGGCCCATGTGTACAGGTCTCATGACTGGCTTCTGTCGAACAAGCATGCTGGAAAATCGGCATCCGATCAGTGCTTGCAGCCACTGGTGGCGAGCGCTGACCTGTGCGTTTTCTGGAGGGAAGGAGCGGGGGGGTCTCCCTGTAAGAACACAATAACACAGTGGGAGGATTGCTGTACTAATATCGCATTCGTTCAGACCGCTGGGTTAAAAAAATAATAAAAATGTACAATGTGTACCAGGCATTACACCTGACAACCCTGAACGAGCGTTCTTGGGGAACCAAACAAACCTTTCCCAATCACTTCTGTTTTCCATGTCAGAAAAAACAGCCCAGCAGGCATTGGCTTCCTTGCATGAATGCCTAGTGTTATCGAACTATCAGACATAAAATTCAGATCATTACCTTGATTGATATAGACAGCAGCAGACTGAATTTTGCAAGCCTGCAATCAATAAAACCCATTGGAATCAATATATAACATTATTCATCGTTGGCTTGTAGTGAGACCCCAGTACTATGTGTAGAGCAGATACCCCTTCATCCATGAAGTCAGTTAATTACAAGCACTGAGCTTCTGGGTTCATTTCCTCCTGAATGTAATTCTCTGGAAATAGCCACAGATGGTGCTTGGAAGGCAGTGGAAATTTCCAGTCCATGTATATGAAGCATTCATCCTCACATAGCCTCCTCTCTCTAGGAAGACTTCTCTGCAGCGCTAATAAATTCTCCTTCGCCATACAGAATACGCAATTTATCAGCCACCTCTAGACAATTCAGATCGCAGGCACAAGGTGATCAGTGTGAATACAAATTGCAAATAAGTATTTATAATGGTTGTCAATGAAGCACACATCCCTTTGAATTCAAAGTAAAAAGCTAAACACATGAAATATATATAATAAATAAATATACACAAATTATGCTTGCAAACCAAGGTTTTACTGTGTGTATATATGTACGTATATATATATATATATATATATATATATATATATATATATATATATATATATATATATATATATATATATATATATATACACACACAAACATTGAAAAGCAACAGCAGAAAAAAAACAAGTCGTCTAACAAGTCTTCCTATTTTTTTTTAATTTATATATGTTTTTGTATTTTTTATTAACCTTTTTTTTTTTTGTCTGATTATAGATCTGTATCCAGGAATCCAGCGATGTGCCCCCCCCCCCCCCCCCCACCAGATCTTTTAATCGGCTCCCGGTTTCCTTTCAAGGGAAACTGGCAGTGAAGCCTCGCGGTTTCACAGCCGGTTCCCTACTGCGCATGTGCAAAGTGCACTGCGCTTTGTGAATGGCCCGGCGGCGGGGGTAGGAGGAGGGAAGCGGAACTTTCGGGAAGTGGGGATGGGTATCTGTCAAAAACAGGTACCCACTCTCCCTTCCCCTCCAAAAGGTGCCAAATGTGGCAGCGGAGGGGGGGGGGGGGGGGGAAGCAAACAAGTGGAGCTTCCCCTTTGGGGTGGAGGTCCGCTTTAAGTGGGGTACACACTATAAGAAAATCGGGTGAACGATCGTCCGATTTTCCTCATCGTTTCACAGAAAGTCAGAACTAAGGAAAGAAATAATGTACGAAATTTCTCGTACGACAAAGGCTTTTTTTTGGTGTTTATTGTTTCTGATCATGCGCAGTCTTTCTTTTATGATTTTTCTCGTATGAAAATCGTACAAAAACGAAACACTTTGAATCAAAATCTTTCGGTCTGTTCCCGTATAAATTTTTTTTGGGAGTTTGTCCCTTCAGAAATTTTTCGTTTGGAAGGTCGGAATCGGCTGTCGAAAATTGTGTACACACTATCAGAAAATCGTACGATCGTTCCTCAGACGAAAATGTTTGTCCAGTTCCTGCACTTGGGGGGGGGGGGGGGGGGGGCGATTTGTATAGACATCTATGCATGAACCCGCACAGATGTCTGTCAAATCCCCCCCCCCCCCGAAGTCGGACTGCATTGCCGGGTTGAAATCATGCAAGTTCAGCTGAACCCTCACGATTTCTAACCCGCAGCAGTGTGAACCTGTTGCATGACTGTGCTGGAAGTCTATTCCAAGTGTCAACTACCCTTTCAGTAAAATAATGATTTCTAGGATTAGTTTTGAACTTTCCTCCTACTAGTTTGAGGTCATGTCCCCGTGTTCTTGACTTTCGAGTTCATATTAAAAATACTGCCTTCCTGGACCTTATTCACCCCCCTACACATAACGGAGTGTGTACTTCTGTCCATTCAATCCTGGGATTTGCACAGCTCTGCCACACAGCACAGCCAGCCTGGAGTCCAGAGTTTTCAGAACTACCAGTAAGTAATACAATGGGATCTTGTTCCTACCCCCAGCCTGTAAATAGACAGTAAGGGCTAATTTATGCTTGCAGTCAGGGGGCGGTAAAAAAAAGGGGGTTTATTGCCCCCCTGACTTCCCACCTTAAAATAACATGGCAGCCAGATGAAGTTGTCACGCTGAAGCAAAATTTGTACCTCTTGTTGTGTTCAACAGGGAGTATCACTACTGAATGCAACCCATTCAACTGAACAAGGGCCTGCCGCAACTGCGTGCCAAACACTAGGTTCGCGGTTGCACCACAGTATTCCTATTCATAAGTCCCAAAAAAAAAAACAAACAAGCCAGGAAGCAGCAGCAGTATCACCTCCTGAATGCCTGAATGACCCTCCAGTACTGCTCTGGGAAAAGTGATGCACCGCTGTTGTAAGAGCAAATGAGCCCTAAGGTAGAATCAGCAGATGAGGTCACCTGTCTGCTCTTTCCTTTTTGACAGCAGGTTAGTATATGAGCACTGCGGCACAACTGATTGCTTCTCCCTCTCCCAGTCTGAGCTTAGCTGTTTAAAGTGGTTGTAAACCCTTTACAACCACTTTTTACTACAGGCAAGCCTATAATTACATGGTTAGTAAGGTTGAATAAAGACACCAGTCCATCCAGAGTGAGTGTGGGTGTATGTCTACAATTGTCCCCATCCCTGTACATTGTATCTCATTAAGATACTCCTCTATTATATATTATTTATTTAAGGTACCCATACAGCAATGTCAATTTACACAGTGCTCCACACATACATCGCACACCCACATCAGTCCAACAATCCAAGGTCCCCAACTCACATTCACCTACCAGCATGTCTTTGGAGTGTGGAGGAAACCGGAGTACCTGGAGGAAACCCACGCAGGCACAGGGAGAACATGCAAACTCCAGGCAGGTAGTGTCATGGTTAAGATTTGAACCAGCGGCCCTTTTTACTGCTAGGTGAGCGTGCTACCCACTACACCACTGTGTCACCCTAAATTAGGCTTAACTGTAGCTACACTGGATAACTCCTAAACATGCACGGTTTAGGAGATATCCCTGTATTTCCATGTGCTGACGCCATCCGCACATGCGCACTTAAGCAAACTGAAAGAACGGCATGTGCGTGCCATTGCTTCAGTTAGACTGTACCGTTACCGGAGACATGCGTGGGAGTGATGTTATCGCGACTCTGGCCAATCACAGCGCCGGAGCCGTGATACCCGGAAGTAAACCCCAGGAGCGATGTCAGCAGCCGGAGTGGTGAACGAGGACCACTGCGGGGACTTCAATCTCAGGTAAGTAATTCATAATGAGCACTTAGTATGCTATGCATACTGGCTCATTATACCTTTGTCTTGCAGGTTTTTGTTTTTTTTTTGTTTTTTAGGGTTTACAACCACTTTAACAGATTGTTTACCTGGCTTATACCAGGTAAAATGGAGGTGTTTAGCTAGTCTATTGTATGCTTTCCTGCAAAACCATATGAATATGTATGCAAAATAACAATTGCTTAGAATTAAGACCTGCTGACATTTTTTAATGAAAATCTGACCACAACAAGGTATTTTCCTTTAACATAGAGGTGATTGTAGACTTCTGCTGGTTCCTAATTTGGAGTTCATTCATGAGAACTTCCCATGATATGAGCTCAGTGGGGACTAAAGCCCAGTACACGCGGCCCGAATGTTGGGCGGCATCGGCCGTTTCAATAGAAACCAGCTGACATTTAGCCCCGTGTGTACGGCAGCAGGGCCGGCTTATGTGAAAGGGTCATGACCGAAAAAGGCCTGCCGACCAGCTCCCAATGGCCGAGAGCGCCGTTTGGAGTGTTCTGGCGGGGGGCTGTTCCTCTGTCAGAACACAAAAGCACAGCAGGGGAGATCGCTGTACTAACATCAGAACGACCGACCTGAGCTGTCAAGTTCTTTTTTTAGTTTAACCCAAAAAAAATAAGTAGTGTGTACGAGGATTGAAGGGCTCCTATTCAGGATGAACCACAAGCAGATAGTTCCGGAGCCAAGGGAACAAACAAAGATCAGACAATGCTTTCTAATCTATCTGTCACCTTGATAAAGGAGGTCCATCTACCCTTGAAATGTGGGTGTTTTTGTGCTTATATGGGACATCAGTAAGGATGAGCTCCGGCGTGTTCACACAGCCCACGTGCAGAGCCCGCCAGAAAGTCGGCACTGCGCTAATCACAGGCAGTGAGACATTGTCCCAATGCGCGGCTGCAGAGATCAGGAAATGTCTCACTGCCTGTGATTAGCGCAGTGCCGACTTCCTGGAGGGCTCTGCACATGGGCTGTGCGAACACGCCGGAGCACATCCTTAGACATCAGTAAACAGTCACACTGGATTTTAAATTGGTGTGCTGGCCCTTCTCTGAATGTTAGGTCTTCTAATCTTTCTGATCATTTTTGGACTATGGCCACTACCCTACAGACTCTGTTGCCTAATCTGGTCAAAAAAGTCCATGTTAGAAAATGGTTTTCTAACATCTATAGCAGCTTTTCTCAACATTTGTACCCCAGAGGAAACCTTGAAAGAATTTCCAGGTCTGGGGGAAACCCTGCCAAAAATTATTAATTGGGGGCCAGAAATGACCTCTTACATTGGTAATCAGTGGAAAGAATGCCCATCTTACATTGGTGGTTAGAAAGTCAACTCTCTGTATTCTGCCACATGGGCTACACACGGGTAGACTTTTACAGTAGTAGTGCAGGATCACCCAATACAATAATCAGTTTCATGCAGTCACAAAGATTAAGCCCCGGTTCACACTGAAGCAGCGCGACTTGCAGCGCGACTGCCTCAGGCGACCTGGACACGACAGGGGCGGCGACTTGTAAAACTACTTCTATATAGAAGTCTATGCAAGTCGCCTCAAGTCGCCCCCAAAGTAGTACAGGAACCTTTTTCTGAATCGGAGCGATTTGCGTCGCTCCGATTAGAACGGTTTCATTGTACAGAGCAGGACGCTACTTGTCAGGCGAACTAGCCGCCTGACAAGTAGCGTCCCGCTCTGTACAATGGAACCGTTCTAATCGGAGCTACGCAAATCGTCCTAGTGTGAACCGACCCTAATTGTGAGGCTGAACTTTTATAGCTTTGTTGCACCTGGTTAAGCCCTGTTATCACAATCATGAAGTTATTGGACCCAGTGCCAGGACAAGGTCATCTCGCGCCCAGGACAAAGATGCCAAACGGTGCCTCTCCAAAATGTATGTACATTATGTGTCAGTAAAAATGCCCTCCCCCTCCAAAAATAATTCAAGCACTATAGTGGGGCTGTAGAGGGTGTCAGGGGACCGCACTAGAGACACCACTGGCTGTCAGATTGCCACTGTGCGATGTTTGCTTACCTGCCCCCTACCCATGTTCTTTGCTGGAAGAAGATGGTGGAAGATAAACACTGCATAGTGGTGATCTGGCTGCCAGTTCTGATCCAGGAGGGCTGCAGTGGCAGGAAACGGAGCTGGAGGGGAGAGAGACCAAACCCATCCCTCCTCCCTGCTCTCTCCTCCTCTCCAGATCTGGCTTGTCTCCTCCAGCGCTAAGCTGAAAGGAGTAGTGAAACTGCCATCACTACTCCCGTCAGCTTGTAGGTAGGAACTCTTCATGCGGTGCTCCCCCTCACCTCACATGATACCACCGCGCCAGGGGGCAGCCGTCCCTCTCGCCCACCCCTTGTCCCAGCCCTGATTGGACCTTCTCTCTGATGAGCTTCTCCTACCTATGAGACTAATTTTGCAGGAAATGCCGTGGCACCTGGTAGTCTAGGCTGCACTTACAATCTCGGTGACGGTGCCACAAATACCCCATGATAAAGGTAATTCCAGCAACAGATCTCAGTTATTCCCATTCTCAATCAATACAATCAGCACACTGATAGGGTCATCTCCTTCTTGCTGGGTAATGGGAATGGGAATATTTCTGATGGTGGGAGATGTCTGCAGTAGATGGTAAACCATTACTGGCCTTCTTATGAAAATGCAAGTTGCCTGGCTGTATCTGGCTTTGAGTCACAGCTTGGGAACAAGCCTGCAGCAAGTGAAAGTCAGAGAAGTTCTGTATGTTGAGGATCAGTGACACCGATTTACTGAAGATAGAGCATGACAACCAAGCAAATAGCATTTTCACTTGGGGAGGTCTGCAATGTCAGCCTGCATGTCTTTTCCATGTCAGACTTACTTGAATGGCTTATATGCATCTGGCTGGTCCCATACTACCTAATTATCATTACAGACTGTAGAGGGGGGCCAACCTAAACTTCACTCGCCCTAATGCCTTGTACAAACGATGAGATTATCAGACGAATGATCGTCCAGTTTTTGTTTTTTTTTGCATGCTAATCTCATATCAAAAATGAAGAGGTTACTAAAACTACGAAAATTCTCGTATGGCAGAATAAAAAAATCGGAAGCGATGTATTGTACTTGTATTGTATTTTCAGACAACAACAGAGCTGATTAAATGAAAATCGCATGATCTGGTATCGTACGAGGAACATTTTCGTGCTTGCACCATCAGATAATATCGTGATCGGCTATCGAAAGCTGTGTACTAACGATCAGATTATCGTAAGATCGCTTCAAAAGTGGTATTTTCCGTACGATTTTCGGATCGTGTGTACGGGCCATTAGTCACTGATTAAAGAGAACCTGTTAGGATGCCTGTATGGCACAGAAGTGTCTTCAATTTACGCTTTAGATGAACATGCATGGGCAGACGACCGCAGATTTGGAGATTCGTGGTGATGACCAAATCTGACAGATGGGAATGTTTGACACCTCATCAACATAACCGAAGTGGCCGGACAAGATCTGCACATGCAATCCAATTTCATATGACGGCATCATCCATCGCTGTCATCTACCACCAACGTGAGGGATCTGATGTGCCCCATGGCTGTTATAGTCTAGTAGATGTAAACCAGGCAATCACCCCCCTCCCGATGGAAACCCCTACAAACCAGTTGCTGAATGTCTGCAGCTTACCAGCATCTGAGTGCACCATCCTAGCTGTGCTCCAGGCTCTGCTCCCGGTGACAGGTGACATCCCCCTCTGTCTCATCAGAAGGATGCTGAAGCTTTTCAGTAGTCTTGCCATGAAGAAGAATCCCAGCGAAGCTGCAGTCAATGGAGTGACAGGCGGTGTGTGCTGCAGGAGCAGATGTGTGTCTGCTGCTGAACATAGCTCTCCCTGATGGCACTCCCTCCTGTGATGTCATCCCTACAATGGGCCAGTATGTGGGCTAAAGGGCAAACAGAGGATCCCCTCTCCACATTTCTCCACTATCTGTCAGTGTCTGGTCTGGAGATAATATATTCTAGTGCCGATTACAACATTGCTACTGGCCTGAATGGGATATATTACTTTTTATTATTGCTGTTATTATTATTGTTGGTGTTGTTTTAATTATTTGTGCTGTAATTTATTCTCATCTCAAATAATAAAAGAATTAGTACAACAACAACAACAATAATAACAACAACACCAACAATGATAATAATAACAATAATAAAAAGTAATATATCCCATTCAGGCCAGTGGCAATGTGAGTGTGAATGTAGCCAAGGCTACATTCACACTCAACTCAACGCGTGTAAAAGCACACAATTTGGCACGTGTTTATAAAATGCGCAAAAAAAAAGCCTGTCACGCTTGCTTTTGCTTGTTAATGACACTCCAAACGTGGAAAAAAAGACACGTGTTTGTCACGCGGAAAGACATGCATCAAAACGCTTGGCTAAAAAACACACACAAGGTTTGGCACTTTAAAAAGGTACATGAGCTACTTTACTGCATGTATTGCAGCCCATTGAAATCAAAAAGCGCACACAAGCAAAAACACCCAAAAATGCGCATAAAAGTGGTGCACGCTTACAGAAACGCAAAATGTGAAAGCAGCCAAAGTGTATAGGCAAAGAGTGCACCCCTACCATGCCCCCAGCTACGGGGGGCCATAAAATGATATTTTTATACAGGGTTGGTATAGTGTCAGCAGTTTGCACAGCCCTTTCCAAAATAAATAGGAGTTTTAAGGGATTGCCTTGTTCACTTTGTGATTTCAAGCTTCACCAGAAACAATTTAATGTTTGACACTAGGGGTGCATATTCACACCAGAATGTAATGTCGCTCGAGCCCCCCGTTCACATCGCCGCGATTTCACATGCCAAATCGCAGTCTATTGCCGGCAACAGCTCTGTCCCAATCAATGTGACACCGATTTCCAAAAGTAGTTCCTGCACTACTTTTGGTGACTTCGGGGGCGATTTCAATATTTCAATGTCTTTCAAATCGCCCCCAAACGCTCACTGAAATGCGGGTTTGAAATTGCGTCAGTTAAGCTGAACTCACACGATCACGTTCAGTGTGAACGTACCCTGAATCATGCCATTCGAAAAAATACATGAGCTTCTTTTGGGTCACATGTTTTGAGTTCAAGAAAAACACTTGGAAAATGTGAATTTTTGCACATTTCTTGTCTAGTAGCCAGCTTTTCTTTGGCTAAAATGAATTTTTAAAAATGCGCAAGTCTTAAAAGCACGGAAAAACACTTCTACAAATGCTCGAGAAAACATCCAAAGACATTGAGCTCAAGTGTGAATGGGCACTAAAAGGAGGATTAAATGCAAAGATATTATTATGCAAAAAAATCATAAACTAAACCCTTGTGTTATTTTTTTTCACCGCTATATTTTCCTCATATTGGCTTTCCAAAAGAAATAGATACCTTTAGTCTTTTTAGCTCCCCTGTAATCAGTGGAGCAGTTTGTGATTGCTTTGGGCTGTTCTAGGTTTCACAGGCTGCAGGTTCAACTGCTTCCTCCTGCCTTCTAAAAGGATTCTGGAATGTAGTGGGCTAGAAGAGACAAATCTACAGCCTGAATATTTATGTGGTCTAAGCCAATCCCTGCGGGGTGCCCAGTAGGTGGCTGGGGAGTGCATAAATAGCCAGGGGCCTGAGGCAGCTCTGTTCCTGTCTAGGAGGAGAGGTTCTCAGCCTGCAGGGCTGCTGCCCTTCTGGGCAGTGCAACTGAAGTACTGACAGGAGCTCATTGAGGTCCCAGCTAAGCTAGAGCTGGGGATGCCTACTGTTCTGAGAATAGCTTGAGTTGATCAAGGGATTTCACTGAGGATCTGGTCTGGTGGGTTCACAGGAGAAACATCTGTCTCTTATTCGAAGGAGGCATCCAAGCACATCGGGACATTGTGAGCACAGACCTGTGTGTAGGATCCTAGTGACTGTTTGCCACTACCCCTTGTGCATCAGTGAGTTTTCTTAAAGTGTTACTAAACCCAGGACCCTGCATTCACTATTTCTGGTCTCTCACAGTACATAGATCATGGAAATCGTGAAACAATCGTTTTAATAAATATAAGCTGATAAATACCTTTTCTCATCAGCAGTATATAGCAGTCTTGTGACTCCTATCAGTGTCTGGTTAAAGCTTGTAGGAAGAGTTTTCATTCTCCCCTGACTGTCCCATGAGGCTGCATGACCCCTGACCCTCTGTCTGGCCCTGTGCTGATCACATGCACCCAGTGGCGTCGGGGGGGGGGGGGGGTTACAGGTGGCTGGAACCCCGAGTGGGCCCCCAAAAAGCCCAGAGTCTCAGGCATTCACAAATCTATTATTAGCCCCGAGCCCCGAGCGGGGTCCGATCTGACTCAGAGCATTGCCGGGTGACGTAGCAGGTCCTGCCTTCTGGGCGCACCGCACACTACGGCTGAGCTGCAGGAGGAGGTCACGGTCACCTGAAGTCTGACGTGTAATTGTCAGGTAGGTCACTAGGACAGTGTGTGTCAGGTAGGTCAGTGTGGGTCAGTGTAATGGACAGTGTGCGTCAGGTAGGTCAGTGTGCGTCAGGTAGGTTAGTGTGCGTCAGGTAGGTCAGTGTGCGTCAGGTAGGTCAGTGTGGGTCAGTGTAATGATCAGTGTGGGTAAGGTAGGTTAGTGTGGGTCAATGTAATGGTCAGGTAGGTCAGTGTGGGTCAGGTAGGTCAGTGTGGGTCAGTGTAATGGACAGTGTGGGTTAGGTAGGTCAGTGTGTGTCAGGTAGGTCAGTGTGCTTCAGTGTAATGATCAGTGTGGGCAAGGTAGGTTAGTGTTGGTCAGTGTAACGGTCAGGTAGGTCAGTGTGCGTCAGTGCTCCATAGAGAGCTGGTCACAGTCTCCTGTCATGCGAATTGGATCAGTGTGAAGCCGGCCTTTTTGGTTCTAAAGACTCAAGGTTTTTTACCTTCATGCATTCCATGCATGAAGGTAAAATAATTCTCTGTGCAGCAGCCCAAATACCCACCCCCCCAATACTTACCTGAGCCCCATCTTCCTCCAGCGCTGTGCATGGGATGGGAGCCTAAGCTCTCCCTCCTCATTGGCTGAGACAGCAGTGGGAGCCATTGGCTCCCACTGCTGCCAATCACAGCCAGTGAGCCAATGAGGAGAGAGAGGGAAAGGGCACTCAGAGCAGCGGCTCTGGCGCAAGCCTGCCTGAGTGCCCCCATTGCAAGCTGATTGCTCTGGGGGCACTCGGCAGAAGGGAGGGTCCAGGACTGCCAGCAGGAGACCCGAGAAGAGGAGGATCTGGGCTGCTCTGGGCAAAACCACTACACAGAGCAGGTAAGTATAACATGTTTATTAATGTAAAAAAATCCAAAGCTTTAATATCACATCATGCACACTGCAGCTCAAAGAAGCGGCTCCTACAGGCTTTTGAGTTCTTATTTTTTCTGCCTGGAAACTCCCCTCCATTTTAGCCAATGTGTCCATGCACACTATGGCTTTTTCAGGAATTTCAGGCATATTCTCCTACAGGCAGAACACCCCCCCCCCTCAAATAAAAGCTCAAATACCTGTAAGCAGCTTTTTTTTTTGAGCTGCAGTGTGCCTGAGCCAGCTGATCTCAAGCATTCCCACTCGTAATTTTAGTTGTGCGTTTTTCACATGATTTTGCTTGTCCCACATAGAGCCGTCCCCATTCACTTCAATGGGCTGTCCTATGCGTGTTTGTTGCTCCAAAAAAATTAACCTGTTCCTTATTGGGCAACAAGCTTAGCATGATTTTAAAACTTGTATTTTTGCTGCAATTGCCACATGTATCTGTTGCACGACGATGGTGGCAGAATCGCATTGCATTTGGGGTGCCATTAAGAATGAATGGCACCCAAACATGTGTTGCGTGTTTTGCAGCGTGATTTGGAATTGCGGGCAGAATCGCGGGACTTCCTAATCGTGACAGTTTTGCACAGTTGTAAAGGCTGCTCTCCTGTACTGAAATGGCTTACTTTGGTTTCCCTGCACCCTGCGAGCTTCTCACAGCATGCATTAGAAGCTGCAGCAAGTCAGAAAGAGTCAGCTCCATTTCCTGGCTGGAGGACATCCATAATCATCTACTCCTTTCCACCCCAGCTTGACAGATTCTGCTCCATACCTTTCATTCACTGGATTTCAGTTCTTTAAATCATGGAGGCTCAGCATTACCACAACATCCTATTTCCAGAAGGCTGTGTACAGCACCCTGCTGGCACCTCCCAGCAGCCATGATCTGTCTGCATTGCATAAAGAAGCACAGGGACTCAGTGATGACATCACTGGTTTTCATAGGTGTGCGCAGCCTATTGCATTAGCATACCTCCCAACTTTTTTAGATGGGAATGAGGGACACCTATCAGCAAAAGTATGTAGGCATAGGACACACCCCTTGTCACGCCCCCTTAAAGGGGAATTTTACAAAAAAAACAAGATTGGTTAAACCCACAAGGGCTTTTTTTTACCACTACTATTCCTTTATTGACTTTTGGAAATTAAAAATGCAGCAATTTAGAAATCAGATGAAAGGTTTAGCACTGGGAAACACTTTTTGATAGATAAAAAGTGCATTTTATATACATCTATATAGATCAGACCAAAATGAGGGACAAATGAGGAGGAAAGAGGGACAGAGGGACATTGCTCCAAATCAGGGACAGTTGGGAGCTATGCATTAGGGTTGTGCACCTCAAAGCTCAAACACATATGTGTGTGTGCCTGTGTAGATATACACTGACGGTGTCAATAAGCAGTAGACGGTGTCAGTAGTTTTTATTTTTATTATTTTATTTTTTACAATTGTATTTTTTCTCATTTTTTTTTACAAAATTTTGTAGGAGGCCCGTTAGGGGGCTTTGGTGAAATATCAGGGGTTTAAACAGGGGGAATCTGCACCACACAGGGTGATTAGGGTGTGCCCAGGCACACCTGGCACACCCTGTGTGCATGCCTCTGCTGGGTTTAAAATACAGTATGTAATAAAAAATAAAAAAATAAAAAAGGGGTTTCATTTATAATTTCATTAGCCTGTGGATGAGGGGAGAAAAGAGGTACCAGGGAAGGCAAAATAAAAAAAGATTAATATTCAGCTTAAAAAAAAACAAAAAAAACACAGGCTTTGTACAGGGCGCCAAACTGACAGCCTGACCTCAGAGATTACACCAGGACAGATGCCCTGCACAGCAGTACTCAGACTGGGAGAGGGAGGGACATCACTAAGAGCCAATTAGGCTCTGCTGCATGCACATGTGTGGATGGAAGGATAGAGCTGATGATAACGGCTGCTCCTTCATTGTCCAATCAGAAGGCTGCGGGATGATTGATGATACAACTATATGAACTGTAGACAAATACGCCGGTGTTCATTCTGGAGCTCCAAGAGATGACAATTTACACTGAAAAGTAAAGAGTAGTAAAGGAAGGTCAAGGGTTGCTTTGTCCTTATCTCAGTCATTTGCAGCAGTTAAGTGTACTGTGTCCACTGTTAATCAACCAAAGACAACATGGCAGTTTATAACTCACTGGTTAACTGAATCAGAAATGCAAGCTTGCAGGTTTTCCAGGGTCACCTACAGTATATGTAGACATAAGTAGGTGCGGCACATGTGTATCTGAAAGGATGTATTACTGCTTTAAAAGAATTATACCAGAGTATGTGTTATAAAAAGAATCCTAAAACCCAACACACTAAACAATGTTTTCAGTAGAGGATACAATAAACTGAACCACAGTCTACATATTGTCAGCATACATCCACTAGGTGGCACTCTAACACCTACCATATGGAATTTTGGAATATCTCCTGCATATTAAATGTTTAAAGGGCAATGCCACTTTCGCAGGAGGAAAAAGAAAGCAAATGAGAAAAAAATAATATAGCATTAACAGTTAAGACACAAGTCATATTGTAATTGAATGGTATTAAAAATGACCTTTCCTTTTCTATCATGCAGGACCGGCCAGGTCTTTTTGGGCGGCTGGGCCCAGGGCTTTTCTTTTCAGAGAATAGGTGCTGCACCCCCCCCCCCTCCCCTCCTTCCTGCGGGGGAGCACGCTACGTCATAGAGTGGGTGTGGCCAAATTCTACAGTGGGAGGGTCTTAAAGGAACATTGTTCAATAAAATTAGGAATGCATAACGCTGGGTTCAGGAGAGCATAATACACAGAGAGCTGGGTTCAGGACTGTGTAATACACAGAGCGCAGGGTTCAGGACAGCGTAATACACAGAGCGCTGGGTTCAGGAGAGCGTGATACACAGAGCGCTGGGTTCAGGACTGCATAATACACAGAGTGATGGGTTCAGGAGAGCATTATACACAGAGTGCTGGGTTCAGGAGAGCGTAATACACAGAGCGCTGAGTTCAAGACTGCATAATACACAGAGCGCTGAGTTCAGGAGAGCATAATACACAGAGCGCTGAGTTCAGGACTGCATAATACATAGAGCGCTGGGTTCAGGAGAGCGTAATACACAGAGCGCTGGGTTCAGGAGAGCGTGATACAGAGAGCGCTGGGTTCAGGAGAGCGTAATACACAGAGCGCTGGGTTCAGGAGAGCATAATACACAGAGCGCTGGGTTCAGGAGAGCGTGATACAGAGATCGCTGGGTTCAGGAGAGCGTAATACACAGAGCGCTGGGTTCAGGAGAGCGTGATACACAGAGCACTGGGTTCAGGACTGCATAATACACAGAGCGCTGGGCTCAGGAGAGCATAATACACAGAGCGCTGAGTTCAGGACTGCATAATACACAGGGCGCTGGGTTCAGGAGAGCGTAATACACAGAGCGCTGGGTTCAGGAAAGCGTAATACACAGAGCGCTGGGTTCAGGACAGCGTGATACAGAGAGCGCTGGGTTCAGGAGAGCGTAATACACAGAGCGCTGGGTTCAGGAGAGCGTGATACACAGAGCACTGGGTTCAGGACTGCATAATACACAGAGCGCTGGGTTCAGGACCGCATAATACACAGAGCGCTGGGTTCAGGACAGCATAATACACAGAGTGCTGGGTTCAGGAGAGCGTAATGCACAGAGCGCTGAGTTCAGGACTGCATAATACACAGAGTGCTGGGTTCAGGACTGCATAATACACAGAGTGCTGGGTTCAGGAGAGCATAATACACAGAGCGCTGGGTTCAGGACTGCATAATACACATAGTGCTGGGTTCAGGACTGCATAATACACAGAGTGCTGGGTTCAGGAGAGCATAATACACAGAGTGCTGGGTTCAGGAGAGCATAATACACAGAGCGCTGAGTTCAGGACTGCATAATACACAGAGCGCTGGGTTCAGGAGAGCATAATACACAGAGCGCTGAGTTCAGGACTGCATAATACACAGAGCGCTTGGTTCAGGACAGCGTAATACACAGAGCGCTGGGTTCAGGAGAGCGTAATACACAGAGCGCTGGGTTCAGGAGAGCGTGATACACAGAGCGCTGGGTTCAGGAGAGCGTAATACACAGAGCGCTGGGTTCAAGACAGCGTAATACACCATTCACTGGGTTCAGGACAGTGTAATATACAGAGCGCTGGGTTCAGGACAGCGTAATACACAGAGCACTGGGTTCAGGACTGTGTAATACACAGAGCACTGGGTTCAGGAGAGCGTAATACACAGAGCACTGGGTTCAGGACTGTGTAATACACAGAGCGGTGGGTTCAAGACAGCGTAATACACAGAGCGCAGGGTTCAGGGGAGCGTAATACACAGAGCGCTGGGTTTAGGGGAGCGTAATACACAGAGCGCTGGGTTCAGGGGAGCGTAATACACAGAGCGCTGGGTTCAGGAGAGCGTAATACACAGAGCGCTGGGTTCAGGGGAGCGTAATACACAGAGCGCTGGGTTCAGGAGAGCGTAATACACAGAGCGCTGGGTTCAGGACAGCATAATACACAGGAGGGTGTTAGGCAGATTGCAGGGTTCAGAGGTTTGCTATACAGAGAGAACACTTCAGCCCCTACATCAATAGCTTACACTGCACCCTTCTCTCACAGATCTCTGCAGCCACTTCCTAACCCTCCCTCAACAGCTAAGCTCTGCATTCTGCTTCATCTTTGAGCCCTGCTTTTGCACTGCCCTCACCTTTGCTCAAACAAACCTCCCCTCACCTGGGAAGCAGTCAGTCTCAGCCTCTCACACAGTCCATTTGTGGCTCTGCCTCTCCTCCACTGGACAGCAGCGGCTGTCCCATGAGATCGTCCAGCAGGGGGCGTCGGCATTCAAGCACCAGGCTGTTTCTCAGCCAGCAAGCCCTCTGATGCCCATAACACATCCGTGCCCCGGCAGATGTGTCTGTGTCTGCCATGGGTGCTGCGCAGGGAGGTACTGAGGGAGCTTGTAGCACAGAAGCCAGGCTACAAAATAGCGGTGACAGTGAATCTGGCCAGCCAGGGCCTACATTATGTTAGAGGCCTGGTGCTGCAGCTCCAATAGCGCCTACGTTAATCCATTATTCTGGCCCTGGCTGTGAACATACTTACCATGTATGACAAGGACTGTAGATAATACTGGGGTGCCATGAAGTGGCTCTGCAGCTTACGCTTGTATTTGTAAATCTGTGCAAATGAAACCCGTTTTTAATGCATACTGTTAGACAGGACAATCTGGTTGGTTGCAGGCTGGTTGAAAAGTTGAGCTGGGAATTTTCTTTGCTTTTGTTTTACATGTGTCGCCCTGCCATGTGCTCCTTGCTGCGAAGGCCAGGTATAGGTGGGGGCAGGGGCCATTTGTTTGTAAAGCACCTCTTCCTCCCTGACCATCTTATACTCACTTTACCTGCATTCCCTTGCAGCCCCTTACTCCACAGTAGGCACTGAGATCAGCTCTCTCCCTTCTCATTGGCTTCTGCTGCTATCAATCACAGCCAATGAGGAGGGAGTAGGGCAGAGTCCCGCTGTCTGTGTGAATGGGCACCCAATGTGTAGGGCCCTAAACAAGAGTACCACTCCGTACAGTGCTCAACCCTGTCCAGCTGTGGCCTACCATAGATTTAGACAATGCACCTATCCTCTTGGAGTACTAAAACACCGATAGGGATACAAAACAGCCCTATTTACAATGGGCCTTAGAGGTCTGAGTATTTTAGACTTGAGGAATCGTTCACACCAGCCTACACTCTAAAATGCACGTGTGCAGGTGCATGTTATGTAGGGGCAAAAGGGGTGGTGGGAGTCACAAAATGACTGCTCAATTAACTCAACACTGCTGTGTGGTGACATTCTGTGCAACACAACGTGCCTATACGGTGTGAACAGGACAGCTGTTTTCTATGTGCCCTTGCATTGAGCCTCCAGACATCTATGCAGCTCAGAGGACATTGAACAAGCATTTGGTCATAGTTGTGGAAGATAAAGATTGTAGATAAAATGTTCCTACACTACTGGATATATATGGATCATTCTTTTCTATAAATAACTCGGACAGAGATAGATTACCAAGTGAAGAGTTGGAAAGGTTCGCCGTCCATGTCAAAGGTCGGTGTTTCCCTATCTTGCAACATTTGGAAAATGTAATACTATATAGTTACATCTCTCTTCAAACGTTTCAAGTAATCTAATCCATCAAGTTTCAGTGCCTTGAAAAAGTATTCATACCCCTTGAAATTTTCCACGTTTTGTCATGTTACAACCAAAAATGTAAATGTATTTTATTGGTGTGGCGATGTTGTGGACTACAGTCATAACATGGTACAATTTCCCATCATTCTTTACCTATAGACATATCCCTCTAGTGCTGGGCGCCAGTGGCTGTCATCACATCTGTGAGCTCGATCAGAAAGGATTGTGGGATTAGTAGTCTTTCAGACCGGCATTTCCTTTGTGTGATATGACATCTGGACCACACATCCCAGGGATCCATGCTACAACCCTAAGAGACTCCGGGTAGGAACTATAAAAGGGTCCGGAGACCTGGGCCTTGCTCTCTTCTTCCTGGGCCTTGCTGTGCGCACATCTTCCCGTGCGGGAGGGGAGAAGCTGCTGCCTACCACGCGGTAAACGAGAGATTCCAACCTGGCTCCAGAGGGACATAGCCTGCCTGCTGTTTGTTGGACATCCACGCGGCACCTACCCAGCAGATCTACACTACGGTCGCCTGCATCCATCAGCTGTGGGTCATCGCCGGTCGTTGCTGAAGGAAGTCTCTTCCAGGATCGCTGTCTGCAAGGTGTAAGCCAGTCTGGTCATTGGTGAGAGGGCAATTGCCCATCCTTTGCACCCTTCTTTGCTACTATATCTGAACACTGTGTACAGACACCTTTACCTTGGGAACACTTTATTGCATTACTGTTTGGAACACTGTACATAGACATAGACACTTTTACTTAAAACCACTTCAAGGAGTATCACTAGCTTGATTAAGCCCCTCAGCTATTACCACACCACTGTGCCTTATCAGATACAATCTAATGAGCTCCAACTGCCGGTGAAGACTATTAGGCTTGCATCTTGGACACTGCTGTTATTACCATATAAAGGGCCCTACTCTACACCTCCCCCCCACCCCCATTCCATCTAATCTCTCATTAGGATATAAAGGTTTAATATGCTGGCCTGGGGTTCCCCTTTAGTGTGAGACTGCCTGCCCTAGATAGCTAACCTTTTACTGCCTTTACAGGTTATGCTTCAAGTGGTAATTCATTGTACATATGTGTAAATTGTGCTTTTGTGCTATTGTACTGTTTTAAGCTGTCTTTTAGGGGAATTATTCTTCTGAGTCTGGGCTGTTATCCAGCACTTGGCTGACCAATTCCTCTTTTCTGTGTATTAATACCACATTACTTACTCCAGTAAAAGTGTATATACTATAAACATATTCGACTTGTGTGATGTGTCATTTAAAGGTGCTGTGGAAGATGTCTGAACCCAGAGTGTCAGGTGGTTCATGGCGATGCAGAAGAACAGGTGAATCCAAGCAGTCCTCAAGGGGGCCGTGCTACATTGGCAGTTTTTGTGATAGACCAAAGCAAAGTGGCATATAAATGTGAAGTGGAAGTAAAATGATAAATGGTTTCACATTTTTTACAAATAAATCTGTGAAAAGTGTGGTGTACATTTGTATTCAGCCCCCCTGAACCAATACTTTGTAGAACTACCTTTCACTGCAATTACAGCTGCAAGTCTTTTTGGGTATGCTTTGCACATCTAGAGAGTGACATTTTTGCCCATTCTTCGTTGCTCAAGCTCTGTCAGATTAGATGGAGAGCGTCTGTGAACAGCAATTTTAAAGTCTTGCCACAGATTCTCAATTGGATTTAGGTCTGGACTTTGACTGGGCCATTCTAACACATGAATATGCTTTGATCTAAACTATTCCATTGTAGCTCTGGCTGTCTGTTTTGGGTCGTTGTCCTGCTGGAAGGTGACCCACCCCCAGTCTCAAGTCTTTTGAAAACTCTAACAGGTTTTCTTCTAAGATTGCCATGTATTTGGCTCCATCCATCTTCCTATCAACTCTGACCAGCTTCCCTGTCCCTGCTGAAGAAAAGCATGCACACAACATGATGCTGCCACCACCATGTTTCACGGTGGGGATGGTGTGTTCAGGATGATGTGCAGTGTTAGTTTTCCCCCACACATAGCGCTTTGCTTTTAGGCCAAAAAGTTACATTTTAGTCTCATCTGACCAGAGCACCTTCTTCACGTTTGCTGTGTCCCCCACATGACTTCTCGCAAACTGCAAACAGGACCTCTTATGACTTTCTTTCAACAATGGCTTTCTTCTTGCCACTCTTCCATAAAGGCCAGATTTGTGGAGTGCACGACTAATGCCGCATACACACGGGCGGACTTTTCGACTGGACTGGTCCGACGGGACGAATCCGTCGGACAATCCGATCATGTGTGGGCTTCATCGGACCTGCAGCAAACTTTTTCGGTCGAAAATTAGACGGACTTTAGATTTGGAACATGTTTCAAATCTTTCCGACGGACTCGAGTCCGGTCGAAAAATCTGCTCGTCTGTATGCTAGTCCGACGGACGAAAACCGACGCTAAGGCAGCTATTGGCTACTGGCTACCAACTTCCTTATTTTAGTTCGGTTGTACGTCATCACGTACAAATCCATCGGACTTTGGTGTGATCATGTGTAGGCAAGTCCGTTCATTCAAAAGTCCGTCGAAAGTCAGTCGGAAAGACCGTCGGACCTTTGATTCCGAAAAGTCCGCCCGTGTGTACACGGCATAATAGTAGTTTTTATAACCTAACACTGCTTTAAACTTCTCCACAAATTTATCCCTGACCTGTCTGGTGTGTTCCTTGGCCTTCATGATGCTCTTTGTTCACAGGCTATCATTACCAGCAGCTCTGTGATCCGGCAGCACTTCTCTCTCTAATCCCCATGCACTGCAGAGACTGCACTGATGGGCACTGATCATGCTGCATTGATAGGCACTGTTCAGGCTGCATTGATGGGCACTGGTGAGGCTGCATTGATGGGCACTGATTTGTTCACAGGCTATCATTACCAGCAGCTCTGTGTGATCCGGCGGCGCTTCTCTCTCTAATCCCATGCACTGCAGAGAATGTACTGATGGGCACTGATCACGCTGCATTGATGGGCACTGTTCAGGGTGCATTGATGTGCACTGGTGAAGCTGCGCTAATGTGCACTGGTGAGGCTGCGCTAATGTGCACTGGAGAGGCTGCGCTGATGGGCACTGGTGAGGTTTTGTTGATGGGCACTCATCAAGCTGTATTGATGGGCATTGGTGAGGCAGCGCTGATGGGCACTGATCATGCTGGCATGATTCGGCCCCCCAACAGTCTAAGGGACAGTGAACTGGCCCCCTGTTTAAAAAGTTTGAGGACCCGTTATACAGCAATAGTTTGTTATAAATTAACTGTTTAAAGCCCAAAAAGGATCAGACAGCAAAGTATCAAGACCTTGTCCCATATTGCTCCTTATCTCATAATTATCAGTATGTTTGGATGTTTATATCCTTAACCACTTACAGTCTGGGCCAATTCTGCCATTCCTCTTCTACAAATGACTTAGAACCCCCAAACATTATGTATATATTTTTTAGTTTTAGCAGAGGCCCTAGAGAATAAAACGGTGGGCATTGCATATTTTTATGCCACATGATATTTGCACAAATTTTCAAATGCAAATTTAAACAAAAAAAAAAACACTTTAATGTTTTTTTTAACATACAACAACACAATATAATACCCAATTGTTTAGTAGAATAGAAAAGATAATGTTATGCTGAGTAAAAAGATAGCAAACATGTCACGCTTTAAAACTGCATCTGCCGGTGGAACAGCACCAAATTACAGTACCTACAAATCTCCATAGGCATTGCTTTAAAAGGCTTGAGGCTGGGTTTACACTGCCGTACGGAGCGGCTCACAGCAGGAGTCCGGTGTGTCCTGTTCACCATTTCAGGTCTGATTTGGGTCAGAATTTATGGCTGTATTCGGACCTGAAATGGACCAGAAGATGCACAGGACTCCTGTGCAATTCGCCTCGGAGCTGCTTCAGAGATGTGTGAAGCGGCTCCACTGAGAGCCAGTCACAATCTCCTAACATACAAATTAGATGCGGTAAACCCACATCTAATACGCAATAGTGTGAACCCAGCCTTACAAATGACCTGTTTACACCAGAGTGTAACAGGAGGTCTGGTGCTAAAACGATTACTCTCACTCTGACATATTTTTTTTACACTGTAACTTTAACTTTTTTTTTATCAACTTTATTGATATTACAGGGGGTGAACAACATCCCTTGTAATAGCATGGGCCATGACAGGTCCTCTTTATGGGGAGATCCAGGGTCTATTAACTAGATATATTTCTTCTCTGGGCTCCAATGCAGCCAAACAGACACAGATCGGTCTGATTGGCTGCTTCCCTGGCTGGTAAAGGCCAGGTAAACAAAGACCTGAAACAGGAAGTGACGAAATCCTCATCCTGTTTCTGACGTCACACAGTGAGAGGAACAACATCCGGTCCTCTCACTGTGTCTAGGATTGGATGTCGGCGATCGTATGCTCATGGGCTCTCCGATTGCACGGCGGCAGGAGGGGGATGAGAGGCAGCTGCAGTGATATCACCCTTCCCATTTGAGGACGTTTAAAAATGTGCCATGGACAGGAAGTGTTTATAGTGTACATCCAGGCAAACATTTTTTTTGGAGTAGATCCATACCAATAAACCTCTGTTGGGACTATGAAGGCAACAACTAAATTATTTAAAAATCTTCACTTTTATTATATATTATAATTAGCTCAGTATAACAAAAAAACCATGGCATGTTTTACAAATCATGTTTTACAAATCATTGTTCTGAAATTTTTCAAATGCATACATTCATGTAAGATCAGTCCTATAACATGTAATCATTAGTCCTCTATTCATAAAATTCCATTTTCTGGGTGACCCAAAGCGTTTCAAATCTTTTTCTAATTCTTCCTCAGGGGTAGAGGTGTACCACACTGAAAATAACTGTACATATATGATTGTAAGAACCATACACTAGAATAAATGGATGCCACATATTCTCTCCAAGGAAAAAATGTTCCTATGGTCAGTAGACATGTGCAATTCGTTTTGTTACGAAGTAGTTTTTTAACAAATTTTGACAAATTCATAAATTTCCAAATTAACGAAAACCCCTTTAACAAATCTTTCCGAATATTTGTAAATTTGAATATTCGTAAATTCGAAATGTGAAAATCCAAAAATTCAAAAATAAGAACAAAAATTCAAAGAACGAAATTCAAAAACTCGAAAATCTGAAATAATAACTAACTAATAATAACTTAACTATTACTAACTATTATTATAGGTATTGGAATTTCCTTTCAAATTTTTCTGTTAGTGAACGTGACGAATATGAATTTATCACACGTTACGAATTATCCGAAATAACAAATGCCGCATCGAAACGAATGGAATGTAACAAATTAATAATAATAAATAACAATAATAACTATTGTATTATTTATTATTAATTTGTTCCGTTCTATTTGTTTACATGCGGCATTCGTTATTTCGGATAATTCTTAACGTCAGATAAATTCGTATTCATTCACTAACAGCCACATTTGAATGGAAATTCCAATAGCTATAATTTAATAGGTAGTTATTATTAGATAGTTGCTATTTCAGATTTTCAGATTTTGTTTCTTATTTTCTGATTTTCTTTTGGATTTTCGAATTTCTGAATTTTCAAATATCCGAACTCTCGAATTTTCAAATTTACGAATTTACGAATTTACGAATTTCGATAATGAATGACCCAAAAAACGAAAAAAAAAAATGAATGAAACGAAAACAATTTTTTTTAGCAGTGCACATGGCTAAAGGTCAGCCACATCTTGGACACACAAGGCCCACTTGGGCTACAAACACCCAAAATTCTGAGTCCCCATGGCATATTTTAAACGTCACAGGTTCCTTTTTGTCCACCTGTGTATGGTAGTTACAATCATACATGTACAATTATTTTGAGCGAGGTACCCCTACTCCTAAGAAAGAATTTGCAAAAGATTTGAAATGCGTTGGATCACCCATAAAGTGGGTGAATAGAGGAATAATAACGACTAACTACTAATAATAACACTACTATAATGTTATAAGTCTGATCTCTTTTGGAATGGATATAACACTTACATGAACGTATACATGGTTCAGCCAGATATAGTTCGGAACATTGCTTTGTAAAATGTAACATGGTTTTTTTATTGTTATACAAAGCTAACTGTGTACAATAAAAGTGATGACTTTTTTAATAATTAGGTTGTTGCCTCCAAAGTCCTAAGAGAGGTTTATTTGTATGGATTTATATCGATTACAGGGATAGTGACAACATCTGTCAACACTAAAAACTTGTATTTTATTTTTAAGGTGTGCTAATTTGGATAGAGTAGAAAGTTGTCGGAACTCACGTCAGGTTGTCATTGCTATCTGAGACTCAGTAAGAGAAACTACCCCTCACTCACTGACCCGGTGACAACATCAGACAGGAAGTAAGAAAAACCAGTAACAGGGACACAGACAGCAATAAAAAGCTGACAGGGGTGCTAGCATTTCCATATGTTACTAAATAAAATGCTTTTATATTTCTGCCTATTTTATGTTGAATATTTGTCTTGATTTATTGTGTGGGGAAACAATTGTCACTAGGATGGGAAGTAATGCGAGAACTTCCATGCTCTATCCAAAAAAAAATTGGATGTTTTGGTGTTAAAAAAAAAAATAATTGCCATGCCTTTTTCAGCATACTTATCTTTAGGCTCACAGGAGTACATATACTGTTCTTTTGTGACATTAAGTCAGCTGATAGCAGCTATTGCCTGCTATGAGCCAACAGGGTAGAGCTGTGCCAGGCTTGCAAAGAATCCTAACAGTATTGTTGGGATCCACAAAGCTGCCTGACAGCTGGCTCCTCCCTTCAGAATGCGGCTGAGCCCACGGTTCACAATTTCAAACAGGCATTTCAGTCTGACTTCGGGGGCGATTTGACAGACATCTGTGCGGGTTCCTGCAATGTCTGTTGAAATCGGCCCTGAAGTTGTCAAAAGTATTGCAGGAACTACTTTAGGGAATTGGTGCGGCGCCGCAAAGTCAGCGTCCCACTGATTCGGACAGTGCCATTGCTGGCGATAGGCTCCAATTTGGCATGCGATTTGACATGTCAAATGGCATGTAAAATCGTCCCAATGTAAACGTGGGCTTAGAGACAGAGCCAGCCACATTCGCTTCCTCCCCAGCCTGGCGCTACAGTGAGCGCTGAAGGAGTGGAGAGGGGTGACTGACAGTCACTGGTCTCCGCTTGGAGCAGACCAAGAGCTAAGAGATTGGTGGTCATGTTGGCCACCAGTGAGGGACAGCTGCAGCATGGGGGTGAGTACATATGTTTGTTTGTTTTTTGTAATCCTACACTTCTCCTTTAAAATTCAGTGTCATCATTAGTTATCACAATTATGAACAAATGTTTTGTTTGCAGCTACAATTAGCTTTGCACTAAAAGAGATACATTTATAGAAATCCCTGAAATAAAGTACATAATTCACATACCTTGTACACTGGCTATATATATATGTCTATAGATAGATAGATAGATAGATAGATAGATAGATAGATAGATAGATAGATAGATAGATAGATAGATAGATAGATAGATAGATAGATAGATAGATAGATAGATAGATCTACCCTGTTTCCCCGAAAATAAGACCTAGCGTGATTGTCGGTGATGGCTGCAATATAAGCCCTACCCCCCAAATAAGCCCTAGTTAAAGTCCTTGTAGGTCTTATTTTCAGGGTAGGGCTTATTTTCGGGGAAACATGGTAGGGCTTATATTGTAGCTGTCACTGACAATCACGCTAGGTCTTATTTTCGGGGAAACTGGGTATATATATATGTATAGGTTACAGGAAATGTATACATTTTCAACAGATGTCCAAATAGTAGATGTCCAAATAAATAATTTAAATTCAAGAAAAAAAAAGGAGAAATCCTGAACATTTAGGTGGATATAATTCTCATATCTGCTGATAGCTCTCGGCCTCAACAGTTGCGTTCTTCATCAGGCGGCCTGGTTCATGCATGAGATCTATAATGTAACTCTCTGGAGGAGCTCTTGTCCCTGGTCTCAGTGAGTCACTGAGCAACTTGACTTCATTCCAAGCACGACCATAGTCACCACGTTCCAGGGTACAAGCAATGCCAATTCTGTCTGCTACAGCCTAGAAAACATGAACATTATACTGTGGAGTACAAGCAATGTTAACACTGTCCATTACAGCCTCGGAAACACACATTATAGCCTTGCGTCCCTTTTATGTGGCCCTCAGGGGCCCCTGCGGATAGTAGTCTGTGTTTCCCTTGCCTCAGTGCTTACTCAGGCCAGTAAAGGAATGTTTTCTTTAGACTAAATTTATGTAGTTAAATAGCCGGGTTTATCCTTTTCACACAATCTTACTTTGTGGTGTTATCCATCCCCTGTCTCGCTTAATGATTTTTCCAATGCTCTTTTATAATGGATCTTGCTGAGAGAAATATCAAATGTGGCTAAAACTATTTTAAAAGGGGACTGCAGGGAGCACAAAAAATTTTTTTTTGCTGCGATCTGGTGTGATAACAGCCCTTTTAAATGAATGGGCTGAAATCGCACTGCACCTGAATTGCATGTTAATCACAGGAATGCACAACTTGTTCCTGTGTGTAATTCATGGTCTGAACTAGAGCTGCACGATTAATCAATATAAAATCGCAATCTCGAATGAACCCCCCTCACAATCTTAATCTGGCATTTCCATGATTCATGTAAGTGCGGAGACGTTCTCTGCTCACAGCTGTCAAGAAGAAAAAAAAAAGCAGCCAGTAATGTTTATCAACATGAGCTGAAAGAGAGATAGAAACAAACATTGTATCGTTGTGTTCTTTTAGAGATCAAAGGGATAAACTTTGGTCTGCAAATGAGGTTAGTTTAACCACTTAAAGCGGAGTTCCACCTAAAAGTGGAACCTCCACTTTAACCACTTCCCGCCCGCCATATGCAGAATGACGGCCGGGAAGTGGTTCTGTTATCCTGACTGGGCGTCATATAACATCCAGCAGAATAACGTGCCGGCGCGCGCTCGTGGGGGCGAGCAGCGCGGCGATCGCAAGTGCGGCATGTCAGTCTGACACCCCGCATCTCTTATCGTGATAAGAACCCTTTGTCAGAGGCTTCTTACCACGTGATCAGCTGTGACCAATCACAGCTGATCATTGCGTGAACCAGGAAGTGCCGGTAAATGGCATTCCTCAGTTCGCGCTGACAGGGAGAGCTGATTGGCGGCACATTGATTATCAGCACAGCCCCCTCAAATGTACAAATCACGTCACAAACAGTGCCCAGCAATGTAAAAACAATAAATTCTGCCAGTGCCCCCCACAGTGCCAATCACTGCCCCCCACAGTTCCAATCACTGCCCACCACAGTGTCAATCACTGTCCAGCAGTAACACCTGTCAGTACTTATCAGTACCTCATCAGTGCTGCCCATTAGTGCCATCTGTCAGTGCCAATCAGTACCGCATATAAGTGCCAATAAGTGCCGCCTGTCAGTGCCCATCACAGCCGTCTGTCAGTGCCCATCAGTGCCGCCTGTCAGTGCCCATCAGTGCCGCCTGTCAGTGCCCATCAGTGCTGCATATCAGTGCCGCCTATTGGTGCGCATCAGTGCTGCATATCAGTGCCGCCTATCAGTGCCCATCAATTCTACATATCAGTGCCTCCTCATTAGTGCCCATCAGGGCCACTTTATCAGTACCAACTCATCAATGCCCATCAGTGCCGCCTCATCAGTGCCCGTCAGTGAAGGGGAAAACAAAATTTTATGCAAGAAATTTTTTTCCAAAATTTTGGTCTTTTTTAGTTTGTTTATAAAAAAATAAAAACCGCAGAGGTGATCAAATACCACCAAAAGAAAGCTCTATTTGTGGGTAGAAAATGATAAAAATTTAGTTTGCGTACAGTGTTGCATGCCTGCGCAATTGTCATTCAAAATGTGACAGCGCTGAAAGCTGAAAATTGTCCTGGGCAGGAAGGGGCGTAAGTGCCTGGTACTGAAGTGAGTAAGGACTCCTGACCCCCTGACATGTCACATTTTGCATGTCATTTTTTGGGGGGAGTGCAGGTGCCTAGTTTTGACAGGTACCCAGCTCCCACTTCTGCTCGGGGTGCCTAGGCGGCTCAAGCGGAAGTTCTCCCCCCCCCCCCCCTCCCTCCCTGCAATCTTCTGGTACACGTTACAGAAAATTGCCTGGCCATTCAGGACGCGCAGCGTGACTCGCGCATGTGCAGCGTGCCGCAAGCTGTCACAGCCGAGTACCCCCACTAGTGACGCCGACGCCGTGGAGAGGTGGGGAAGAGAACCGAGGCTTCGGCCGGCCGCATTGCTGGATCCTGGGACAGGTGAGTGTCTGTTTATTAGCTGCTGACTTTTAATAAAAACGGAAATGGCTGGAACTCTGCTTTAAATAGTACACACGATTGGACTTTCCGCTAACAAAACTGTGGATTTTTGTTCGAAGTATGTTGGCTCAAACTTGTCTTGCATACACACGGTCCCACAAATGTTGGGCAACAATTCTGAACGTGAGAACGCAGTGACGTACAAGATGTACGACGAGCCGAGAAAAAGGAAGTTCAATAGCCAGTGCGGCTCCTTCTGCTTGATTCTGAGCATGAGTGAACTTTTGTGCAACGGACTTGTGTACACACTATCAGACTTTCCGACAACAAGTTTTATTGGCGGAAAATTTGAGAACCTGCTCCCAAACATTTGTTGGCGGAAAGTACAACAGCAAATGTTCGATGGAGCATACACACGGTCGGACTTTCCGAAAACAAGCTCACATCCAACATTTCACGTCGGAACATCCGACCGTGTGTACGCGGCATAAGCCTTTTTCTGACACTTGTTGCTTACAAGTTAAAATCAGTATTTTTGCTAGAAAATTACTTAGAACCCCCAAACATATATATATATATATATATATATATATATATATATATTTTAGAAGAGACCCTAGAGAACAAAATGGCGGTTGTTGCAATATTTATGTCACACTGTATTTGCGCAGCGGTCTTTCAATCGCAATTTTTGGTGAAAATATACACTTCAATTAATTAAAAAAAACCTAAACAGTAAAGCTAGCCCATTTTTTTGTATAATGTGAAAGATGATGTTACGCAGCGAGAATCGTGAGAGAGTTGTGATCTTTATTCTAAGCAAAAAAAAAAAATTGTGGTTCTCATTGTATCCAGAATCGTGCAACTCTAGTTTGAACCAACATTAAAGTGATTGTAAAGGTTTGTTTTTTAAAAATAAATAAAAAACATGTTTTACTTACCTCCTCTGTTATGCACAGAGTGGTCCTTTTCTGGGGTCCCCCGGCGGCACTCCTGGCTCCTCCTCCACATCGAGTGCCCCCCCCCCCCCCTTGTTTAATCATAGTTGTGGAAGATAAAGTTTGTAGATAAAATGTTCTACACTACCGGATATATATGGATCATTCTTTTCTATAAATAACTTTCTGACAGATATAGATTACCAAGTGAAGAGTTGGAAAGGTTCGGTCGGCGTTTCCTTATGTTGCAACTTTGGAAAACGTAACACTATATAGTTACTCTCTTCAAATGTTTCAATTAACCTAATCTATCATGTTATAAAAAAGCAAAGCAACAAAGACTCTTTCATACCTGTCCACCAAGGGACTCCTGAGTTCTATAATTAGCATACAGCAATATTTTGTTTCAAATTAACTGTTTAAAGCCCAAAAAAGGACCAGACATGTAGCATATCTGCAGTATTTGACCATCTCTTGTAGCATGCCTGTGGTCTTTGACAATCTTTTGTTCCATGTCTGCAATCTCTGACAGCATTCTGTAGCTTCCTATTAAAAGAGAAGTATCCCCATTTTGTTTTTTTGCAGAATCATACTTACCTGGCTGGATGCAGCATCGATTCGATGCTGCATATGTCCCCCACTGGCTCTAAGACCGAGAACCGAGCGATCAAACACCGCCGATCGCTCGGTTCTCAGGGCTCTCTGAGCAAAGAGGTGGTGACTGCTAGTCACCACTCTCTGCTTTGCCCCTCTCGCTCACTGAAGCACTGGTCTGTGGAGGGGGCAGGAGCAGGTGGCTCGGACTCTAAGTAGCTTGTGTCCAGACATGTGGGCAGACTTCATTGTTGCGATCTTGCCCAAGCCCGAACCAGCTCTCTGACGTCAGTGACGTCAGCCAACAGCGGGTTTCAGCCAGCTGTCTGCTGAAAAAGTGTCACAGGGGTGCAGAACGAACTGCACTCCTGTGATCCACAGGAGAAGTATAGCCAAACAAGCTTTGGCTGTACTTCTTTCAGTCTTTAATCATACAATGATTTCTGCACAATTCTCAGCATCCATATACTATTAAATGCAAATGCTGTGGTGACATCCACACAGAGGAAGTGTGCATGACACCTTGCAATCACAGGAAGTGGGTTAAATGATGCAGAACACTGGTGACCTCTAGTGGCAGAAAATAATTACTGCAGTGGACAATGCTGAAGAGCTGGTAAGCATTGCAGACAAACCTGTTTAATGCTTGGAAGATAATCATTTTAAAAAATAACTTTACTGCAGATGAGCTTCAGATCTAAACCCTAACTAGATTACATTATTTTGCTAAAGCACCTAGTATTATTAACAACTGCTGTTTATTTCCCCATAAAATGCTTTTATTTCTTTGTGCATCTCAGTGCTGCAGATCTCATCCAGACTCCTTCAGCCACTTCTCGTCCACATGCACTGACCCCAGCAAATCAATGCTCTGGACCACCTTCCTGATATTGACAACGGAGGACCACCATGCCTGCACAATGTGTGTCAGCATGGCTGCATTTATTCTTTACCAGGGTGCATGTGACAAAGTGACAACACAAGAGAACAGCTGGGAGACAGGTATCACCCTATAACTGAAAGCACCTACATGACAGGATCACCTGGTATTGTTTTAAGAAAAACTACAGATTTATAAAGATTGAAACAACTTTTGAAATCACAATTATAGAGTGAAAAAGCCCTTTAAAAATACATATCTCTCAGAGCATACCTTGTAGAGCAGTGCTCGGTGATAGAATATCCCTTTCTTAATCTTCCCAATGGGAATGACATTGCTCTTCAGCTCAAATTTAAGTTCACTGATATGGAGCTCCCAGCTGAATTCATGCAGGCGATCCTTCTCTATAGCACCGCCCATCTTTTCGGCCACAAACCTGCGTGGAATTTAAGAAAATCCATCACACTACAGAATTTTGTCTCATATAAAGAAGAAGCTTTTTTTTTCTATAAGCAGCCCCCCCCCCCCCCCCCCCCTAAATGATTGCTGCAATTATACTCAGATCATTACATGAATTAAAATGGAAATGTATGCGGCTGTCTCAGTATCTTGACTGTTCAGCTGCATATTATGTAAGATTTAAAAGCCGGCATGAAAGCTTAAAATGAATCAGTTTTAGTCTAAAGTCTGTACAAAGTAAATATAATGATTATGTGCTTAGGAGGAAAAAGAATATTTGTCAGGGTTAATCTAAGAGTACATTTAAAGTGAAGATGTACTTTGCACAGGTTCACTTTAATGCCAGACCAGCTGAGCATATACTTACAGCACCTTCCCTTTGCTCCTTCTTTACACTTTTCAAGCACTGGGAGCAATAGAGAGCTAGCTACGTGTAAACTCCAAATCACATGATATATTTTCCATAAGCTTTAAAGTGGTTGTAAAACCTTAAATATACCCAGTGAAGTGACTGGCCTCAGCAGATATACAGAGATTAAACAAATCCTCCCACATAAATTGTACCTGTTTGTGACAGACTCACCCCGGACAGAGGCTTTTGGAGGGGACTGAATGCTAGCCTCTTGGCTACTGACTATGGGCCCTGGCATTTGAGGGAGCTACAAGCATTTAGGAAGATATTCTGTTATGTAATGCAAAAGGACATTATTAAGGAGCCCATGATGGCCTCTGCCAGCTTGGGACTCAGTGGACAGATGTATGTGAAAGGAATGCTGATTAATGAGATCTGGAAAGCCTGGGTCTTTCACCCAATAGTTTATTGTGCTCATTAACACACCTTTGTCTCCTAGCAAACTATTGGGGGATGTGTTTATACTTATGTATATTGTAAGTTGAGTGAGGAGACGTCAAGTCTACCCTGAAAGGTCATATCTCTGAGTCACCTAGTCTGGGTAAATGATTATATAACTAGCTCATGTTAATTAGGTTCCTGGTTACAGGTGTATTGTTAGAGTAATAAGAGCAAGAGGGGGGAACCTGCTCTTTAACTGTAAATAAGACTGTATTCTTGTTCTAATAAACAGTCCATGTTCAGCAACCAAACGAGTATTGTCTTGTTGTGTTTGTTAGCGGTTGGAATATCGGATATCTATATTCAGACTGGGAGGAAGCAGTATATGACGAAAGCACTCTAGCGGAGTGTAGGACGTTTCGTTATACTGTTTATCTGCAGCCTCCTCTTCTCTACATCCATTCAAAGTCCTGCATTTATAAGCTTGTCTGAGAGTTCAGAAAAGAGTGGGCAGAGAGCTAAAATTACACTCTGCAGAGCTCAGTGAGGAGATTTCTGAGAACTGATTGGAGGGAAGAGACACGCCCCCCTTCACACAGCTCACAGGAACAGAGCTGAGGCTGCCAATCAGCTGGAGATCCCTCCCCATTGCCTTTTTTCTCTTGGTGTCAGGAAAACTTGTCAGAAGTGATTCATGCTGATAGCAGAGGAACAAAGCAGCAGACAGTAATTACACTTAGTGCTTTTATTAGAGACAAGTACACACTATAGAGCAGTGATGGCAAACCTATGTGGCACGCGTGCAGCAGCTGGCACGCAGAGCCATCTCTGTGGGCACGCGAGAGGGTCCAGGTTCACGGAGGGGAGAACACGGCAGCAAGCAGGGGCGAGGTGCAGGAAAGTTTCTGCACGAGTGAGCGGGCGGCTCCACGGCCTCCGCGCGGAAGGCTACAGACCTGAGAGCACGGGAGGGAGAGAAACAAGCAGCGGCGAGGTGCAGGAAACTGCACGAGTGAGTGGGCGGTCCCGCATCCTCCGCGTGGACAGCGCGGGAGGGAGAGAAGAGCTTCACCGCCTAATTTTATGGCCGAAGAGGGGTGCAGCATCCCTGGCACCTTCCGGAGCCTGGACTCCTCAAACCTCCTTAAACAGTAAGGCCTGGAGAACAGACTGATGGTGGGAAGATGAGGACAGGCGAGAGGTGCAGGCTGTGAGGGAGCCGCTGGATGGAACAGAGCAGGGGGCTCTCCCGGATCAAGGATGGAGACAGGTACCGGGCACAATTATACACTGAATACCTGCAGACAAAGACTGGGGCAGGGAGGCAGAGCAGGGATTGCTGATAGGGACAGAGCTAGAGGTCTCCCTTTCTCACAGCTCCCCTCTTTTTCCATCCCTCCCTCTGTGTCCCCCTCTTTCTGCTCCCCCACTCTGTCCCCCCTCTCTCTCTGTGTCCCCTCTCTCTCTCTCTCTCTCTGTCCCCTCTCTCTCTCTCTCTCTCTCTCTCTGTCCTCTCTCTCTCTGTCCCCCCTCCCTCTCTCTGTCCCCTCTCTCTATGTCCCCTCTCTCTCTCTCTGTCCTCTCTCTCTCTGTCCCCCCTCCCTCTCTCTGTCCCCCCTCTCTCTCTCTGTCCCCTCTCTCTCTGTCCCCCCTCTCTCTCTCTGTCCCCTCTCTCTCTGCCCCCCCTCTCTCTCTGTCCCCCCTCTCTCTGTCCCCCCCTCTCTCTGTCCCCCCTCTCTCTCTGTCCCCCCTCTCTCTCTCTGTCCCCCCCCTTTCTCTCTGTCCCCCCTCTCTCTCTCTGTCTCCTCTCTCTCTCTGTGTCCCCTCTATCTCTCTCTGTGTCCCCTCTATCTCTCTCTGTCCCCTCTATGTCCCCTCTCTCTCTCTCTCTCTGTCTGTCCCCTCCCTCTCTCTCTGCATCTCTCTCACACCCCTCTCTCTCTGTCTCTCTCACAACCACCCTCTCTCTCACACACACACACAACCTCTCTCTCTCTCACAACCCCCACTCTCTCTCTCTTTTTTACACACGCCCCCATCTCTCTTACACACCCCCTCTCTTTCGCTCAGCACCCCTCTCTCGCGAATTGCTGTGTTGGCACTTTGCAACACAAAACCAACTTATTTATTTCAGTTTGGGCACTCAGGCTCAAAAAGGTTCGCCATCACTGCTATAGAGGCATATACCTTGTTCATATTTCATGTCTGAGGTTTACAACCACTTTAAAAGGTCTGTTCACCCAGAAGTAATCTTTTAGATATGAGTGAACCCTGGTAGGCTGAGTGAGGCCCTGGCTTCATACATGTGTTGCATGCTCCAACAGTGAGACCTTCCTGCGATAAGCCCCGACTCTGTTCCTATCCAATTGGTATTTTGTTGTTCCTGAGCCTCTGTGTGTCTGAGCTCCATCCGTTATATCCTCCATCATATAAAATAAATAAAACATCCAACAGGTAGAGTGAGCACTCCTCATAATGGGCACCGCAGGTGTAACCCCCGAATCTTAGAATATGAATCTCAGCTACAGAGATATATGAAAGGAGGGCGCCTTTAATTCCACAGACCTACCAAAACTATGATGTGCTGCATATTGCACATCCTTCATCCAACTGGGTTTACTCAGTATTGCAAATGACCGTATGTAAAGTCCAGAAACCCATGGAAAATATTAGAATCCTTCTTCAATCTGTCTTCAATAAAATGAAAATTGGTTGCCATAGGTTACTGCAATGTGCAAATCACTGTTACTCTTTCCACTGCCTTATTAAAATGAATTGAGGAGGATAAGCAAATATTGACTAGAGGCATATGTATTCTTACTTGAATCTTAGTGTGTATTGCAGTGGCGGCCCGTCCATTAAGGGCGTACCGGCGCCGCCCCCCATATCAATGCACCCGGCCCCTTGCAGGACGTCGGATGCATGAATTCCAACACAGAGTGTTTTTTTTGAAGCACTGATTAGAGCCAGAGGCTGCAATAGGCTTCAATATAGGATGGGCTCGGGGCGCAGAGAATGCGCTCGGAGCCCACCCAGGCATGTTATAATAGTGAATGACTGTAACACCTATCCTCCTCCCGGCCAAGCTGCCTGCTGCCCTCTGCCTAGATGGGGTAAGTGCCGGACCGACCGGCAGACAGCAAGCAGGGGGAGGGGGGGTTGAGGTGCCGCCGGGGGGGTGGTTGTTTGTAACCCCCCCCCCCCCCCGAAAAAAAAAACCTACCAGCCTCCACTGGTGTATTGTGTATTTCTTCGGGATTTGTGTAGTAATCTAGTGTGAATCTTGGCTTCAGAGCTGGATTTTCCTGTAAAAAAAGAACAGTCACTGCTGCTCTCTCTTCCTGTGCAGGGTGACTGTTCTTCTCTCTGCCCCCTCCTGCAGGCAGCCTGTAGTGGGTGGAGTCTGTTGGGCCCGTCCCACAGCTCTGGTCTCTGCACAGGATGTATGAAGTGCAGTGAGATGTCACTGCTAATTTTACAAGGAAATTTATTGGTTTGCAAAGACATTTGGCGCACAAAAGTGGATTAAATCCTTTGTGGCTTTGTGGCTATAGAGGAATATATTTGCATTGACATTTTTGTTCCCTGAGTGCAGCTATAAATAAGAACATATAGGGGGAGATTTACTAAAACTGTAGAACCCAGAATCCGGTGCAACTGTGCATGGTAGCCAATCAGCTTATAACTTTAGCTTGTTCAATTAAGCTTTGAAAAAAAATACTGAAAGCTGATTGGTTTCTATGTAGAGCTGCAAAAGATTTAGCACTCTGCAGTTTTAATAAATCTCCCCCATAGCCATATTTGGTGGTTTGGTCTAAACAAACATGTACTTACTGTGCCAGAGTTACCACTTGCTCTCGGATGTGTGGAAGAGGAAGGATTGTTCTGGAAGCCTCTGAGATATAATCATTAAATTCCTGGTCACATGGTGGGAACCACTGCAGTGTCTCAGGATTGGGATCTGGTGGAGCTATGACTTGAGGTACCTCATCTTCCTCTTTCATCTTCTCTTCCTCCTTCTTCACTTTCCCCTTTCCTTTGCTGAAAAAAAATTAGGATGTTTACAGATATATAATTCTCTGTACAGAGGAGATTTATGGCAATTAACGCCTTGATGCTGACCTAACGAAAATATGCGGCCCCACCGGACTGGGCCTTTTTCAGTGGGGGCCGCACATTTGCATATCTCCCTTTGTGCTGGGAGCACACTGCATGGAGTGCTCCCAGCACAGAAACCAGGGTCTCACCGAGAGCCCCTAGCCCCGTAGTAACGATCGAGACCCGGAACTCCAGATTCTGGGTCACCTGATTGCTGTGATAACCTCTGATTGTCTATCACGGCGATCAGTCACGGTGAAGCTCACCCCTGTGCTTTCTCTCTCTGTGAATAGCAGAGAAGAAAAAAAAAAGTGTATTTAAAAATAAATAAATAATAATAATAAAAAAAAACCTATATCAAGGTTTGATCTAGGTCAGTGCCAGGATTAGTGTTTGGGTCAAGGTCAGGGTCAGTATTTTTTTGGACAGGATATTTTTTTTTTCCTTTAATTAGTATCAGTGTCGGTGTGTTTTAGGTAGGATAAAAAACAAAATGCGCACCGTTGTTTTTGGGCTGTACTACGGGTACAAACAACAACTAACATACTCATATGTGGTATCGCTGTGATCGTCAGGAGCATGAGAAGTTAATTTGGGTTCTTCTTTGGTGGAAGGTAATGGTAGTAGCAAGAAATATACAGCTAAATTAAAAAAAAAGTTTTACTTTCCTGACGCCTCCATGGCAGCACACACTGGGTTGTGACTCCGCCCCCACAACCTGACAGGATTGGTTAGCTATAAATTTGAAGGGGAGACACCCCGCTGCATTCTCTTTTTTATCCTCACCTGACAGATTGGGATAAGCAGCTTGCTCCTGTTGTCAAGATAAGAAAAAAAAAAAAAAAAAGCCTCTTACCGCACTCGCCCCAGCAGGTTCAAGCCTCTCCTGTTTGGAAGTCCCTCCTGTACAGTCTCTAAAGGAGCTTCTATGGAGGGAACCCCCGGTCTGGTGGTCTCAGGGGGCGTCTGGACATCTGGCACAGTAAGCTTTAAAGAAGCTTTATATTTTTGCAGTGGTCTCCTTTTCCTTTTTGCCTGTACCTTGCCTGTAGCTTGCTTATGGTGTTTCCTCTGCTTAAGGGGCTTGCTGGCACTTGCTGTCCACCGCTGTAGGAACCGTCATGGCCGCCAAGGCCGCCTCCTCCACTCTGCGATTGGCCTCAGGACCTAGTTCTGCCTTGGGAAGGTAATGCCCTTCTCCAAGATGGCGCCGAGGCGCTCGGGACGCTCTGCGCATGCGCGGGAGCGTCATTTTGCCGCGACGGCGGCGGCAGATTTAAAAACACAGGCATTTCTGTGATTTTTGCTGAGCAGTATCACAGATACCTGAATGTTCACCGGCGTTCAACTGCTTTGCCAGAAAACGACTCAGCAAGACCAGGTAAGTCAATTTATTCGATTTAGCCTTTTTAAAATAAATAAATAAATAAATAAATAAATAATATATTAAAAGAAAGAGTAAGTTTTAAAAAAAAAAAAAAAAATTTCTTTCCTTTCTCTTAATTTCCTTCAGTCTACACTGTCTACTATCACTATGGAGACCACTGCCCGCGCAGACCACCATCAGCAAACGAGGTAAGAGGCTATTCGTCATTGGTAAGTATTGAAGAAGGGGAGAGAAAAAAGAGAGCCAACCACTAACGCTGCGTTTTTGGCAGCCCCACCAGGTCAAGAGCCGCAAGTTCCAGGCGTGAGAGGACATCAAGCCATGGGTCAAGCAAGAAGTCCCGCAGAAGCCGCTCAAGATCCTCTTCTCGCCACCGAAGACATAGCCGCTCACGTCACAGCCGCTCAAGACGCAGCCGCTCCCGTCACAGTCGGTCACACCGCAGACGGTCACCTTCATCGCACCGCCAAAGCCGCCACACCCGTCCTGCAGCAAACGCTTGCTGGGTATGCGGCGCACCAGCCTTGCCAGATAAACTAGTCTGCAGATCCTGCTTCAATGAGGCAGCAAAGGACAAAGAGCTAGACGCAGCAATGGCTACGGAGCTCATAAGAGAATCTGTGCGGGAATCCATAAGGGAGACAACAGCACCTCTAATCGATAGGCCTACGCCTAGCACATCGGTGGCGGATGACAGCCAACCCCAGGCATCAGAACCCTCCTCAGGAGATGAGGAACAGGACATGTCAGCAGGTTTTGACTTTTCCCTGGTACAGCCTTTCGCAAAGTCAGTCAAAGAAGCGATAGGCTGGGAAGAAGATAAAGAGGAACCGCAGAAAGTCCGGAAATATTTCCCAAATTTAAGGAAAGAACCAGAGAATTTCCCTTTTATAGGTGAACTGGAGGATCTAATTAAAGATGAGTGGGAAAGATCTGATAAGCGGTCCAGTCTCACCAACAGACTGACAAAAATGTATCCTCTGAAGGAGTCAAAAGTCAAAACATTGATGAACGCTCCAGTAGTCGACTCCTCCTTGATGCGTCTTGCACGGCATGTCACTCTGCCTATTGAAGACGCAGTTTCCTTTCGGGATGTTCTGGATCGGAAATTGGATCTAGAATTGAAGAAAGCATACTCCACTGCTGGGGGCGCATGCAGACCAGCAATTACCACAGCAGCAGTGGCCAAAGCCATATCAGGTTGGGCAACCAAGGTGGAGAAGGATCTGCAAGACGGTACCGAAATAGATAAAATAATATCTTCTCTTCAGGAGATCAAGTTGGCAGGTGACTTTGTGGCAGAAGCCTCAGTGGATATTATAAGATCCTCGGCGAGATCAATGCTAGCCTCAGTCACAGCAAGAAGGGCCTTGTGGCTGAAACCATGGATGGCCGATACTGCATCCAAAACAAACTGGTGCAGAATTCCATATGATGGCTCAAACCTGTTCGGGTCTAAATTGGACACCGCTATTTCGAAGGTAACAGGAGGGAAGTCGGGATTAATTCCCTCGGATAGAAAACCCAAGGCCCAAAAGGGTTCCTTCTTCAGGCGCAACCTTCCTGAGAAATATAGGGAAGCTAGAGCCTACTGTCCTGGTAGGGAGTTTAGAAGGGACTGGAAGAACACAAGACCTTCCTTCCTAAGGATGCAGAAGTCCAAGCCTACCCCGGTAGGGGAGCAGCAGAAGTCCTTTTGAAGGTTCGCCTGCCCACTCAGTACAGGTGGGCGCCAGGCTCAAGGACTTCGCACAGATTTGGTCAAGCCATATAGAGGACCAGTGGACTCTCTCCACGATCAAATTTGGACACAAGTGGAAATTTATGGGCAAAATTCCAAAGAATCACTTCCAATCAACAAGAATGCCATCTTCACTAGTCAAAAGGAAGTTACTATTAAAATATATAGTGGAATTGAAGGAGAAAGGGGCAATACTGGAAGTTCCGTCAGATCAAAAGGGGAGGGGGTTCTATTCCCCACTATTCTTGGTAAAGAAGAAGACCGGAGACTTACGTCCTGTATTGGATTTAAAAAATCTCAACAGGAACATAAAAACAGAGGCCTTCAAAATGGAGAGTCTGCAGTCTATACTTCTGGCAGTGAACCTGGGCGACTGGATGCTCTCAGTAGATTTATCAGACGCTTATCTACATATTCCGATTCATCCCGCCTTTCAAAAATTCCTCCGATTTGCCATCAACAAAAGTCACTTCCAATTTCAGTGCCTTCCTTTCGGCATCTCGTCGGCTCCCAGGACATTTACCAAGGTCCTTCTACCCTTGGTTGCATTCCTCAGGGAGAAAGGTCTGCGAGTCCACCATTATTTGGACGACATCCTGCTCTTGGCAGAAGATCAAGAAACCTTGCTATGCCATCAGAAGATCTTACTCACGACTCTCCAAGACTTCGGCTGGTTAGTCAACTGGAAAAAGAGCAGCTTACAACCCACTCAGAACATGGTATTCTTGGGAGCAGATCTGAACACCAAATTGAACATGGTACAACTTCCTCAAGAAAAGATTCAGCCTCTAGTACAGAAGATGTGGAGATTACTATCAGCAAGGCATCTTCCAGCCAGAGTCTGCTTAAGTGTGCTAGGGTCTATGGCTGCAACCCTGCCCATGGTGCAATGGTCACAATGGCACATGAGAATCCTCCAGAACTCCTTTCTGAGACAGTGGGATGGAGTATCGATGCGTCAGACCATTACCATCTCCAGACCAATGAAGCAATCAGTGTGGTGGTGGACACACTTGACCAACCTCAGGAAATACAAATTGATAGTTCCCCCAGATCCGATAATAGTCACCTCGGACGCCTGTCAGAGCGGCTGGGGAGCTCACTGTCAAGATCAAGCAGCGCAGGGCCGATGGCAGTTCCGGGGCCAGGATTTAGTATCGAATATACTGGAACTCAGAGCAGCTTTCCAGGCCCTCATGGCATTTGCACCAGTCCTCAGAGGGAAGAACGTGCTTATTCGGATGGACAACAAGGTGGCAGTATCCTACATCCAGAGGCAAGGGGGTACCAAGAGTCTCACACTGATGGAGGAAGTCCACCCTATCTTGGAATGGGCACAGGCACACCTAGCAGATCTAAAAGCAATATATGTTCCTGCGGCACAGAACATGTTAGCCGATTACCTGAGTCGAGAAACTCTTTCGAACAACGAATGGTCCCTGAGTCTCCAGGCCTTTTCTCTTCTTACGGAGACATGGGGAGTACCAGAGATCGACTTAGCAGCTACTCCGGCGAATACGAAGTGTCGGAGGTTTCTGTCCAGAGCATCTTTCCCTTCAGCCGAGGGGATAGATTGTCTAATCCATCCCTGGAACTTCAAGTTGGGGTACATATTCCCGCCAACTCCGCTAATTGCGAGATTCCTGTCCAGGCTTCGGAGATCTTCAGCCACGGTAATCGCGATAATTCCTCTTTGGCCGAGAAGACCATGGTTCACGACACTATTGCAGCTCAGCCTTCAACCTCCAATCCCCCTTCCGGTAACTCCGGATCTGCTATTTCAAGGCCAATTCCTACATCCAGCTCCAGAGAAACTACATCTGACAGCATGGAAGTTGAAAGGGTTAGGTTAAGGGAACAAGGCTGCTCACAGGAAGTAATATCGACTTTGATGCAAGCCAGGAAGAGCACCACCAACACCACCTATACAAGAATTTGGAACCAATTCTTTAGAATGGCGCAGCAGAAGGGATGGGATCCTATTGCTCCAGAACCTTCTCAAATCCTAGAATTCCTCCAATCAGGAATCAACAAAGGTCTAAGTTCAAGTACCCTTAACCACTTCAGCCCCGGAAGGATTTACCCCCTTCCTGACCAGAGCACTTTTTACAATTCGGCACTGCGTCGCTTTAACTGCTAATTGCGCGGTCATGCAATGGTGTACCCAAACGGAATTTGCGTCCTTTTCTTCCCACAAATAGAGCTTTCTTTTGATGGTATTTGATCACCTCTGCCGTTTTTATTTTTTGCGCTATACACGGAAAAAGACCGAAAATTTTGAAAAAAAATGATATTTTCTACTTTTTGTTCTAAAAAAAATCCAATAAACTCAATTTTAGTCATACATTTAGGCCAAAATGTATTCGGCCACATGTCTTTGGTAAAAAAAATGTCAATAAGCGTATATTTATTGGTTTGCGCAAAAGTTATAGCGTCTACAAACTAGGGTACATTTTCTGGAATTTACACAGCCTTTAATTTATGACTGCCTATGTCGTTTCTTGAGGTGCTAAAATGGCAGGGCAGTACAAAACCCCCACAAATGACCCCATTTTGGAAAGTAGACACCCCAAGGAATTTGCTGAGAGGCATGTTGAGCCCATTGAATATTCATTTTTTTTGTCCCAAGTGATTGAATAATGACAAAAAAAAAAAAAAAAAAAAAAAAATTACAAAAAGTTGTCACTAAATGATATATTTCTCACACAGGCCATGGGCATATGTGGAATTGCACCCCAAAATACATTTAGCTGCTTCTCCTGAGTACGGGGATACCACATGTGTGGGACTTTTTGGGAGCCTAGCCGCGTACGGGGCCCCGAAAACCAATCACTGCCTTCAGGATTTCTAAGGGCGTACATTTTTGATTTTACTCCTCACTACCTATCACAGTTTTGAAGGCCATAAAATGCCCAGATGACATAAAACCCCCCCAAATTACCCCATTTTGGAAAGTAGACACCCCAAGCTATTTGCTTTGAGGCATGTTGAGTCCATGGAATGTTTTATATTTTGACACAAGTTGCGGGAAAGTGAGAAATTTTTTTTTTTTTTTTTTTTTTTTTGCACAAAGTTGTCACTAAATGATATATTGCTCACACAGGCCATGGGCATATGTGGAATTGCACCCCAAAATACATTTAGCTGCTTCTCCTGAGTATGGGGATACCACATGTGTGGGACTTTTTGGGAGCCTAGCCGCGTACGGGACCCCGAAAACCAATCACTGCCTTCAGGAATTCTAATGCCGCGTACACACGGTCCTACTTTTCGTCTACAAAAGTCCAACAGACGCTGATGGACTAAAGCTGGCTGGTAATCCGATCGTGTGTGGGCTTCTCCGGACTTTCAACCGACTTTTTTAGCCTCAAATACGACGTACTTTAGATTTGAAACATGCTTCAAAACTTTTACTTCGTACCTACGACGGACCCCGAAATCCGCTCGTCTGTGTGCTAGTCCGACGGACAAAAAGCCACGCTAGGGCACCTATTGGCTACTGGCTATGAACTTCCTTATTTTAGTCCGGTGTACGTCATCACGTACGAATCCGTTAGACTTTTGTGTGGTCGTGTGTAGGCAAGTCCGGTCGTTAGAAAGTAGGCCGCAAGTCCGCGGCAAGTCCACCGAAAGTCTGCCGGAAGTCTGTCCGACAGGCTGTCCGACTTTTGTAGACGAAAAGTACGACCGTGTGTACGCGGCATTAGGGCGTACATTTTTGATTTTACTCCTCACTGCCTATCACAGTTTCGGAGGCCATGGAATGCCCAGGTGGCACAAACCCCCCCCCAAATGACCCCATTTTGGAAAGTAGACACCCCAAGCTATTTGCTGAGAGGCATGGTGAGTATTTTGCAGCTCTCATTTGTTTTTGAAAATAAAGAAAGACGAGAAAAAAAAATTTTTTTTTTCTTTTTTCAATTTTCAAAACTTTGTGACAAAAAGTGAGGTCTGCAAAATACTCACTATACCTCTCATCAAATAGCTTGGGGTGTCTACTTTCCAAAATGGGGTCATTTGGGGGTTTTTTTTGCCACCTGGGCATTCCATGGCCTCCGAAACTGTGATAGGCAGTGAAGAGTGAAATCAAAAATTTACGGCCTTAGAAAGCCTGAAGGCGGTGCTTGGTTTTCGGGGTCCCGTACGCGGCTAGGCTCCCAAAAAGTCTCACACATGTGGTATCCCCGTACTCAGGAGAAGCAACAGAATGTATTTTGGGGTGTAATTTCACATATTCCCATGGCATGTTTGAGCAATATATCATTTAGTGACAACTTTGCGCAAAAAAAAATAAAAAAAATAAAAAATTGTCTCTTTCCCGCAACTTGTGTCACAATATAAATTATTCCATGGACTCAACATGACTCTCAGCAAATAGCTTGGGGTGTCTACTTTCCAAAATGGGGTCATTTGGGGGGGTTTTGAACTGTCCTGGCATTTTATGCACAACATCTAGAAGCTTATGTCACACATCACCCACTCTTCTAACCACTTGAAGACAAAGCCCTTTCTGACACTTATTGTTTACATAAAAAAATAATTTTTTTTTGCAAGAAAATTACTTTGAACCCCCAAACATTATATATTTTTTTTAAAGCAAATGCCCTACAGATTAAAATGGTGGGTGTTTCATTTTTTTTTTTCACACAGTATTTGCGCCGCAATTTTTCAAACGCATTTTTTGGGGAAAAAACACACTTTTTTACATTTTAATGCACTAAAACACACTATATTGCCCAAATGTTTGATGAAATAAAAAAGATGATCTTAGGCCGAGTACATGGATACCAAACATGACATGCTTTAAAATTGCGCACAAACGTGCAGTGGCGACAAACTAAATACATTTTTAAAAGCCTTTAAAAGCCTTTACAGGTTACCACTTTAGATTTACAGAGGAGGTCTACTGCTAAACTTACTGCCCTCGATCTGACCTTCGCGGCGATACCTCACATGCATGGTGCAATTGCTGTTTACATTTGACGCCAGACCGACACTTGCGTTCGCCTTAGCGCGAGAGCAGGGGGGACAGGGGTGCTTTTTTTTTTTTTTTTTTTTTTTTTTTTTTCTTTATTATTATTATTTTTTTATCTTATTTTTAAACTGTTCCTTTCATTTTTTTTTTAAATCATTTTTATTGTTATCTCAGGGAATGTAAATATCCCCTATCATAGCAATAGGTAGTGACAGGTACTCTTTTTTGCAAAAATTGGGGTCTATTAGACCCTAGATTTCTCCTCTGCCCTCAAAGCATCTGACCACACCAAGATCGGTGTGATAAAATGCTTTCCCAATTTCCCAATGGCGCTATTTACATCCGGCGAAATCTAAGTCATAAAATGCTCGTAGCTTCCGGTTTCTTAGGCCATAGAGATGTTTGGAGCCACTCTGGTCTCTGATCAGCTCTATGGTCAGCTGGCTGAATCACCGGCTGCATTTTCAGGTTCCCTGTTGAGACAGGAGAGCCAGAGAAAAACACAGAAGACGGTGGGGGGGGGGGCATTCCCTCCCACTGCTTGTAAAAGCAGTCTAGAGGCTAATTAGCCGCTAGGATTGCTTTTACATGAAAGCCGACCGCTGGCTGAAAAGAATGATACCAAGATGATACCTAAACCTGCAGGCATCATTCTGGTATAACCATTCAAAGTCGTGAATGGCGTACCTGAAGACAAAAAAATGGTTAACAATAAAGCACAGTAAACGGTAAAGTATAAAAAATTGCATACCTGAAAAACAAACATGATAAAACATAATAACAATAAAACATTGCAGAATAGAATACAGTAAAAAAGAGCAGAACAATAGAGAGAGAGAATAGAGAGAGAAAGAACAATAAAACGACAACTATTTTTTTTTTATTTTATATTTTTGTATGTGTTTTTTTTTTTTTCTTTTTTTGTAACTAACTTTTATAACTGTACCCGGTTCCAGGTTCGGGTCTCTCAAAATGCGATGGCATCTTGGGAGACCCTGTGAAAGTGTGCCTAGTCTGTGGAATGCTGTACCCTACGCTAATAGTCAACTAGTGAATGGTAGCGTTCAAAACATTCACCAATGCAAAGACCAGGATTGTCAGGACAGGAGGGACAATAATAGCGGGTGTCACGCCTATATCCGCGCTTGCTGCAGACACAACATCTTTTTTGGGGGGGTTCGTTGGGTAGGGGTACTCGGGAGGACATAAAGAAAATGCCTCTCATGCAGCCGACTGCATTTGGTTGGGGATGTGAATGGGGGAAGTACGGGCGCTGCAGAAGCGGTGGGTTCCCAATTAGGATTGGCGAATGCAGCAGGAAGGGCACTATGGGCACGACGGGCCTGTGTTTGTCTTTTTGGTGGCAGCGGGACACTACTTGTGCTTGCCACCTCACCAGCTTGAACTGCACTTATGGGACTCGCCACGTCACCAAGTGTTACTGCAGTGCTGGTTTGACTACGACCGGGGTGTACTAGGCCGCTGGCGCTTGCCAGTTCACCAAAACGCTACCAAAAAATCTGTTAGCGATCGCAGGGATCAGGCCTGACTCTGCGAACGCTGCAGTTATGCGTTTAGTGTTCTGTAAGTGACAGTGATCGATCGATACTGCACTTGGGTGGGCTGGGCTGGGCTGGGCCGGGCGGAGGGGCAAAACGCAGGTGCTAGCAGGTATCTGGGCTGATCCCGCTAACACTGCGTTTGTGGGAACCCTAAACTGCTGGGGACGCTAGTATAGATCTGATCGGATCAGATATTGATCCGTTCAGATACTATACCACTAAGGGAGGCGTATGCTGCGTGCGTGGGTGTTAGCGGTACTGGCGCTAATCTGACGCTGCCTGGGGCTGGTGCTTGCCAGTTCACCAAAACGCTACCAAAAAAACTGTTAGTGATCGCAGGGATCAGGCGTGACTCTGCGAACGCTGCAGTTATGCGTTTAGTGTTTTGTAAGTGACAGTGATCGATTGATACTGCACTTGGGTGGGCTGGGCCGGGCGGACGGGAAAAACGCAGGTGCTAGCAGGTATCTGGGCTGATCCCGCTAACACTGCGTGTTTGGGAACCCTAAACTGCTGGGGACACTAGTATAGATCTGATCGGATCAGATATTGATCCGTTCAGATACTATACCACTAAGGGAGGTGTACGGTGTGTGCGTAGGTGTTAGCGCTATTGGCGCTAACCTGACGCTGCCTGGGGCTGGTGCTTGCCAGTTCACCAAAACGCTACCAAAAAAACTGTTAGCGATCGCAGGGATCAGGCCTGACTCTGCGTACGCTGCAGTTATGCGCTTAGTGTTTTGTAAGTGACAGTGATCGATCGATACTGCACTTGGGTGGGCTGGGCTGGGCTGGGCCGGGCGGAGGGGCAAAACGCAGGTGCTAGCAGGTATCTGGGCTGATCCCGCTAACACTGCGTTTTCGGGAACCCTAAACTGCTGGGGACGCTAGTATAGATCTGATTGGATCAGATATTGATGCGTTCAGATACTATACCACTAAGGGAGGTGTATGCTGCGTGCGTGGGTGTTAGCGGTACTGGCGCTAATCTGACGCTGCCTGGGGCGACGCATATCACCGCCGGGCGATCAGGGGGCTAAACCTTTATTCGGTAATAAACGGCGGGTGCCCTGACACTATAAAAAATAAACGAACTAACCAGCGTCACCCGTAACAGTTATACGGTGATCAGTGGTGAAAGGGTTAACTAGGGGGCAATCAAGGGGTTAAAACATTTATTAGATAGTATATGGGGGTCCCTGTCGCTATAAAACGCTGACGGCGAACCTAAATATTTATGTCCCTAACTAGCGTCACCAGCGACACTAATACAGCGATCAGAAAAATGATCGCTTAGTGACACTGGTGACGGAGGGTGATCAAGGGGTTAAAACTTTATTAGGGGGGGTTAGGAGGGTACCCTAGACCTAAAGGGGGCCTAACATTCACTGCCCTAACACACTAACTGTCACAAACTGACACCAATACAGTAATCAGAAAAAAAAAAAAAAAAAAAAAAAAACCTGCTTTGTGTCAGTTTGTGACAGGGGGGGGGGGGTGATTGGGGGGGGATCGGGGGGCGATCGGGGGGGGGATCGGGGTGTAATGTGTGCCTGGCATGTTCTACTGTGTGTGTGTGTGTTGTGCACTCACATTCCAGTCTTCTCTCCTCGGCCCGGAACGGAAAATACCGAGCCGAGGAGAGATGACATCATTTCCTCTGCCTCTGTGTACAATACAGAGGCAGGGAAATGATCCCATTGGCTGGGAGCGATCGCGAGGGGGGGGCCACGAATGGATGGCCTCCCCCTCACCACCGATCGCCGGGGGACATTTGCCGACCGTCGCAGGCAACGGGGGGGGGTCCGATCGGACCCCCCACCCGCGGGCAGGCAGGGACGTACAGGTAAGCCCTTTTGCCTGCCCGTGCCGCCCTGTCGACGTACATCTGTGTGCGGCGGTCGGCAAGTGGTTAAGGTACAAGTATCTGCCTTGTCGGCCAAAACAGGCACCAGATGGGCATTACATCCGCTGGTTATCCAATTCCTGAGAGCCTGCCTGAAAATCAAACCTCCTAAGAAACCAGTTTTTCCATCATGGGATCTCTCAATAGTTCTTGAAGCCTTCACCAATCCTCCTTTTACTCCATCTGAATCAATATCTCTATGGGATCTGACTCTAAAACTATCCTTTCTCATTGCAATCACATCAGCAAAGAGGGTGTCTGAGATCCAAGCACTGATGGCATCAGAACCTTACTTGGTATTCTTTCCTGATAAGGTAGTACTAAGACCTTCAGACCACTTCATCCCGAAGGTAGCAACTTCCTTCCATTACAACCAAGATATTGTCTTACCATCCTTCACTAATGATCAGGGTGAACCTCATCCTCTGGATGTTAAAACTACCATCATTAGTTACCTGACGGCTACGAATTCTTTTAGAAAGACGGATACCCTCATGGTCATCCCACATGGAAACAGACGAGGTCAAGCGGCTACTTCACGTACTATAGCCTCCTGGCTAGTCAAGTCCATCAAGAAGGCATACTCCATGCGGCATATGGCAATTCCTGAAGGCATCAGGGCTCACTCGACCAGGGCAGTGGCTACCTCCTGGGCAGCGTATTGCAGGGTTTCACCGGAGACTATTTGCAAAGCAGCAACTTGGTCCTCCAGACATACGTTTATTTCTCACTATAGAGTAGATTCTGCTCATTTGGCTATGGCAGACTTCGGTAGATCCGTTGTTAGAGCCAATTCTTCCGCATTATAAGGAATAAATATTATTTTCTTGCACCCACCCGACTGGCGAGTTATTTCCCAGTGTGTGCTGCCATGGAGGCGTCAGGAAAACGGAAAATTGTATACTCACCTTTCCGTAATTTTCCTTTCCTGACGCCTCTCCATGGCAGCACAGATTCCCACCCCGTTTTTTGGTGATATATTTACAGAGAATGCAGCGGGGTGTCTCCCCTTCAAATTTATAGCTAACCAATCCTGTCAGGTTGTGGGGGCGGAGTCACAACCCAGTGTGTGCTGCCATGGAGAGGCGTCAGGAAAGGAAAATTACGGAAAGGTGAGTATACAATTTTCCGTTATTTTGGGACAGGTTTCCTTTAATAATAAAAAAAAATCAGGAGATATGTATTTACCATTTACCACCAAATGAAAGCCTAATTTCTCGTGAAAAAATGCGGTATAATCCACCTGGATGCACAAATTAGTTGTGATGATATGTACAGTTTTTGTGCTTAGGCATTAATATTTGTTTTACCCTTAGGCGTGAAGGGATTAATAAAGTGTATCTACAGCTAAAACTTTTTTTAAGTGAGTAGAGAATGGTTACCCTGTCTGGTTTATTGGATGTGTGTCATTGGAGATAGTTCCCTTCACTTCTAATGCTGAACACACAACAGGAAGCAAATGGAAACCCCATTTTGGCAGTTGTCAGATGTATTTCTACTCTTATCCTGTTACAGCGACAACTATAAGATTCTGGGTTTCCCATCACTTCCACTGACTGGTCTCCAGGACAAATAGAGAGAATCTCCCCAGCAGGGACAGAGACTGCAATAACAAATGACAGCTGAAGGCAAATTATGGCTTAGGGGTTAGCAGCTCTGGGGTCCAGGACACTACCTGCATGGAGTTTGCATGTTCTCCCTGTGCTTACATGGCTTTACTCCGGGTACTCAGGTTTCCTCCCACACTCCATAGACATGCTGGTAGGCTAATTGGCAACTGTCTAAATTTGCTATAGTATGTGTGTGTTTATATGAGAAATTGAGGACCTTAAATTGTAAGCTTCTTAACCTCCCTGGCGGTATGATTCTTTCTGATTTTAGGTGCTGAAAGCGGTACAATTTTTTTGCATGGAAATTTGGCGTTTTATATTGTAGGTCTGTAATTATTAACAATAACACACTTAAATCTGTCCAAACAAGAGTCTAGTAGATATCCCGGGTATGATAAAGTTTGAAACACAAAAACATAAATTATAATATAATAAAAAAAAATAATAATTAAAAAAAATAAAAATAAATAGTAATAAAATAAATTTCCCCACGATTCACTATCGCTCAATTCTGCAAGTGTTCTAATTTACTATCGCTGTTTTCTAGCTGGTCTAAAGCCATTTTTGACGTAAAGGGACACTTTTTGGTTGCTATGGACAATCTCCAGTTTCCAGGCAGAAAGAAAAGTATATGCAATATAAAACTGCATGCAGGGCATGGGCCAGAGCACTGGGGACAAATGGGATGTGAAATCTGTAAGATTACAGTACTGTATGTGTTATGCTTTTGACATTTTTTTGAATTTGCCGCCAGGCTCCGCCCCCGTGCGTCGCGACGCTCGCAGGGAACGGAGCCTGGCACAGAGAGGCTTCGGAACAGGACAGAGCCCGCGGACACTGCGGGGGACATCGCAGGATCCCGGGGACAAGGTAAGTAAGGAGGCACCAGGATCCTGCGATGCAATCCCGAGTGTGGCTCGGGGTTACCGCTAATGGTGCTGAATTTTAACCCCGAGCCACACTCGGGAAAACCGCCAGGGAGGTTAAGGACAGGGACTAATGTGAATGTACATTATGTATAAAGCACTGTGTAAATTGTCAGCACTATATAAATGTAATTGTAATACATTGTAAGTGTTTTTGTTTTTCTAACGCCGCGTACACACGGTCAGACTTTTCGGCTACAAAAGTCCGACAGCCTGTCCGACAGACTTTCGACGGACTTTTGGCGGACTTGCGGCAGACTTTCTTACGAACGGACTTGCCTACATACGATCACACAAAAGTCCGACGGATTCGTACGTGATGACGTACACCGGACTAAAATAAGGAAGTTGATAGCCAGTAGCCAATAGCTGCCCTAGCGTGGGTTTTTGTCCGTCGGACTAGCACACAGATGAGCGGATTTCTGGGTACGGCGTAGTTACGACGTAAAGATTTGAAGCATGTTTCAAATCTAAAGTCCGTCAGATTTGAGGCTGCAAAAGTCCGCTGAAAGTCTGGGGAAGCCCACACATGATCGGATTGTCAGCCAGCTTTAGTCCGTCGGCGTCCGTCGGACTTTTGTAGACGAAAAGTCCGACCGTGTGTACGCGGCATAAGTCTCCTCCACAACATAGTTTTAATACCAGTTGATTTCGCCAGGAGATCAACTGATGTTCCACTTCCTTTAACAAGTCCAAAAGAAAACAAAATCTGTTGCTGTAATTCCTTAGCCCAGGTTCATGAATGAATGAATGAATGAATGAAGGATTTGTAGAGCGCTGCAAATGCGAACTGAATCGCCTCAAGGCGCTAGAATGCGTTCTCTGTTACCAGCTCTTAGAAAAGGAAGGTCTTTAGTTTTTTCCTGAAAGCCTGATGGTTTTCTTCCATGCGGATGTGGGTCGGAAGAGCGTTCCATAGTCGGGGTCCTTGGACTGCGAATCTTCATTCTCCCTTTGCTTTGTAGCGATATTTAGGCATGATGAGGAGATTTTGGTTAGCTGATCGAAGGCTGCGATTGGGTGTATAGTGTTTTATTTTCTCCTGAAGGTATAGCGGAGCGTTTCCTTGTATGCATTTGTGGGTGAGGCAGAGGGTCTTGAATTTGATCCGATTCTTTACGGTTAGCCAGTGTAGGGACTTTAGGGATGGTGAAATAGATTCCCAGGGTTTTTTTCCTGTTAACAGTCTTGCCGCCGTGTTTTGAATGAGTTGTAAGCGCGCAAGCTGATATTGGGGTAGTCCTAAGTAGAGTGAATTTGCGTAATCGAGTCGGGAATTGATGATTGTTCCCACAACTGCTGCTTTATCTTCTTCTGGGATGAAGGGGATGAGTCTGCGTAGGAGGCGGAGGAGATGGTGAGAACCGCTCACCACTGATCCTATTTGTGCATCCATTGTCATTCCTGAGTCAAAGATGACTCCGAGACTCTTGGCTTTGATGCTTGGAGCGATGGTCTGTCCTAAGATGGTGGGAGGTGTCCACGGGGTCTTAATTTTGGAATTTTTGTTGGCATGTAGAAGAAGAAGTTCTGTTTTTGCGCCGTTAAGTTTGAGGGAGCTGATGGTCATCCAGTCATCTATTAACGTGAGACATTCTTCTTATTGTTGATGATGTTTTTTTTGTCCGGTGATGCGAAAGTAGAGTTGGGTGTCGTCAGCATATGAGTGGAAGCAGAGATCGGTTTTCCTGATGATATTTAGAAGTGGGCGGATGTATATGATGAATAGTACTGGTGATAGGGGCGAGCCCTGAGGAACTCCGCAGGAGATTGCCTGGGTTTCCAAGGTGAATGTTCCTAGCTTCACAATCTGAGAGCGATTCTCTAGGAAGGATGCAAACCATTTTAGAGCCGGACCTGTGGCTCCTGCCACTTCTGAGAGGCGGACAAGTAAAGTATTGTGGTTCACTGTATCAAATGCTGCGCTGAGGTCCAAGAGTACCAGGAGACTGGATTCTCCATCATCTGCTGCTTCAAGGGCGTCGTCCCATATTTTGAGGAGTGCTGTTTCTGTGCCATGGCCCGGGCGGAAGCCTGATTGCAGTGGGTCCAGGAGTTGGTGTGTGTCCAGGTGGCGTTGTAGCTGCAGTACTACTGCTTTCTCCATAATCTTGGAGATGGTGTTGAGGCTTGCTATTGGTCTGTGGCAGTTTGGGTCCTTAGGGTCAAGATTGGGTTTCTTCAGCAGAGGTTTGACGATGCCTTGCTTGAGGGAGGTTGGTACGTTCCCTTCTTTAAAAGATTGATTTATGAGGTGTGTAAGAGTAGGGGCCAAGATGTCGGAACATTCTTTAAGGAGTTTTGTGGGGATGATGTCGTTTGGGGATGTGCTGTCGCGAAGGCTTCTGATGATGTTTATAGTCGTGTCAGCGGTGATAGGAGAGAAAGAAAAGTTCGGTGGTTGTGTGACGTTCGTGTTAATATCCTCTTTTTGCTTTGGTTGAGTGAGGTTGGTTGTTCTTTTCTGATGAATTGACTTCCGGATGTTGTCGATTTTGTCGATGAAGTAGTCTGATAATTCATTGCAGAATTCTTGAGTATTGTTACCGGGTGGCTCTAAGCAAGTCGGGTTCATTGATTGAGTGACTAATTTGAAAAGTTCTCGCGGACGGTTTAGGGCAGTTGAGATGGTGTCCGAAAAATGTTCTTTTTTGGCTTTGAAGATTGCCTTGTGGTATTTTACAGTAAGTTCTTTGTAGTTGGTACGGTTTTCCTTGGTGGGATTTCTTCTCCAGGCTCTTTCAGCTCTTCTACGTTCCTGCTTGAGTAGGGTGAGAGTGGCATTAAACCATCTCGAGTTTTTAACACGGATGGGTGTTCTGCGTTTTGGCGCCACTGAGTCTGCTGTTTGTGTTAATACCTTGTTTAGGGAGTTGAGTGTCTGTTCCGTTGAGAGGTTTGCGTTTAGCAGAAGTATTTTGTTTGATAGTGTAGTTTTAAAGAGTTCGGAGTGTAGTTTCTTCTGGGATCTATTCCAGTTTGTTGTTGTTGCCCGCTTCTGTTTTTGGGAGGTGGTGTTGATGGTGATTTTGAATTTGATAGCGTGGTGGTCCGTCCACGGTAGTGGAGTGTTGTCGAGTATGTTGATGTCCATATTCTGTTTGAAGATGAGGTCTAGAGTGTGTCCTGAACCGTGTGTGGGAGCATTTATCAGTTGTTGCAGGCCCAGTTCTTCCAATTGGTTGACGCAGGCGGTTGCGATACAGTCTTGGGCAGAGTTTGCCCAAAGGTTAAAATCCCCAAGTACCAGCAGGTTTTTGGTTTTCAGGGTGTGTGTTGAGAAGAATTCGGTGAGTGGAGTAAGGAGATTGGTCTTTGGTCCTGGTGGTCTGTAGCGTAGTAGTATGTGAATGGTGTCTTGAGGTGTTGTTTGAAGATGCAGTGAGAGAGTTTCCATGAAAGGCACTGAGTTCTGTAAAGTTGGTTTGGTAAACCCAAGGTGGGATTTGAAAATTACCGCTAGGCCTCCTCCTTTTTTTTCTATTCTGTGCTCAGTTAGGATACTGTAGTTTTCGGGGACCAGTTCAGTTAGGATGGTGTTGCAGTCAGGTGTTAGCCAGCTTTCTGTAATGAAGAGGCAGTCAATGTTGTTTTCGGTGATAAAGTCGTGAATTTCCAGCCTGTGCTTGACTGCAGATCTGGTATTGATCATGGCGCATGCTAGTTGTTGTGGTTGGATCGATGTCTCGCTGTTTCTGATGGTTGATTGTTGCTTGGACCTTAGTAATTGTTCTTTTTTCAGTCTTTTTTGCGTGGCGGTTGGCAAAATTGAGGCAGCGTTTCTTAGCCTGTGAAGGGCGTCTGCTGTGTATTTGAAGTTGCACATGATGAGGAGGCGGAGTTGTTGAAGGAAGGTTAATCTAATGTTGATGATGATACTGATGTAGCGATAACGAACTTGCTGGAGGATGAAAGGATCAGATGGTCACCACTGCTCCTGGAGTGGTGTGGGTGATGGGTTGATGTGGTGCGGAGGTCCTGGCGGAGGTGGTGTGCCTACCACCCTCCTTGTTGATACAGAGGAAGGCGAAAAAACCTCCGCTGCAGTAGCCAATGCGCAGCAGAGGAAAAATTCCTTCCTGACCCCCCGAGGGGCGATCGGGCTAGACCCCTGGATCAAACAGCTAGTGACCTCAGTGCTTACCTGTAGGATGGTGGGTGGTTCGGTGGCTGCGTCTAGGGCGATCTGCGGTGGATTGGCCTCAGGTGAATCACAGTCACCAGTGCCCTCTGTAGTGAGGTCCAGTAGCGGGGGGGTGTTCCAGGTGTGAAGGGCAACAGGCTCTGTTGACGAGAGTGGGAGGGGGGGGCGGCTGCCGGAGCTGGGCCGCAGCCGTGGTCTGCCCCACTAACCTAGCGGCTGGAGCGGGGTGGCTAGACCGCGGCTGCGGAGGGGACCGGGGGGCAGGGCAGTGGGAGGAGGGTCCAGTCAGGGGGGGGAGGCGGTGATGCGGCCGGGGTGCTTGCGGCCTCAGGAGGGAAGCCCAGAAGCTGTATTCGTTCAGCCTAGGTGTAGCAAGATGGCCGCCGACTAGGCCCGAGCAGTGGACTGGCCGGAAATAGGAGTAGTAAGATGGCCGCCGGCTGGGCCCGAGCCGAGTAGCTCCGGTGTGGCAAGGCTGGTGGGAGGGGTGGCACGGGTCCGCCGAACGAGCTACCTGGCCGTAGGTGTGAGGAGCGGCAGTGAGGTGCCGGGTGGTCAGCTGGGTCTAGGCCGGAGCCGCGGGTCTCCTGAGCGGCCGGCCGGCTGGCTGGGTGCGGCGCCCGGAGGGTCGGAGAGGGAGGGGGTCCTGGTGTGCTGCTGGAGGGGAGGGCGGGCTGAGTCTGGATCCGAGGATGAGTGCTGGAAGTCGGAGCTGGGAGGCCGGTGACAGAGGCTGGAGTGTGGGGTTGGCAGAGATGTCCTGCCGCGCTACAGCTGGAGCTAGGTCGGGCCGCGGAGGATCCTAAACGGCCGGCCTGGTGCCGAGCGCGGCCTCGGAAGGTCGGTGGGGGGGGGGGCGGGTGACGCTGCAGGGGGGTCAGCAATGGGTCCGCGGAATCACGGATGAGTGATCGGATGCCGGAGCTGGTAGTCGGATCATCGGGGAATGGAGACGGGAGGCGGTGATGGGATACCGCTAACTAGAGGAGCTGGCTGGGGACGCGGGTGTCCTAAGCGGCCGGCCGGTTGTCTGGATGTGGCCCTGGATGTGGCCCTCGGATGAGGGTCAGTGAGGGGGGGAGGGCTGGTGGCCACTGCTAGGGGATAAGGACGAATCTAAGGGTCCAGGATGGATGGCCGGAGCTGGGTGGCCGGATGGCCGGAGCTGTCACAGAGAGCTGCTTCAGAGGTCTGCTCTCCACAGTGTCAGCACACAGCACACATACTATACAATGTATGTCATACTAGAACGAGGTGCAGGAAACGCCTTAATGACTCCCCAAACACAAGTCGTAAATGGAGTGCGTTTGCCTGCACAGGATCACATGGTAGGCCATGCAATTCGGGTGCAGTGCATTTCCAAAATTAGCGCATGCACTACTTTGGTGCAATGTGAACCCATTGAAAATGAATGGGCTCACGTCGCACCACATTGAATCGCATGTGAATTGCACAAGAAAGCGGTGCGTGTACCTGTGTGAATCATAGGCGATTCATTGTTTGAACCTAGCCTTAGCCTCTTCCTGTCAGTGCCTCCTGCCCATTTTAGAGCTTCTAAATACTGGGAGGTGGAGGTGGGCATTAAAGTCATGTGCCCGCTGTGAATGGTTGTCACAGCAATCACATGATCACAAGTTTGCATCGGGAGCTTTCTGCTCCCTGTCGGTGACTGTGCTGGGAGCGTGCAGGGCGTGCGCTCTCAGCACTGAAAACTGTTTACATAAGGCCGCATATATGCGGCTCAGTGGCGTTAAATTACACCTGATGAGAGGCCGCATATATGCGTCACTTCGGCAGGAAGTGGTTAAAATGTTTTTCAGCAGTTTGATGCTTAAAGTGGAACTAAAGGCAAAAATACTTACCATAGTTCCAACGGTCTGACGCCCCCCGAGAGGTCCCTCATCGCCATGGTATCCCAGGGTTCTTGGGTGTGCCATCCATACAGGAATGAAAACTGAGCTATGCATGCACAGCTCAGTGTACATTCCACAGAGGATTGTGAATAGACAAATAAGTGTACTCCTGCATGTCTCTTCTGCAATAAAAAGCATGCCTAGTCATCATTTTTTTTTTTTTTTAATTCTTTTTATTATTTTTCAAAAAGAAAAAACAATCATCAACAACCAGACGGGCAACATACCCATCCTCGAATCTGCCACGTAGGGCTGTACATTTGTCTAACAAGTTCTACTACTCCCTTGAACTCCCTCCCCCCCCCCATTACCCGACCATTTGTCACGGCTGCAGTGATTAAATGTAGTATTTATACCCTGAACATATACATTTATATTGTCCTCTATGTTACACATAACTGTCCTCACTTTTATATATGAAACACACAACAGGAGATACTGACAGCTTCTATAGAATTAAGACATCAAGAACCTATGACCTCCTCTCTCCCCCACCAGGCCTATTTCATAATGCTAATTCACCAGCCTACTGCATATTTGTTAATTAGCCTACCGTTACTGTTGAATCTAACCATGGTTGCCATACTTTTGAGAATTTCTTTGGACAACCTCTGAGTCTATATGTAGCCTTATACAAGGGTATGACCGAGTTGACCAAACCCTTCCAAAAGGAAAGTGTGGGTGCCGCTGTGTTCTTCCATTTCAGTAGGATAGCTTTTTTACCATAAAATAGGCCTATATTCAGCAGGGTGCGGTGCGCCAAGGATGGCACCACTTCCTCCACCAACCCAATGAGGCACACTCTGGGTGTCAAGGACACTGGGATACTGAGCACTTCTGTCAGACAGTCTGTAACCTCCCTCCAGAATGTATGTATTTCCGGACAGTCCCAAAAAATGTGTTTCGCATCTGCCGGGGAAAGCCTACACCTCCAGCACTTTCCATCTGAGGATGGAAAAATTCGCAACAGCCGAGCTGGAGTTAAATAGATGCGGTGGAGAAATTTGAATTGGATTAGCCGATCACGAGCTGATACTAGGTTTGTAAATGGGTGATCCCACATATCATCCCAGTCTTCTCCTTGCAATTCTGGAACCTCTCTTTCCCATTTTTCCCTACATTTAACTACCCCACTCGGTGTTTTGTTGAATAGAGATTTATAAACAGTTGATAGTGGTTTGGCCAAGTCTTCATCTTTTAACATAAGTTCCAGTGAGGAAGGGAGATATTCCACCCTTCGATTCTCGAACTGCGCCCTAAAAGCATGGCGCAGCTGGAGAAATCGAAAAAAGGTAGAGTTTGGAAGGTCGTGTCTTTCCTTAAGCTGATCAAAAGGAAGCAGTTCTCCCTCTCTGACAATATCCTCCAGTTTCTTTACACCCCTACCAGACCACACAATAGGATCTGGAATGGAGCAGAAATGCGACAGATTTGGGTTAAACCATAATGGTGCAGACGGTGTGACTCCCACATAACTAGGAGACACCAAGGTAGTAGCCACCTGCCAAGCTTTAATAGTGGCTCTCATAGAGGTAGTCATGGGTAACCCCGACCTTGGCCCTCTATATAGTGCTAGACTCAAGCTTTCATACGACCCTATATAGGCTGCTTCCAGAACATTAGCAGAGTCCCCATCCTCCGCCATCAGCCAGCGTCTGGCAAAAACCATTTGCCCTGCCAAGTAATATTTTTGCCAGTCTGGAAGTGCCAAACCTCCCTGTCCCCAGGGTTCTTGAAGGGACTTTAAACTTATCCTTGGTGCCTGTGGGTGCCATATGAAGGACCCAATAATTCCATTGAGAGTGGAGTAAAAAGATTTCGGAATCCAATTGGGGGAATGGCGCAGAAAATACAGTATGACAGACAAAAATTTCATCTTTAATAGACTCACCCTTCCCATAAGAGACAATGGTAACTTCTGCCATAGTTGAACTTTGTGTTTAAGTCTAGTCACTAGGGGGAGAAGATTTAGTTTCAAGTAGTCGTATATGTTATCCGTGACCCTGACCCCTAAATAGGTGATAGTGGAAACCCATTGTAGCGGGAGGGAATTGTCTCTTACACCCTGTGCCCCATGTCCAAGTGGCAATATAGACAACTTGCCCCAGTTCACTCTCAAGCCAGAGAAGATTGCAAATCTATCAAGAATCTCAAGAGCAGCTTTTAAGGAAGGCCCCGGATCTCGGAGGAACAGCAGCAAGTCGTCCGCGTACAGCGCCACACACTCCCGAATTGTCCCCACTTGAATTCCTCCCACCGCTTCAGATCTCCTTAGTGCCCTGGCTATAGGTTCCATCATCATTGCAAACACGAATGGAGAGAGAGGGCACCCCTGTCTAGTGCCCCTGTTAATTTTGAAAAATTTTGAGGTTGACATTCCCATCCTTATCGCCGTTCTGGGTTCACTGTATAACATTGCTAACCAACGACAGAACACAGGACCGAACCCCAGAGTTTCTAACACTCTATGCATATACCCCCAATCCACTGTGTCAAAAGCTTTTTCAATGTCTATAGAGACAACAACCCTTGCTGGATACTCAGGTGCCTCCAACTGAATATGTGTAAAAAGTCTTCTCAGGTTTGTGTCTGTTGACATACCAGGCATAAAACCCGTCTGATCAATATCAACTATCGTTGAGAGGACCTTTGCTACACGCATAGCTAAAATTTTTGCAAGAATCTTTAAATCCATATTTAGGAGTGCTATGGGGCGATACGAGGAACATTGCATAGGATCCTTTTCCGGCTTCAGAAGGAGCACCATATATGCCTCCATCATGGATGCCGGCAAAGCACTATGTTCGCAGCAGAAGGCAAAAAGCTTTGTCAACCTGTGAGCCACTTGAGATAAATATGACTTATAGAAGTCTGCCGGGATCCCATCCGGTCCCGGCGCCTTTTTAGGAGGAAATGCCAGAATGGCGGACTCAACCTCCAGTACAGAGATAGGTTCATCTAAGGATGCAGCATCAGCTTCTGATAATTTGGCCATATGGAGGGACTGTAATATTTCATCCAACTCTTTAACGTCATAATGTGGTATAGGAGAATACAGTTTTGTGTAAAAACGTACAAATTCCTCTAGGATGCCTTCTGGTTCAGTTATGAGAGTCCCACCCTCACCTTTCACTACCGGAACACTAACCGGTGCTTTTTGGTCAGCAACCAGATTGGCCAGAAGCCTACCATTCTTATCACCTTCAGCAAAAATGACCTCCGCCCTCTGTTTAATCTCTTTACCAGCCAAAGCTTTAAAATGTAAATCAATCGAGCGTCTTGCTTCGAGAAGCGAGAGATACCCCTGCTCGGAAGGAGAGTCCACCTGCACCTGTGCTGCCTCCCGTTCCTTGGCAAGAAGAGCCTCTCCCTCAGATTTTTGATCTTTTTTTGCTGAGCTGATAGCAGAAATGCATTCCCCCCTAATCACTGTTTTGAAGGCATCCCATTCAATATTAGGGTTTACTGAACCTTCGTTACATTTCCAGTATATTTCTACTGATTTTTGAACATGGGCACACACTTGTTCCTCCAGTAACCAGTCAGGTGATAACCTCCAGGACCCTTTTTTTGATCCCGAAGGAAACTTCATAGTAAGCAGAAGAGGGTTATGGTCAGAAACTCCCACCGACAAGTATTCCGCTGCACACACGTACTTCAACAAGGTTGCATTCCCAAATGCTAAATCAATCCTTGCGGAAGACCTGTGCGCAGAGGACAAATGCAAGTAGGCCGTACCATCAGGGTTTTTCCACCTCCACACCTCTGTCAAACCGGCCATATCTGCCCAGGAGCGTAAATCCACCGAGGCCGGTCCGGCGGCATTGGAGGAATCCAGTCCCCCGTCCAGAATGGCATTATAGTCACCCATTATGAGAATTGGCAAATGAAGAAATGGAGCCAGTGTTACCATAAAATCATACAGAAACTTCACCTGGAATGGAGGAGGCATGTATATATTTACCAATAGGAATTTATGACTATGTATTTCTAAGGAAACCGCCACATACCGTCCCCCCGGATCTGTAACCACCTGGTGAATTGTACAAGCTATAGCTTTACTTATTAGTATTGATACTCCTCTTGCATAAGTGGAATAGGTAGCATGAATCGCTCTCTGTATCCATGGTTTTCGCAGGGACAGAATTTTGCTGCCTTCTAGGTGAGTCTCCTGCAGGAGGACGATATGTGGCTTCACCTGTTTCAAGTATTGGAAAACCGTTGCTCTTTTAAATTTGCTGTTCAAGCCTCTGACATTCCATGAGAAAATCCTTACTTTACTATCCATCTAGGGATGTTAAGAAATAGAAGACCTGGAATATAACTTGTAGTTGAGCACTAGTTGGATGGAAAGCCCTATGTGAAGACATGTGTAACCTTAGATACATACATGCAGCATTAGTAAAGCAGCCGTGACAATGGTCTAACAATACCCCCCCTGCTATCATACCAGAACCCAAGGAACCTACAAAAGGGTTCCAACCAAAAAACAGGTAGAAAAACCTTTCAGTCTCAATCTGAAACTGAAAAAGAAAATGAGAAAAAAGAAAAAGAAAAATAACAATTGTCCGGTATGCAGCTTGATCCCAAAAACAAACAACCCTTGGAGAGTTCCACCTTGGAAAACGAAAGTTCGGCATCCGTTGAGTAAAGAAAAAATGTCCGTGCATTTCCAGAAGGACTCCGGCAGTAGTTCCAATAAGGGACAGCTTGCACCCGACCACCCGTGTAAAACAGATTGATGCTAGTAAAAACAAAAAACATTTCAGGAAAAATCAATCAGGATCGCAGCTGCAGTGAGGATTCCATTCCCTTCCCATCTTGAGAGTCTCAGGATCAATTTGGGAAAACAGAGAGAGCAGACAGAGCATGTCTCCCTTCGGTATTCAAAAAAGACGTAGCAATTATCAGGGGTTACCCCCCTCAGCAATCCAAATTTGCCACGTAGTCTCACTTCAGTTTAATCAGGAACATTAGATTGGAAGATGATAAAATTCTAGTAAAAATATATATGGATATAGAAAAAAGAAAGGGGAAAAAAAAAAAAAAAAAGGAAAAAAAGAAAACAAACCCCCCGAGACCTATTACCGAGACAACTGACAGTGTTTGAAAAATCATGGGTTTGCATCCAGCCAATCACACGCCTCTTGTGGGGTATCAAAAAACTTTACAGAGCCTTTATATTACACTCGGAGACGACTTGGGTATAGCATGCTGTATTTCAATTCCTTTTCTCTGAGCCTTCTCTTCACATCCGTGAAAGATCTACGCCTGCGTTGCGTTTCCGCCGAGAAATCTGGAAACAGCATAATTCTGGCATTTTCATACCTGAGATCCTGGTGCTTCCGTGCTTCAGCCAGTAACATGTCCCTGTCTTTATAATTTAGAAAGCGTACCAGGAACGGTCGGGGAGGGGCTCCAGAAGGCCTGGTTCCTGTAGGGACTCTATGAGCCCTCTCTGCCACATATGTTGGTGGTAGGTCCCCCAGTGATAATAATTGCTTGAAGAATTGTTCTGCAAATGTCGACGGGGATGACCCCTCCACCCCCTCAGGGAGTCCCACCACTCTTACATTATTTCTGCGTTGGCGGTCCTCAGCGTCGTCCGCTCTGTGTTGCAGCGCCCGGACCATGTCTTTCAATTCATGTATCTGGGAGCCATGCATATGCGTAGAGTCCTCCACTTCAGATATACGGTCCTCCGCCGTTGTTAATCTGCCTCGAATTTTATCAAGATCATGGCGGATTAAATTACACTCTGATGCCAGGCAGTCTATGCGGGTGACCAGCTCAGACTTTGATGCGGCGATGGCCTCCAGAATAGGACCCTGTGATTGCAGCAGTGTCCAGTTCAATTTCCTGTGGCAGAGGGGGAGATGTCTCCGGAGCCTGCTGTGAGAGAGACACATGCTGCGCCATCTTCCCTGCCTGTGTCTTGGCGCGCTGTGTAGCCGACACAGGGAGTGTGATGATGTGGGAGGAGCCAGGCGCCATGCTTTCTCGAGACCGCAGCTGCCTCTGATATAACGGCGGCTGCGAATGCTGTTTAGCCTGCTTCTTCTGGCTCGAGGATGGCATCGCTGCGTTCCCCTTCTCTTCCCCTTGATTTTGAGCCGTCAGGCGGCAGGAATCGGGCAGTTGGTCGGGTACAATCAGGATAGAAGAACGGATACTAGCCGGAGCTCCTGGAGATCACGTCCTAACGCTTTCACATCCGGCCACGCCCCCCGTCATCATTTTTTTTTAAATTTAGTTCTGCTTTAAATTGTTGGCACTCTAGAAATACTTGTAATAAATAAGTCACTTTATCCAAAACTAATTAAAAGTTTTAGTTAGAGATGCACTAAGCCAGCAAACAGTACCAGATTTCATACAAAAATTTAGGTACATTGACATCCCTCATCTTGATCATTTGACTTCAAGGAGACATCAACACAGAGCTCCTAATCTACATACCTTTTTTGAGTCTGACAGTATTGAAACCAAAGACTCAGCATGATAGCTGGCAACCAGCATTTACAGAAGGAGGACAGGAAGGTTAGCTCACCTATTTCCTGAACCACTTGCCGACCAGCCGCCGTCATTATACTGCCGCAGGACTGCGCAATCCCGCGAACCGTCGTAGCTATAGATCGGCTCGCGGGATCAGGATAGCAGGCACACCCACTGCACTGCGGGGGTGCCGATGCTCGTGCCGACGGTCGAGATGACCGCCGGCCACAAGCGATTGCGGGCACGAGAGACAGAACAGGGACGTGTGTGTATAAACTGTTCTGTGAGGAGTGACAGATCGTGTGTTCCTAATAGCTAGGAACCATGATCCCTCACTTCCTCTAGGTCAGTGCCCTCCCCCTACAGTTAGAAACACACTGAGGGAACACAGTTAACCCCTTGATTGCCCCCTAGTGTTAACCCCTTCCCTGCCACTGACATTTTTACAGTAATCAGTGCATTTTTATAGCACTGATCGCTGTATAAATGGCAATGGTCCCAAAAATGTGTCAAAAGTGTCCGATGTGTCCGCCATGTTGTAGTCCCGATAAAAAACGCAGATCGCCACCATTACTAGTAAAAAAATAAATTATAATAAAAATGCTATAAATATATCCCCTATTTTGTAGAAGCTATAACTTCTGCGCAAACCAATCAATATACGCTTATTGCGATTTTTTTTTACCAAAAATATGTAGAAGAATACATATCGGCCTAAACTGAGAAAAAATTTGCTTATTTAAAAAAAAAATGGGGATATTTATTATAGCAAAAAGTACAAAATATTGTGTTTTTTTTCCCAAATTGTTGCTCTTTTTTTGTTTATAGCGCAAAAAATAAAAAATGCAGAGGCGATCAAATACCACCAAAAGAAAGCTTTATTTGTGGGGAAAAAAAGGATGTTAATTTTGTTTGGATGCAGCGTCGCATGACCGTGCAATTGTCCATTAAAGTGACGCAGTGCCGAATCGCAAAAAATGGCCGGTCATTCAGCAGCCAAAACTTCCGGGGCTGAAGTAGTTAATGACAGGTTTCCTTTAAGATTTACCAAGGTTTTTAGCTGTCTGAACTCACTGTTAATCCTCTGTGATTTATAAGGTAAGAATCAGCCAGGACAGCCATGTAATATTGGAAACACCAAAACATATATGGGAAAGCACAGATATACACAAACAATGTTTTCTTAACATTAATAATTTAGGTTGAAATTAGAATCCATATCAATAAATCTGCAGCTGCTGGACAGAGGAATGAATACCCTACAGACAGATCTAAATGACAAAGCTACGACCTGACCTCTGAGATGCTAAGAAAAGCCACTCCACTGAGTTACTTAAAGGGAAATTTATAATCTTTGTAATGTTTTAGATACATATGGAAGTAATCAGCTTAATAGAAGTAATATTATCAATGTGTGTTGATGTTTTAAATCTCCTATTTCTATGTATAGCTTGTATGTACCCGTAGGCAGCTATATTTATTAATACACATACTTCCCACTTTATATCATTACACATTGACCATGCTATGCATCCCCGTGCAGGCTGTCATATTCATGTCAATTGGAACGCAGCGGCTGCTCCCAATTTGACAGCCATGCTGGTGCACAGCCTTGAGTGAACACTGTCTGTAGGGTCTCTCACACCGGTGTTTTTGTTTTTTTTAACAGATTCCCTTTGAACTGAACCTGTCAGTATTCTTATAGTGGGCATATGCTGTTTGTGCATGTTTCTTTATCATTATGTTCAAACTTACCATGTGCAGACACCAGGCAGAACAATACTGTCTGCAGAACTGCATATTGCTATGCTGTGAATAGCCAGAAAATCAATGATCTCCTGTTATGCCCCATACACACGATCAGAAATTCCATCAGAAAAATCTTGGATGGTTTTTCTGACGGGATTCCACTCAAGCTTGCCTTGCATACACACGGTCGCACAAAAGTTCTCTGAACGTTCGACCTACAAGAATGCGGTGACGTACAACACTAATGCCCCGTACACACGGTCGGTTTTTCCGATGGAAAATGTGTGATAGGACCTTGTTGTCGGAAATTCCGACCGTGTGTAGGCTCCATCACACATTTTCCATCGGATTTTCCGACACACAAAGTTTGAGACCTTGCTATAAAATTTTCCGACAACAAAATCCGTTGTCGGAATTTCCGATCGTGTGTACACAAATCCAAAGTGCCACGCATGCTCAGAATAAATAAAGAGATGAAAGCTATTGGCTACTGCCCCGTTTATAGTCCCGACGTACGTGTTTTACGTCACCGCGTTCAGAATGATCGGATTTTCCGACAACTTTGTGTGACCGTGTGTATGCAAGGCAAGTTTGAGCCAACATCCGTCGGAAAAAATCCTAGGATTTTGTTGTCGGAATGTCCGATCAATGTCCGACCGTGTGTACGGGGCATAAGACGAGCCGAGAAAATGAAGTTCAATGCTTCCGAGCATGTGTCGAATTGTTTCCGAGCATGCGATTTTTGTGCGTCCGAACTGCATACAGACGAACGCATTTTCGGATAGGAACTTTTTCCGACCGAAAAATAGAGAACCAGCTCTCAATCTTTTGCTGGCTGGAATTCTGCCAGCAAAAGTCAGATGGAGCATACACATGGTCGGAATTTCTGACCAAAAGCTCACATCCGACTTTTGCTGGCGGAATTTTTGATCGTGTGTACGGGACATTAGGCTTGCCATAGATGGATCAAAAATCGGCCAGTTCAGGAGGGCCCCGACTAATTATTGTATGATCAATGTAGGGCTGTTTCTGCTCAATAGAAGATGATCTAATGATTGGCTTCTGTGAAACGGGAATGTTGGAAAATTTTCATTCATTCAGCACATGCAGCCAATTGGCTGCAGCGCTGATCAGTGTATTCTGACAGCGGAGGAGTCCCAGCTGTCAGGATACAATGGCACAGCAAGGATGATTCCACCTCCCTTGTGTGGCTGGGGGAATCCATTCAGTTTTTTTTCAAACAGTCTGCTGGCTGATTGAAAAAAGTCACCCATGTATGGCCAGCTTTATTTAGGTGTATTGACAACACCGACTGCTGTATGATTCAGAGGAGGGAAACCCCCACCTCCTTATTTGCTAGAATAAGGCCGACCATAGAGGGAGAGATTTTCTTTCCTGCAGCCACGGGTTGCAACCACAGTCAGTGGTGATGGGGAATCCCTCCTGGCATGGGGGCAGGGGAAGTCGTCCCCGCCAGGAGAATATAGTTATTTTTGCTAGTTGCCATAACAACTTCTAGCAATAATCGCATGTAAAATCTGACAGGCTGGTTGTACCCAAGTTGATCAACCGATCAACTTGGGTACATTTAGCCTGCTGAACCGGCCGAGATCGAACTGTCTATGGCCGGCTTAAGGCTGACCATAGATTATGCAATCTTCTTTATTAATTGCTCAATTCCCCCATCAACACTCTACGTTGTATTATGACAATGGGAAGTTTCATCGCGGTTAGGACTGGCTAAATGATGATTGATCTATGGGTAGGCTACTATCGATCAACTTCAGTACAACAGCCTGTCGGCTATAACCACCAGCAAGATTTATTGTGGGAAACCTCCCCCCTGTCAGAGGGAGCACAGAGGGAGGGATTCCCCCATCAACTCTGACTGGGGAATCAGGTTGAAAGAAAGAAAATTGCAAAATCTATGACCAACCTAAGCCATCCTGTATGGGTTTTCTGTTTAGGACAATAGTCACAGATGAATTGGCAAGCCTATTAGAAAACGCAGTATGACCTGCAAAAAAATGGAATTAGAGACTCAGTAAACCGGTAAAAAAAAAAAAGAAAAATAATTTATTTTTAGCTTACTGAGAAAAGGATAAAAAATATAAATCTATAAAAAAGTTTATAAACTAGTAAACAAAAAAGTGACCAAAAACTATTTTAACGGCCCTTTAAAGTTTTAAAATGAAAAATTCTGCCTATTGCTGACAATACATGGGGCCTTTTCAGAAGATTTTCATTAGCTTAATTCAATTGAACAAATGATCACATGGAATTGAATGGACCTCTGCAATCTGCCACCCGCAATTTTTAATGACTTTATGGTCCTTAACAACTGAAAATATGGTGAGAATCATCTGAAGCCAACACAAAGCTATTAGAGACATTCAAAATTTAATTCAATTGACTAAAAACCGGTATATGTTTTCTTTTTAACAGAATGAGCCCAGGTTGAAAACTTTGAATAATCTGTGCTTATAATGGTGACACTACATGTTATAATCCACCCAAGCGTTCAGCTTTTTTAATTTTAGTTGTTGCCCGGTAATCTGTCATAGAAAGGCGTTATGTTAGGAAGCACATCTGCTTCAGTTTAGGCGTTCGCTAATTCATAAAAAAAAAATTGCCTGACACATTCCATGGCACGTCTGTCTTTCAGTAGAGGATTTCTGAGCTCCCCAGAAAACTCCACATGATTTTAAGCCGTGCATGTTTTTTATTAATTTGTGTAAAGTAAAAACATCTGCCGGGAGAACAGCGTTGGGTGGCTTGTATAAAAAAAAAAAACATTCTGTGCGTCGGCACACCGTGAAATCATCCCACTCTCAAGTGGCTCATAATGGCCTATAAATCGATGAATGTAATATAGGTACAAACCTGCCTATCTATGGTGCGAATTGCTTTAGGTATTATTTTGCAATGTTTAATTTTTTTAAAATAAACATTGCCCGGGAAACCATTTGTTAATTTTTACCCCCAGAACTTGCAGCTTAGAACTTTCAATGATGCTGGCTCCTGCTCTCTTGTGCTGCTTCCCTGAACATCCAGTCTTCTTAGGAAAGAGTTAATAGTGGACAGCGCAGTCTCCAGTCAGTCTATTATGGGGTAGGCAACCTTTTGAGCACAGTGTGCCGAGAAATGTTTTCCAAGAAATTGAGCGTGACGATTTTATAACAAAAAAATGTCAACTTCACACTCTCAATCACGAAAAGGATTTTTTATACAGTAAATGCTGTAAACTATTCGAATAGTAGCGACAAATTAACATCCTGCACTCTCATGCTTCAGATCAGCCCCAATTCATGCACCTCAGATCACTGTCTCCCCTGCAAATCTGCCCCACCACTGTACCCCCTGCACATCTGCCCACCACTTTACCCCCCTGAACATCTGCCCCACCACTGTACCACCCTGCTCTTCTGTCCCACCACTGTAACCCCCTGCTCATTTGCCCCTCCAATATCTCCCCTTTCTCATTTGCCCCCTCACTGTACCTCCCTGCACATCTGCTCCACCGCTGTACCCCCATGCTCTTCTGCCTTACCGCTGAACGATCTTCTCATCTGTCCTAACACTGAACTTATCTGCTCACCTGCCCCACCACTGTAACCCCCTTTCTCATCTGCCCCACCACCGTACCTCCTGCACATCTGTCCCACCTCTGTTCCCCCTGCTCTTCTGCCTCACCACTGCAACCCCCTGCTCACTGTTCCACTGATGTACCTCCTTTCTCCTCTGGACCTCTCTGCACATCTGCCCCACCTCTGTACCCCCCTGCTCCACCGCTGTAACCCCCTGCCCAAGTGTCCCACCGATGTACCTACTTTCTCCTCTGCCCCACCTCCGTACCCCCTGCTCTTCTGCCCAACCACTGTAACCCCTTGCTTATCTGTCCCACCAATGCACCTCCTTTCAGATCTGCCCCACCGCTTTATCCCCCTGCTCTTCTGTCCCACTACTGAACCCCCTTCTCATCTGGCCCAACACTGAACCCCCCCACCCGCTCATCTGTCCCACCACTGTAACCCCCTGCTCATCTGCCCCATCACTGTACCCCACTGCTGAACCCCCTTGTCATCCCTCCCACCACTGTACTTTCTGCACATCTGCCCCACCACTGTACCCCCTTGCTCATCTGCCCCATCAATGTACCCCTTTTATCATCTGCCTCACCACTGTACCTCCCTGCACATCTGCTCCCTTGCCGTATCTCCATGCTCTTCTGTCTCACTACTGAATCACCTTCTCATCTGTCCTAACACTGAACCCATCTGCTCATCTGCCCCACCACTGTAACCCGCTATCTCATCTGCCCCACCAATGTACCTCCTGCACATCTGTATCACCTCTGTACCCCCCTGCTCTCCTGCCCCACCACTGAAACCGCCAGCTCATCTGTCCCACGAATACACCTCCTTTCACATCTGCCCCACTGCTCTACCCCCCTGCTTTTCTGCCCCACCACTGAACCCCCTTCTTATCTGGCCCAACACTGAACCCCCCTGCTCATCTGCCCCATCACTGTAGCCCCCTGCTCTTCTGTCCCGCTTCTGAACCCCTTATCTCTTCCACCACTGTACCTCCCTGCACATCTGCCCCACTGCTGTACCCTCCCCTCCTGCTCATTTTCCCCACCGCTGTACCCGCTTCTCATCTATGATACAAGTGATATGCAGTGGTGAAAGGAAGCAGAGATGAGACACATCTACCTGTCCTGGCACACTCATCCTGCTGATCCACCTCTCGCATCCAGCCCACATGCTTGTATGTGATGTCACATACAAGCATCTGGAATGGATGCGCAATGATGAGATCAGGTCAGGGGTATTTTCTGAAAGCAGTAGGCCTGTGTGCAGGATCATAAGTTGGGCCCCTGCAGCTGAGAAAAAAAGTGTGGAGCTCTGCGCCACAGCAAAAGTTGGGTGTAATTTTCATTGCAGTGAATACTGGCTGTGGCTTAAAGGGACACAGAGTGCAGAGGTTCAGTAGTAAGTGACGCAAAGTTTAAGGAATATTGTCAACAAAGTTCCCAGAAGCTTAACAGTAATTCCACAAACTGTCACCTGACTTATGCATTTAAGCAACAAGTTTGCAAGCATGTATACTACGCTGCATCTGCCTACAGAGCAGTCAACAACTGACATTTTTGGCCTTAATTGCTCCCAATGCATCTACCTTTGTGAGTAGGATCTTTTTACAATACAAATAAAGGCTTACTTTTGCATACTACACCAGAGCAGTGGCACTGTCTGGCCCTTCCCCCTTCTTTGTCCTCAGTCAGGTTATAGCCAGGCCATTATTCCTAATTGTTAATGACAGGAATGGTACCAGCTGATTGGCAAAAGGTCAACATGGTACCAATATTTAAAAAAGGGCAGATATATACTCCTGGAAACTACAGGCCAGTCAGCCTAACATCAATAGCATGTAAACTTTTGGAGGGGATAATAAAGGACTATATCCAAGAATTTTCAGATGAAAACCGTATCAAAAGTAGTAATGAGCGTCAGTTTATGAAAAGTAGTTTTTGCCAAACTAATCTGTTAACATTGTACGAGAAAGTGAGCTGTCATCTAGATAAAGGAAGGTCTATGGATGTTGTGTTTCTGGATTTTGCAGAAGCATTCAATACAGTTCCCCATAAATGCTTAATTTACAAATTGAGGCATGGACCACAAGGTTTGTACCTGGATAGCAAACTGTCCAAAGGGTGGCATAAATAGTGTGTACTGCTCATATCGTGTCCTGGTCATGGAGGCAGAGAACACGGGTATATAGTGAATTGGGTCAGTGGACCAATATGGCCGCAACTCACTTTTTTTACTATGCCCATGAGGAGGGATAGGCCCAGAAAGGTCTTAAATTCGGAAACCGTAATAGGTTTCCAATCTCTAGCAAGGGTCAACTGGGGATTAGGGGCGATGAATTGACCATCATACAAATTGCTTTGGTCCACAAAAGATCTATAGAGATCTTCTGTGAAAAACAGCGAATAAAAATCAAGTGATGTAAAATCAACTGTTTCCACCTGAATTCCAGGTTGGCCAGTGAATGGGGGAAGTACAGGTGCTGCAGAAGTGGTGGGCTCCCAATTCGGATTGGCAAATGCAGCAGGAAGGGCACTATGGGCTCAGTGGGACTTTGTTTGTCTTCTTGGTGGCTGTGAGACACTACTTGTGCTAGCCACCTCATCAGCTTGAACTGCACTTATGGGACTCGCTACGTCACCAAGTGTTACTGCAGTACTGGTACACTAGTGAGATTTAAAGGAAAAAAGAGCACCTGACTGTCAGCGACTGCTTCAAATGCTACCAAAAAAACTGTTAGCATTTGCAGGGATCAGGCCTGACTCTGCGAATGCTGCAGTTATGTGTTTTGTGTTTTGCAAGTGACAGTGATCTATTGATATTGCACTTGGGTGGGCTGGGCTGGGAGGAGGGGCTAAACGCAGGTGCTAGCAGGTATCTGGGCTAATCCAGCTAACGCTGCGTTTTTTGGAACCCTAAACTAGTGGGGACGCTAGTTTAGATCTGATCAGATCAGATATTGATCCGTTCAGACACTATACTACGAAGGGAGGTGTATGGTGCGTGCTACTGGCACTAACCTGATGCTGCCTGGGGCGACGCAGACCCTGACTGACACTAACACCTAACTGATATCACCCGCCGTGTGATCAGGGGGTTAAACCTTTATTTAGGTAATATACGGTGGGTGCCCTGACGCTATAAAAAAAAATAACTAGCTAACCAGAGTCACCCATGACACTAATACAGTGATCACTGGTGAAAGGGGGTGATCAAGGGGTTAAATCTTTATTAGGGGGGTTTAGGGGGGTACACCACTAAGGGGGGCCTACCACTAAGTACCCTAACACTGATTATTGTCACAAATGACACCAGTACAGTGATGAAAAAAAAATATGAACACTGCACTGGGTGACACAGTGACAGGGAGTGAAGGAGTAAACTGGGGGGGGGGCATCGGGGGGGGCATCGGGGGGGGGGGGACAAGTGTGCCTATGTGTACTGTGTCAGTGTAGTGTTGGTGCAACTTACTCTGAGATGTCTTCTCTCCTCTCTCTGGAACGGAAAAGCGTTCCACAAGGGGAGATGACATCACTTCCCCTGCATGTGTTTACACTTACACAGGCAGGGGAGGATTTGATTCGCCAGAACCGTTCACCAGGTCCAGGCCAAAAATGATTGGCCTGGGCCTGGGGACTGATCGGTTCTGAAGCGAATCCCATCATAACGGCCACGCGCCTGACGTACAGCTACGACGCTCCACCCAGCCGAGCCAACCTGCCGCAGTATAACTGCGGCGGCTGGTCCGGAACTGGTTAAACTCATTATCCCTGGAGAAGAGATGCTTGAGAGGAGATATGATAGATATATACAAATATCTTAATGGTGATTCTAGCATAGGGAATAAACTATTCAGTCTCAGGGAGTGTAAGAAGACATGGGACCACTAAATGGAATTGGATAAGAAGCAGTTTAACCTTAAACTGTGTAGGGGTTTTTCATTGTCAGAGCAGTAAGGATGTGATACTCTTTTCCTCAATTGGTGGTGTCAGCGGGAAGTATAGATAGCAAACTCTTAGATGGGCATCTTAGCGAACACAGTATACAGGGATATGGGAAATACCGGTAGTTTCTGACATGAACAAACACACGCACAGGTTGAACTGGATGGATGACTTTATTCAACCTTGCCAACCATGTAACTATTTAGGTAAATATAATTTTAAAGGGCCAAAACTGCCATATTTACACAACCAAATTTATTACAAATATACATGAGAATTACCTGGAAGACTTCTCTTTCATCCTACTCCGGCTTACAGAAGGAGATTTCACTGAAAAAGGCTCTTGCTTGTCTTCTACAGGTGACTGAGCCCGACTGAGAATAAAAAGTAATAAGATATTAGAAAACCTGTTACAGTAGGAATTTTGCCAATATACATAATGTTCAAAATCATCCAATCAGAAACCAATTTCAGTAAGCTTCTTGCTCTGTGATGGAAATTCCGCTTTTATCGTCAGAGCTGTGACTACCACAAGGCAGCACCAAAATTCAAAATGTAAAAAACTGTAATAATATTTTCCTAATAATATTTACTGTACCTCTTCTGTCCACCTCTTGACATTAATTTGCATTTGGTCTAGACAGTAGGGAGAACAGAAATATAAGCACTTACCCTCCTTGTTCTCTAGAGGCGCTTCTGCTCTGTGAAGATGGAGACCGTCTGATGCTTTGCTCTGTTTTCTCCTCCACTGGAATGGGTGATTGGGTAGCACTGAAAGAATAAATGTTCATGTAAGCTACAAGACAAAGTTGCCACTATTAAAAATCAGAAAAGAACTTTCAGTTTAAATTAGCTAAATACATTCCAGGTGCATCAAAACAAAAAGGTGTTTAGAAAGCAGCCACAGCCTGAGAAGAAAAGCCTCTCCCCTGTCAGGATGCTGTAGAGAAGGATCTTGCACTTTGTGTGGAAGTCCAAATCCCCTGTTGAGTAAGGATTCAATCTTTCCCATTAGCAGGGAGCAGTAGAAAACCCTTTCCCATGCCAGTAGTTGCAGTGTATGAGCTCTGCTCTCTGTGTGAAAGCAGTAATCTTACAGCAGATGTCTGATGCCCCCAAATAAATCACGCCAATAACTGCAATTGGCAAAGCTCATGCTCCCTGCTGAATGCAGAGCTCTGGCTTTGAATCATCAGGAGGCATGGTGGACCTATGCACATAGACCACTGCTTCCACCCAGAAAACAATTGTTTTTCTTCACCGCATGCTGGCAGGGGACAGGAATTTCTAAAGAAAAACAACTAGAAGTATTTTAGTTTTTACGCACCTGGAATTTATTTAGCCAATTTAAATGGAGAGTTCAACTATGCTTCAAAGTAGATCCTAAGCCCAAATATTTTTTTTTCGTTTCTGTATAGTGTAGGGAGGGTTTCGTCTCTCCACCTGTTAAAAGAAATTTGTGATTGGCTGTCACAATGATCACATGATTGGGAGTCCGTTCTACTAGCTCCCAATCCTTCCTCTATGACTGGGTGTGGTCGGTGACAACACAGTCACAGTACTATTGCTATTACGTGAAAAACAGCAGCAAATATATGTGGCAGCATGGAATATTACCACATATTTTTCTGGTTGTCATTCACTCAGCTTAAAAATTCTTGATGCGGCTTACATGTGACTCCAAAAATCCTTTTGTTTTTAATAAATCCTTGTAGCGTTACTTGAAGAAATATAGATACTGTATATCAGAGGAGTGACTAGAACTTTCAAGGCCCCTGTGCAAAAAACCATGAAGGGCCCCCCGACCCCCAGTTGTAGCCCTTCCTTTTGTGACCCTGGTAGTCCCGCCACTGGTGTCAGTGGTTTATTTTGTTTTTTTATTATTTTTTGCCATTTTTTTGATTTTTGATTTTTTCACAATTTCTTACAAAGCTTACTATGCTTCAGTTACAGAGTCAGTGATTGGTACCTTCCCCGCTCTCCATTACAACACAAGCCCCGCAGCAGCTGGGAATGAGGGGGGGGGGGTCAGGGGAGCACACAGGAGCTCAGGGGCAGCAGAAATGAGAGGAAGCTGGATAGGAGGGGTGGTATATTAAGGAACCCTTCCCCTCCATTTTCCTCCTGCAGCCGTTGAATGCCTGTGGGAAGGAGAGGAGGAGAAGCAGTCTTTCAGTGGCTGCAGGAGGAAAATGGAGGGGATCAGTTCCCTTATATGCCGCCCCTCCTATCCAGGTGTACAGGGGTGCTGCATGGGCCCCCTAGAGCATGGGGTCGGGTCGCAAATGCGACCCCTGTAGTTATGCAACTTGTTTTGTATGTGTGTGTGTGTGTGTGTACGTGTGTATATATATATATATATATATATATATATCTATATATATGGATATATCTATATATATAGATATATCTATATATATACACACACAGTATGTCACAAAAGTGAGTACACCCCTCACATTTTTGTAAATATATATTTTTTTTTCTTGTGACAACTCTGAAGAAATGACACTTTCCTAAAATGTAAAGTAGCGAGTGTACAGCTTGTATAACAGTGTAAATGTGCTGTCCCCTCAAAATAACTCAACACACAGCCATTAATGTCTAAACAGCTGGCAACAAAAGTGAGTACACTCCTAAGTGAAAATGTCCTAATTGGGCCAAATTAGCCATTTTCCCTCCCCGGTGTCATGCGACTCGTTAGTGTTAAAATGTCTCAGGTGTGAATAGAGAGCAGGTGTGTTAAATTTGGTGTTATCGCTCTCACTGTCTCATATTGGTCACTGGAAGTTCAACATGGCACCTGATGGCAAAGAACTCTCTGAGGATCTGAAAAAAAGAATTGTTGCTCTATATAAATATGATCTCAAAAAACTTGCCACCACCCTCATTGGTGTGTGTATTGGTCCAGCAACGCACCAGCACCTTTGCAGCCATTGTGCTATTTGTTGGGTGTCTGGTGTGCCCTGTACCTTTAAGAAGGGATGGGTTGCCCTTCAGTCCACCTGCCCTCATTTATCCATCAGAATGCATGTGCCTCCACTGTGGGGACACTCATATTTTAGTGTTAGGACCACAGATATCAGGGTGCCGTGACGAGGCTCTGAGGCTTACGCATGCGTTTGCAAATGCGTGCGGACTAAACCCCTGTTTTTAACGCATACTGTTAGACAGGTTAATCTGGTTGTCTGCGAGCTGGTGGTAAGTAGGCTTGGAATTTTTTCCTGGGCATTCCCCAGGCCTTGTTTATATCTATATAAATATGGCCTAGGCTATAAGAAGATTGCCAAGACCCTGAAACTGAGCTGCAGCACGGTGACCAAGACCATACAGCGGTTTAACAGGACAGGTTCCACTCAGAACAGACCTCGCCATGGTCGACCAAAAAAGTTGAGTGCACGCGCTCAGCGTCATATCCAGAGGTTGTCTTTGGGAAATAGACATATGAGTGCTGCCAGCATTGCTGCAGAGGTTGAAGGGGTGGGGGGGGGGGGGGGGGGTCAGCCTGTCAGTGCTCAGACCATATGCCACACACTACAACAAATTGGTCTGCATGGCTGTCGTCCCAGAAGGAAGCTTCTTCTAAAGATGATGCACAAGAAAGCCCGCAAACAGTTTGCTGAAGACAAGCAGACTAAGGACATGGATTACTGGAACCATGTCCTGTGGTTTGATGAGACCAGGATAAACTTATTTGGTTCAGATTTTTTGTCTAATTTTGTGGCATTTCACTTTAAGCGTGTGTGGTGGCAACCAGGTGAGGAGTACAAAGACAAGAGTGTCTTGCCTGCGGTCAAGCATGGTGGTGGACGTGTCATGATCTGGGGCTGCATGAGTACTGCTGGCAAAGGGGAGCTACAGTTTATTGAGGGAACCATGAATGTCAACATGTACTGTGACATACTGAAGCAGAGCATGATCCCCTCCCTTCAGAGACTGGGCCACAGGGCAGTATTCCAACATAATAATTACCCCAAACACACCTCCAAGATGACCACTGCCTTGCTAAAGAAGCTGAGGGTAAAGGTGATTGACTGGCCAAGCATGTCTCCAGACCTAAACCCTATGGAGCATCTATGGGGCATCCTCAAACGGAAGGTGGAGGAGTGCAAGGTCTCTAACATCTACCAGCTCCGTGATGTCGTCATGGAGGAGTGGAAGAGGATTCCAGTGACAACCTGTGAAGTTCTGGTGAACTCCACGTCCAAGAGGATTAAGGCAGTGCTGGAAAATAATGGTGGCCACACAAAATATTGACACTTTAGGCCCAGTTTGACATTTTCACTTAGGGGTGTACTCACTTTTGTTGCCAGCGGTTTAGACAATAATGGCTGTGTGTTGAGTTATTTTGAGGGGACAGCACATTTACACTGTTATACAAGCTGTACACTACCTACTTTACATTGTAGCAAAGTGTCATTTCTTCAGTGTTGTCACATGAAAAGATATAATAAAATATTTACAAAAATGTGAGGGGTGTACTCACATTTGTGAGATACTGTATATAATACTAAATGCCAAAGTGGATGGCAAGGCTAAGGACATTCAAGCATTTACAGATTTTTAACATACCATAAGTTAAAATAAACCCTCAGTGCCCTTTGTAGCTGCAGGCACTGTGGAGCAATTTATCCTCAATGTTTACAGCAGAAGCATTGAACCTGTTTTGCCAGCAGCTTATCTTGACATTCCCACTGCCAGATGTGGTTTAGCAGCTCAGCTCAGCACTTACAGTTCAGGTAATCTTGTATTGATTAAAATAACTGCCCGCCTTTGGTTTAGCTCCTGTTTACTAAGTTCTTCCAGAGATGGTAACTTTGCATCTGGTTTTATCTGTAGGTAGGAAATTGGCACAAATATTAACAGTGTAAAGTATTTGTTTTCAAAGTGAAATTCCCATAATTAACTAAAATGTACTTTAGAAACTTTTGGATTCAACTGGATTAAAGTCTACTCTAAACTGTGTTATGCAGCTAATTTTGTGACAATTTCATGATGTACACCATAGTAGTATCACACCGGCTATACATGACTTATACCCTTGTTCTAACGTACCCGGCCGTGATCATAAAATCCATCGTTTATGAGGTTGTTGTAGGATAAAATTCCTTTCTGGTTGTATTTCAGAGAAAGATTATTATCTAGCATCTTGTTCAGTGCCAGCTCGCTAAAATTGCTTCCGCGACTTGCTGAAAGATTTATCTCCTGGAGAACATCATAAGCCCTGAACACAAAAACAAAAAGGGTGACCAGTTTTAAAGGCAGAACAACATCAACATATTTTTGCAAATATTATTTTGATAAGCACTTTTGTAGGAGTGGACACATTGCCTGTACACCCTATGCAGCCGCACAGGAATTACAAGAATAATGGTGGCCATCGGGGGTACAGTACACCAAATCAGGGGCAGGTGGTTGGGATGGAAAATAATCTTAAAGTGGAAGTAAACCATTTTTGTAAACTTGTACCTGTATAGATAAGATTATAATAAGGCTTACCTGTAGGTACTGTGAATAGCTCCTAAACCGTTCACACTGCATGCAGCCAGTGACGTCACCGGCGCATGCGCTCTGAAAGGACGGTATACCCGTGCCGCCCCTACAGAGCTCCGTGTCGCGGTCTGACTCCTGCGCACATATGCAGGAGTGATGTCATCGCGGCGCGGCTGATCAGATGGCTGGAGGACGCAAACCCGGGAGGAAGACCAAGTGAAGATGGAAGCACCTTCAATGGTGACAGCGCAGCGATGGAGGGCTTTGTTCTAAAGTAAGTATTTCCTAATGTGCTAGAATGCAATGCATACTAGCACATTAGCCTTTACCTTACAGGGTTTTAAAAAAAAATGGTGCACAGCTTTTCACTGGGAAGATCAGTGTGCTGCTGCTTCTCCTCCCCCAGCCCCTTATGCAGCTGAGAACAGAGAGAATGTCATCAAGTCATCAAGTATTAAAAAAATTATTTTAAAAAAGTACTGTATTTATAATGTTTTTATATCTATACAAAAATGTTTTGCCTTTCATTTCTATTTTAAACAGAATTGGTTGTTTTACAAGGTGAGGGGTTACATATTCTTTAAAACCCAATAGGAATGCTTACATATTTAAAGCAAACCTTTAATTAAAGTGTATTAAAACCCAAAACCAAAAATGTAATATATTGCAGCTTTCTGATCCTTGGTGTGGTAGCTGCATTCATTTTCTTTTTTCAAGCTTATTTTGCTTTATTTTCACCCAGTAATTCTGCAAAAACACACTTCTTGTCCCTGGGTATCACTTCTTGTCCCCCACTGAGGGAGCCATGGTTGTTACCCTAGGCTGCTCTCCTGATATGGACCTATATCACTTCATCAGTAGTATAAAAGACAAAAAAATATGAAACAAAAATAAAAATAAAAAAAGTTGCAAACATCCAACAGGTCCCGTTCGTTCACCCCCGTTGGCCACTGGGGAGGGATATCACTCAAAAATGGGTTTCGTTGGTGTTTGGTTGTTCAGTCACTGTTTAGTCACTGAAACCCAAGCAGGTACAAATGGGGGAAGTAGCGATCAGCTGGAGATGTATTCCTCCCACTGTGCTGCCAGGAAGTGATGTGTAGGCGCTGGTCCGTCGTGCCCGCTTCGTTCTCTAACGTCTTCAGCGGCGGTCAAGACGTGAAGACGTTAGAGAACGAAGCGCGCACGACGGACCAGCGCCTACACATTACTTCCTGGCAGCACAGTGGGAGGAATACATCTCCAGCTGATCGCTACTTCCCCCATTTGTACCTGCTTGGGTTTCAGTGACTGAACAGTGACTGAACAACCAAACACCAACGAAACCCATTTTTGAGTGATATCCCTCCCCAGTGGCCAACGGGGGTGAACGAACGGGACCTGTTGGATGTTTGCAACTTTTTTTATTTTTATTTTTGTTTTATATTTTTTTGTCTTTTATACTACTTTTTAAATAAATACTTTTTGGGACTATATTATACTATGGAAGCCTTTTTCTTTCCCTGATATGAGGGCTAATTGCAACATGATCATTGGAGCCATCTGAAGCATCGCAGCAGTAGCAGTCTTCCGTGCAGCATTACAGGCCTGATACCCCTGTAGGGGTTCCGACATCTGGTGAGTGAGCAATCTGAGGGGGATCACAGAAGTCACCATCCTACCCTGTACACACCAAGTCACTTTGGGGATAATATCAAGTCTGATTGCCGCATGAAATACATGAGACTATTACACATTTGTGCAATTGCTACAACATATGAACTATATGTGCACTGAGATATAGAGGTACTGTTGCGATATTGTATATGGAATCCTTTTCCCCATAGGAACCAACATAAGTGGATTCACGCATGTTTCATGCATTTCTGTCGCTATAAACTAGATGTTTTTATTTTGTACTAAGTGCTGAATGTGTGTTGTGATGGGTAAAACTACACTGTCCTATGAAAAGCATATGATATTGTAGCACATACAGAGTCTTTTCTGATTATCTCTGTATGCGATTATATACTGACCCACACATATGTACTTTAGCCAATTGAGTGTGACTCTGCAACATTTTCCGTTTTCCATTTAATTACAGCACCCTTTCACCCATATTGGTTTGAAATCTTGTGATATATATAACATTAAGTTTATACAACGTTCCCTGTATAGGCTGAGCCAAACAGGTCTCTCGGGTAGCGCCGTTTTTCCCTATTTATCCCCTAATATTTCTTATTTCTGCAGGACATTCCTAGGGAGTGTCTCTGTTTAAGGGAGGCAGCAACCTGTAAACACTTGGCCTATATACTTGGTTCATCCATAGGAACCAACATAAGTGGATCCACGCATGTTTCATGCATTTTTGTCGCTATAAACAAGATGCCTTTATTTTGTACTAAGTGCTGAATGTGTGTTGTGATGGGTAAAACTACACTGTCCTATGAAAAGCATATGATATTTTAGCACATACAGAGTCTTTTCTGATTATCTCTGTATGCGATTATATACTGACCCACACATATGTACTTTAGCCAATGGAGTGTGACTCTGCAACATTTTTCGTTTTCCATTTAATTACAGCACCCTTTCACCCATATTGGTTTGAAATCTTGTGATATATATAAAATTACGTTTATACAACGTTCCCTGTATAGGCTGAGCCAAACAGGTCTTTCGGGTAGCGCCGTTTTTCCCTATTTATCCCCTAATATTTCTTATTACAGATAGGGTATATAGGTGAGCATTAGAGATATGGTATATAGGTGAGCATTACAGATAGGGTATATAGGACTACATAGCACTTGCACACCTCCCCTCGGGGCTCGCAGCTGGCACTTGCACCCCCCCCAGGCTCGCAGCTCTAGACCCCCCCCACTCCCATGGGAGGTCCCGCCCCTACCATGCTGAAGAGCATCCTCTGTGTCTCCACTCTCCTCCTCTCCTCCACACTCGAGCAGCAGCAGCAGTGGAGGTGTCCGCTCCTCTCATGCTTCCTCCACTTGCCAAAGCGCCACTAGGCCATTTAATAGGTTTGCCTGGCGCTTTGGCCAATTGGGAAACAGGTCTCACCGACCTGCCTCCTGATTGGCGGGGAGGCACTGTAGTGTGAAGATAGCGAAAATTCATTCGCTATGGTCACACAATTGGGTGGGATCAGGGCGCACTCTCTGCGCCCCGAGCCCACCCTTTTTTTAAGCCGATTAGAGCCTCTGGCTTAAACAAAAAACACCCCTTCCGACCCCCGCCATAGGAATCCACGTGTCTGAGGGGGGAGCGAGTATCTGTTTTTGACAGGTACTTGTCCCCACTTTCCAGAGATCTCACCACGGCAGAAGTTCGCCCCCCCCCTCCGTCCCCCCGCCGCCAGGCAATTCAGAAAGCACAGCGTGCTTTGACGCATGCGCAGTAAGGAACCGGATGTGAAGCCGCAAGGCTTCACTGCCGGCCTCCCTTACAGGCAATGGCAGTGGTAGCTCCCGAGTGCCGATGGAAACATTGGTTGGGGTGCCGACATCGCTGGATTCCAGGACAGGTAAGTGCTCTAATATTAAAAGTCAGAAGCTACAGTATGTGTAGCTGCTGACTTTTAAATTTTTGCTGTGGGGGGGGGGCAGAACTCTGCTTTAAAAATATGATGCCGTTGGAGTTCATGGGAGCAGCTGGGATTTGGAAGATATGGACAGCAGATACAACCTAAAGTAGGTTCCTTGGGAATTCCTCAAGAAGGGAGCTAGGTGAGTGCATATGCATACCACTAACTAATGATGCATAGGAAAGGGGGGACCCAATCGTTTCACTGTACAGGAACCCTTTGCAACTCATCATGCTCTCCTTTTGGAAGTGAATGCTGGACACCTATGCTTCGATTCATGATATGTTCACTTTGGGGCAGTGCCAGAATAAGGTCACCTACAGCCCAGGGCGAACATGCCAAACTGAACCCCCCCCCCAAAAAAAATTGAATCTGCATGATTACCCTCTAACATAAATTCCCCCTCCTCCCATTACAAATTGCACCCCCTGCTGAAATCCCCCCTCCTAGTACAAATCTTTGCCCCTTCCATCCCCCAAATCCCCCCAGGACAAACGTCCTCACCAAAAAAATCACCCATCCTAACACAAATCCTCCACCCCACAAATTTCCCCTTAAGTACACATTCTCCTCCCCCCTCCCTCCAAATCCCCCTCCAAGCAGAAATATCTCCCATCCCCCCTGCTAGCACAACCCCCCCCCCCCCCCCCCACATCATCCCTACTAGCACAAATCCCTCCACTCCAAAAAAAAAAAAATCTCCTTCTAGCACAAATCCCCCCCTTGTACCATATCATCTCTTCTAGCACAAAGCCCCCAAATCCCCCCACCTAACACAAATCCTCTTCTCCTATCCCCCTCACAACACAAATTCCCCTAAATCACCACTCACACACCCAAATTCCCCCTCCTAGAACAATTATTTTTCCCTGCTGCCCCCCAAATTCCTCCAAAAGAAATCTCCTCCCCCCTCAAACCCCTCACGGTGCGTCCCCCCCCCACCACCTAACACCACAGTGCCCAGGGCAGCCACCCCTCCTGCCCACCCCTTGTCCCAGCCCTGCTTTAGGGGCTGTACCATTAACTGGTCTACTAAAAACCTTTAGGCTCGGTTTCCACTAGTGCGACTTATCATGCGACTTGGGACTGCAAAGTCGCATGACAAGTCGTTCCCCTTGATTTCCAATGAGTACCATTCATATCTGTGCAACTTTAAGTCGCAGCGACTTCAAAATAGTCCCTGCACTACTTTGGTCCCACTTTGATGCGACTTGAGGTCCATAGACCTTAAGAATACACAGGCATTGTTTCCAGTCGCATCAAAATTGTGGCAAAATTGCGACTTTCGGGTCGCAATAGTGGAAACCTAGCCTTACAGTATGAGAAAATAGCAGCTAAGGAAAATGCGGTCTATGCTGCAATTTAATCTCTAATTGATAAAAGTGGATTTGTACTTTAAGATACAAATAGTTTGTAGCCTATCATTATGACCTTTGCAGCTTATTTCAGCATATAAAACTTAAAATATTAACATACATAAAAAAAAAACATCCATTCAAGTATTAATTGTGGATCTAGCTTAATTATTTGGATTACAGTTTTAATTTAAAGACCGCACTTAATGAAGCGCATCAATGAATCTCTATTAGTGTTAATGCTTTACTTACCCCAATCTATAGAGTTCAGCCGCGGTCAATTCTTCATTTGCACACACAGCAATGGCCCAGCATGCATTTCTCCGAACCTCATCATAATCGGAGTTCAGAAATTTAACAAGATAGGTCAGTCCCACGGTGTTCCTAAACTGGATATCATGTTTAAGTTAAAAATGGTTTACTTGTATACACATGTCAAATACGTTAGCAATTGACAAAACTATATGCCTATTTTTTCTAATATACTTGTTAAAGTGCACCTGTCATAAAATAATAAGTAAACTTCCATTTCTGACTGCGTTTTGAAAATGCTAGTTGCCTGGCTAAGGCACACCTATGCAGTTTGTTTTTGATCCGTATCTGCAGTGCTTTTTGCATTTTTGCACATGTTTTTCCTGTGTTTTTTGAGGCGTTTTGTATTCTTTATGCTTTTATTTTTTTTTGACCAATTTGTTGTTGGGCAGATTAAAAAACACAAATTGTAGTAAAATTGCGGCAAAACCGCACTACATGCTTTCCTCCAGCTTCTCTATTGAAGTCTATCGAATCAAAAATGCACCGTTTTGTGTTTAAAAAAAGTCCCTGACCCTTTCCAAAAACACAACAGCTGAAAAAAGCATAGATGTGAACGTGTCCCATAGGAACCCATGTTAAATGGACTGTAGTGCGTTTCTGTAAAAAGCACTAAAAAACGCTTAGGTGTGAACCAGGCCTACTCTGGCTTCAGTACTTCTGGGTAACAGACCTGGAATAAGCATTCAGCCAATAAAAACTGCAATTCCTTATTACTATACTTGTGCAGGGTGATTGCAATTGATTCTGAAAGTCCTGAAGCCAAAGTATCAGTGTGACAGCCAGGTGACTAGTATTTTAGCAAAGAGACATCAGCAATGGCAGCCAGCATATTTCTCTTAACACAGGTTTCTTCAAATCACCTTAATTTTTACAAAGAGGTAAGGCGAATTTGTACTGGGAGGAGTACGCTTAGGGGGTAATCATGCACATTAAGGAGATTTTTTTTGTTGATACATCTTGGGGGGAGGGGGCACAATTTGGCATGTTTGCCCTGGGCTCTAGGTGACCTTGTCCCGGCACTGCTGTGGTGTGTCCCAGAAGGTTGCAGGCAGGGAAAGCGAAAGTGGGAATCATAGGCGTGTGCACAGGGTATGCCAGGTGTGCCTGGGCACACTCTAATCACCCTGTGCTGGGCACATTTCCCCTGCTGCTTGGCTGCAGAGAAAGGGACTGGGGAATATCTGTCCTTAGTCCCTTTCTCTGTCTCAAAAGTGAGACATCATCGGTTTGTTTAAACCCATGATATTTCACCAAAGCCCCCCAATGGAGCTCCTAAAAAAATTGTAAAAAAAGTAATAAAAAATTGTAAAAAATTTTTTGTAAAAAAAATTATAAAAAATTGTAAAAAAGTAATCATAAACAAATATATAAAAAATAAATTACTGACACCAATCTCTGCCTTTCTGACACCGTCCACTGCTCTACTGACACTATCCATTGTCCTACTGCCCTATAAATACAGTATATGCATACATATGAGCTTTGGGGTGCACACTCTAATGCAATAGGCTGCATACACCTATGGTGGGAACAGATACCTGTCAAAACTAGGTACCCGCTCCCCCATCCCAAATGTTACAGATATGGCAGGGGCGGGGGGGGGGGGGGGGAGCGGAACTTCCGCTCTTAGGTGAATTTCCGCTTTAAATTTCTGTTTTTGGGATTAGATACACTTTAAAACATGTCAGCTCCAGTTAGGCTTGAGGGCCGGTTCCCACTGCTGCGATGTCAGACCTCGGATGTGATTCGCACCGCACTGCAAACCACTTGCAATATCTGTGCGATGCAAACTCAGCCATGCAGATTGTATGGCTGAATTTGCATCGCATTCAGACCAACCTCATACAGGACCCTTTTTTTGGTCCGCAACAGAATCAGTTTGTATGGGTGTTCGCACCCGTGCGATCCGATTCCTGTGGCGAACTGACAGTTCGCACTGCGATATGCGAACTGATTTGGGGGTGTCATTACCTTTTTATTGACACTCCCAGCAGTTCGCATAGGGCAGTGTGAAACATTCGATGAGGGAACCCACAGTGGATTCGCAGGTTTCCGTCATCACTGCAGTGTGAACCAAGCCTTAATCTATTTGTTGCCTTATTAAATTATAAATGTGCTATCAGTGTTGTGAAAACCTAGCTCAACCTGCATAATTACATTTCAGTAACATACTTGTGGCAGTTATAGGTATAAAATAAATATGATTTGTAAGAATAAAAGCAAAACACATCACATTCCCTTAAAAACATATCCATCAGGGTAGACCGATGAATGTGTCAGTTTAATAGCCAACAATACAGGACATCAATTTGCGCCTGCAGGGTACTTGCAGATTACCACTGATTGATTTATTGTACTAATCTGACAGATGGAAGACTTTCAGTGCCTTGAAAGCTGTAATGATTTCCTATACAGTAAGCGCCTTTAAATCATTTTGATAATTTTCTCATTTTAAACATGCTTAACACTTCCATCAGAGCTTAGAGCAGATGCAGAATGGTAAAATCACTTTAAGGTATTGGTTACCTATAAAATGCAGAAACTGTTAAAAAGGTGTGCGGTTTTAGTAGGTGAATCTCTTTGGATTCCTGTACTTGGCTTTGCTGGAATTGACCCTCATCATACCCTCTAGTTATACAGTTTTCTAGCAGTGGCTGAAAAGGATGAATGCAAGCAAAGATCTTAATATGAAGTGCATCAAATGTATAGCAAATATGGATGATGGAGCAGGATCAAGAGCAGAGGTCTTCTATAGGGATCATTCACTATTGATTGTAGGCGGGGCCTAACCAGTGCACCAGAGAATTGAGTAAACACATGCAGATGCTTAAAGTGGATGTAATCCCGAAATTTTTTTTTTATATATATATCATACTGTAGAGTATAAAATTTCCTATCATTTGAGCCCAGTCTTGCCACACAGAGTTAATCCATCTCTGAGCAATCCTCTTTTATAGCCCTTTCACACTGGGGCGCCTGCAAACCGACCCGAAAGTGCCGCTGCTTTCACACTGGAGCGGTACGCTAGCAAGACGGGAAAAAAAGTCCTGCTAGCAGCATCTTCGGAGCGGTGAAGGAGCGGAGTGTATACTGCTCCTTCACCGCTCCTGCCCATTGAAATCAATGGGACGGCACGGCCATCCTGCCGGCAAAGCGCCTCTGCAGAGGCGCTTTGCGGTGGTATTTAACCCTTTCTCGGCCGCTAGCGGGGGGTAAAATTGCCTCGCTAGCGGCCGCATACCGACGGTAAAACGCCGCTAATAATAGCGGCATTTTACTGCCGACGCCACCCCCCACCCCAGTGTGAAAGGGCTCTTATTGTTCAGTGAGAGAAATCTTGACAAACTGACAAAAACGTTGTCAAATCCTCCCCCTTGCTGTGAGTGACAGGTGATTTACATATCTCGTGCACTAGCCTAAGACATGCATGATTTTTTAATTCCCTCCCCCACTCCTTTCTTCAGCAGCTCTGCAAGGATTGGCTGTTCCACACCTCACCATGATTTGGCATGCTGAAGTCATGTGGTTACTTTCCTGTCTTTTCACTGGATGTTAGAGATCATAGCAGAAGTTCAGTGTTGGAAATACACAGGAGAAAATGCATATTGACAAGGGGAGTGTAGAGGTGGGCGGGGAGTCTACTGACATCATGACTCCACCCACCGAGTTCCAGACAACAGACCCGCCCACAGAATCTGCAGTTTTTCGGGTCTCATAACAGACAGAGGGGAGACATTTGACAGGTAAAGATACATGCAGGAGGCATGTATATCCTTATAGATAACCCCTATGGAAGTAGTTTAGAAAGGATGACATTGGGTTTACATCCACTTTAACCACTTCAGCCCTGGAAGATTTGGCTGCTGAATGACCAGGCCATTTTTTGCGATTTGGCACTGCACCCAAACAAAATTGACGCCTTTTTTTTCCCACAAATAAAACTTTCTTTTGGTGGTATTTGACCATCTCTGCGTTTTTGTTTTTTTTTGCGCTATAAACAAAAAAAGAGCGACAGTTTTGAATAAAAAACACAATATTTTGTAGTATTTGCTATAATAAATATCTCCATTTTTTTTTTTAAAAAAGCACATTTTTTCTCAGTTTAGGCCGATATGTATTCTTCTACATATTTTTGGTATTAAAAATCGCAATAAGCGTATATTGATTATTTTGCGCAAAAGATATAGCGTCTACAAAATAGGGGATAGATTTATAGCATTTTTATTATTTTTTTTTTTATTTTTACTAGTAATGGCGGCGGTCTGCGATTTTTATCAGGACTGCAACATTATGGCGGACACAACGGACACTTTTGACACATTTTTGGGACCATTGGCATTTATACAGCAATCGGTGCTTTTAAAATGCATTGATTACTGTAAAAATGGCAGTGGCAGGGAAGGGGTTAACACTAGGGGCGATCAAGGGGTTAACTGTGTTCCCTGTGTGTGTTTCTAACTGTGGGGGGAGGGGACTGACCTAGAGGAAATGACAGATCGTAATTCCTAGCTATTAGAAACTCACAATCTGTCTCTCCTCACAGAACAGGGATTTGTGTGTTTACACACACAAGTCCCTGTTCTGCCTCTCATACCCGCCATCGCTTGTGGCCGGCGGTCATCGTGACCGCCAGCCACGAGCATCGGCACCCCCGCAGTGCAGTGGGCGCGCGTCTGCTATCCGCTTAAAGGAGCCGACGTATAGCTATGACGGCTCACAGGATCGTGCCGACCTGCCACAGTATAATGACGGCGGCTGGTTGGCAAGCGGTTAAACTTTGTCTTTACTGTAGAAATTGACCATTCATGGAATTAAAAAGCGCTTGTTACCCCAACACTTCGTATTCCTTATATGTGCCTGCTGTACCATGTACTTGTATCAGAAAGTCTCCTGTTCTCTTTATATTGCTCTCCTTGTGTGAAATCCCTGGTGTTCCTGCCAGTCCCCTTGCTTTCCTATTAAATACTGACCACGCTAAGCAGGAGAGCACACCCACGGTCAGTTATCTGGCCATGCTGGGAACTCAGTATGCTCTCCTCCAATGCCCTTGCTGCACAGCCATTCACTTGGAAGCTCAGTGTGCTGCTGCTTCTCTCCCCCCCAGCTCTTATGCAGCTGAGAACAAAGGGAATGTGATCACTTATAAAAAAAAGAGAAAAAGGGTATTTATAATGTTTTTTTTTTTTTATATCTACACAAAAATGTTTTGCATTTCATTTCCACTTTAAACTGAATGGGTTGCCTTACAAGGTGATCATTTACAATCACTTTAAGGCAATGCACAGCAATGGCACCACATATGTTGCAGGTCACTTCTTCAGGCAGAAGAATTTATGTCATGCTGTGATGCTTTTTGACAATAAAGGTATCCTTTTCTAAACCGACTTATCATTTAGCAACTTCCACGGACCTCATTCAAAGTCCTGAAAATCCTCCCTCTTTGCTATGATATAGGGATGGAGACGTGTTCCCGCATGTTTCACTCAAGTCCCAAGTTTTTCCTCTTTTATAAATCTTCAGGCAGAAAAGGGCGCTTTTTATCCACAAGGCACTTTCCAATAGTAATATATCAGACATTTACAGACCACAAAATGCCAGAGGAAGGGGCTATGATACCGCTTGTTCACACTGTGATACCTAAACGTCCTTGCAGATATCTGGCTGCAAGTGGAAGCCTGCTCCAGGATGCTGACAAAGGAAACACCCTGTAAGGGGAAACCTACTCTTTCCATCTTCAACTTGTACCTCTCCCTAAAGCTACTCCTACGCTCTCCCTAACTAGAGAGGGGCTCTGTCCCTATCTTACTCCAAATGACGTAGAATCTCTTATTTTTATATTTCTGCATTAAGATGACTGCCCAAATCACACAGGATTTCGGAATCCAATAAAATGTGTCCTCCCCAAAATGGCTGCCTGGATCCCATAGCAGGGAACAATTAGCCTTTAACCACTTGCTGACCATGCTATAGCAGAAAGACGGCTACAGCACAGTCGTCAATAGATGTCCTCCCAGAACCCCACCCTGCGCGACTCCTGCAGTGTGCATCCGGCGCACTCTGTGACCGTTGTGTCCTTCAAACACAGCTGATCACAGAACGCAGTAAAGGGCCAATCATAGCAGCCCTTTACCATGTGATCAGCTGTGTCAGTCAGTGCCCTTATTATCAGTGCAGCCCCATGAGCGCCAACAAGTGCCCTTCACTGCCTCCTCATCAGTGCTTCCTCATCAGTGAAGAAGGAAAATAACTTATTTGCAAAATGTTATAACAGAAATAAAGAAAAAAGTTTTTCTTTTCCCAAAATTCTCTGTCTTTTTTAATTTGTTTAGCAAAAAATAAAAAACCCAGTGGTGATTAATTGCCACCAAAAGAAAGCTCTATTTGTCTCAAATGAAGATACAAATGTCATATGGGTACAGTGTTGCATGACTGAGTAACTGTCATTGAAAGTGTGACAGCACTGAAAGGTGAAAATTGGTATGGTTAGGAAGGTGGTAAAAGGGCCCAGTAGGCAAGTTCTTAATGGGCAGTATATACTCCAACCTGAAGATGGCCACAGCATAGTACCACCTTCAGATTGGAAGACAAATGCCTACAAATGCTTCAGAGCAATCAATGCTGGCAAATGTAACACTAAACTTATTTACAGTGCCTTGAAAAAGTATGGGACCACAGTCACCAAACAAACCATTGGTAACACAATATCCCATGGATTGAAATCCTGCAGCACCTGCAAGGTCCCCCTCCTCAAGAAGGCACATGTACAGGCCCATCTGAAGTTTGCCAATGAACATTCAAATCATTCAGAGAACGATTGGGAGAAAGTGCTGTGGTCAGATGAGACGAAAATTGAGCTATTTGGCATTAACTCGACTCGCTGTGTTTGGAGGAAGAACATCATCCCTACAGTCAAGCTTGGAGGTGGAAACATGCTTTGGGGCCGTTTCTCTGCTAAAGGTACAGGCCGACTTTGCCACATTGAGGGGCCAATGGACGGGGCCATGTATTGTAAAATCTTGGATAAGAACCTTTAGCCAGAACACTGAAAATGGGTCGTGGATGGGTCTTTCAGCATGACAATGACCCAAAACATACCGCCAAAACAAAAAAAGGAATGGCTCAAGAAAAAGCACATTAAGGTCATGGAGTGGCCTAGCCAGTCTCCAGAACTTAATCCTACAGAAAATGTATGGAGGGAGCTGAAACTTTGAGTTGCCAAGCGACAGCCAAGAAACCTTAAGGATTTGTAGATGATAGGTAAAGAAGAGTGGACCAAAATCCCTCCTGAGATGTTCAAACCCGGTCACCAACTACAAGAAATGTCTTACCTCTGTGCTTGCCAACAAGGGTTTCTCCACCAAGTACTAAGTCATGTTTTGCTTAGGAATCAAATATTTATTTTACTTACTGAGCTGCAACTTATACTTATAGCATGTGTTTTTTTCTGGATTTTTGGTTGAAATCCTGTCTCTATCATTTAAAATACACCCATGATAAAATTACAGACCCTTAATTTCTTTGTAAGTGGGCAAACTTACAAAATCTGCAGGGGATCTGTATGTTGTACACAACTTTCACCGAAGATGAAAGTTGAAAGTTGAAATATAATTAGAAAATCTATAAATTATGGGTGAAAGCTGTGTGGATTTTATGAAAAAAACATTTCCAAATAGACCTCATCCATAGAAGAAATGAAATACCATCTGAAAAAAAAAAGAAGGGAGGCTCAACAAAAAATCATCAATTCTGCGGCAAAATCAGTTTACATTTATCCCTCTGCTCATCCCTCCTATGGGTACCTTGTTTTCAGCAAGTAAATGGAACTAATGCAGCTGCTATAACATAGCTTAAAAGTGATAAACTCCATACAGCTTAAAGTCAATGAAATCAAAGCATATGACATCTAACAGAAGGCAGCATGGTTCCACCACATATGGGGATCCCCAGTCTTGTCTGGAAATGTTTCTTACCTCAGCTCTGGCATCCGCATCACACCCCACGGCAGCCACTGTGAGCGCTGCTTTACTCTGCACCAGACTGCTGGAGGACTGTAATGGTTCCACCAAAGCGTTCATGACACCCTGAGCTTGTATAGTGAGCCGAAGAGACTCTTGTGCAGCCATGTTGATGAGAACTGTGCAGGCGTTAGTAACCACTCCATCCCTTTTATCGGACAGCAGATAAATTAATGCTGCAACTCCATCTGCCTCTGCAACTTTGCTGGGTAAAAGAGAAAGAACACATTTTTAGGCATATAAAAATAGTTTGCATGGAGTTTGCATGTTCTCCCTATGTTTACTTAGGCTTCCTCCCACACTCCAAAGACAAACTGGTAGCTTAAAGGAGTTGTAAAGGCAGAAGGTTTTTTATCTTAATGCATTCTATGCATTAAGATAAAAAACCTTCTGTGTGTAGCAGCCCCCAGCACCCCCCTAATTACCAACCTGAACCCCTTCTCACTCCAGTCTCTCATGTCCACAATCCCTTCAGCCATCCAGGTCACACCTCCTGATTGGCTGAGACAGAGCAGCGGTGCTATTGGCTCCCACGGCTGTCAATCAAAGTCAGTCAGCCAATCAGGGGAGAGAGGGGGGGCGGGACCAGGTCGGGCGGGGCCAGGAGCAGCAAAGAGGGACCCAAGAAGAGGAGAATCCGGGCTGCTCTGTGCAGAACCAACTGCACAGAGGAGGTAAATATAACATGTTTGTTATTTTGAAAAAAACAAAAAAAAAACGAACCTTTACAATCACTTTAACCGTCTCCTGTCTAAATTGGTTCTAGTGTCTGCATGTACGTGTAGCCCCCACACTGTTGCTAGAGTAGGTAAATTTAGCTTTGCCTCCACTGCAGGCAGAGGAGCATGGGTTAATTTTGTTAATGAGGCTGCAGTGGGCACGGAAAGTATTCAGACCCCCTTAAATTTTTCACTCTTTATTATATTGCAGCCATTTGCTAAAATCATTTAAGTTAATTTTTTTTCCTCATTAATGTACACACAGCACCCCATATTGACAGAAAAACACAGAATCGTTGACATTTTTGCAGACTTATTAAAAAAGAAAAACTGAAATATCACATGGTCCTAAGTATTCAGACCCTTTGCTGTGACACTCATATATTTAACTCAGGTGCTGTTCATTTCTTCTGATCATCCTTGAGATGGTTCTACACCTTCATTTGAGTCCAGCTGTGTTTGATTATACTGATTGGACTTGATAAGGAAAGCCACACACCTGTCTATATAAGACCTTACAGCTCACAGTGCATGTCAGAGCAAATGAGAATCATGAGGTCAAAGGAACTGCCTGAAGAGCTCAGAGACAGAATTGTGGCAAGGCACAGATCTGGCCAAGGTTACAAAAAATTTCTGCTGCACTTAAGGTTCCTAAGAGCACAGTGGCCTCCATAATCCTTACATGGAAGATGTTTGGGACGACCAGAACCCTTCCTAGAGCTGGCCGTCTGGCCAAACTGAGCTATCGGGGGAGAAGAGCCTTGGTGAGAGAGGTAAAGAAGAACCCAAAGATCACTGTGGCTGAGCTCCAGAGATGCAGTCGGGAGATGGGAGAAAGTTGTAGAAAGTCAACCATCACTGCGGCCCTCCACCAGTCGGGGCTTTATGGCAGAGTGGCCCGACGGAAGCCTCTTCTCAGTGCAAGACACATGAAAGCCCGCATGGAGTTTGCTAAAAAAAACACCTGAAGGACTCCAAGATGGTGAGAAATAAGATTCTCTGGTCTGATGAGATCAAGATAGAACTTTTTGGCCTTAATTATAAGTGGTATGTGTGGATAAAAACAGGCACTGCTCATCACCTGTCCAATACAGTCCCAACAGTGAAGCATGGTGGTGGCAGCATCATGCTGCGGGGTTGTTTTTCAGCTGCAGGGACAGGACGACTGGTTGCAATCGAGGGAAAGATGAATGCGGCCAAGTACAGGGATATCCTGGACAAAAACCTTCTCCAGAGTGCTCAGGACCTCAGACTGGGCTGAAGGTTTACCTTCCAACAAGACAACGACCCTAAGCACACAGCTAAAATAACGAAGGAGTGGCTTCACAACAACTCCGTGACTGTTCTTTAATGGCCCAGCCAGAGCCCTGACCTAAACCCAATTGAGCATCTCTAGAGAGACCTAAAAATGGCTGTCCACCAACGTTTACCATTCAACCTGACAGAACTGGAGAGGATCTGAAAGGAGGAATGGCAGAGGATCCCCAAATCCAGGTGTGAAAAACTTGTTGCATCTTTCCCAAAAAGACTCATGACTGTATTAGATCAAAAGGGTGCTTCTACAAAATACTGAGCAAAGGGTCTGAATACTTAGGACCATGTGATATTTCAGTTTTTCTTTTTTAATAAATCTGCAAAAATGTCAACAATTCTGTGTTTTTCTGTTAATATGGGGTGCTGTGTGTACATTAATGAGGAAAGAAATTAACTTAAATGATTTTAGCAAATGGCTGCAAACTAACAAAGAGTGAAAAATTTAAAGGGGTCTGAATACTTTCCATCCCCACTGTATGCAGTGCTTCAAAGGCTGTAGCTCTGTTAAACCCCCCACCTTGGTTCTAGAACTTTCTTGGTAGTTTTGGAACTTAGAGAGTGGAGGAACAGAGGCTGCAGCCTGAATATTTATGGAGTTCTCACCAATCTCTGGGGAGGCGGGATCCAGAAAGTGGGGGGACAACCCATAAATTCTCCTGACAGTCTGGGGTGCAGAGTCCGGGTTCCTTTTCATCTGGAGGGACCCCTGTGCTGGCAGGCTCTGCTTCTGGCGCCAAAAAGAAGACGCAGAGAAGAGAGAGATGGAGAAGCGGGAAGCCTCATACCCTCAGACAGCTTAGTCTTAGCTAGGCTTAGTTGCAGACATCCAGGGAGCCAGAATCAGCCTGTACAGCAGAGAGGCCAGTACACAAGCCTTCTGGATACAGGCTGGGTTCACACTAGTGCAAATTGGATGTGGGTTCTCCGCATCCAATTCGTAATAGCAGGAGATTGTGACCGGCTCTCTATGGAGCTGGTTCACATATCTCCGCTGCGGCTCCGTTGCAAATTTGCACAGTGGTCCTGTGAGTCTTTTGGTCAGTTTCAGGTTCAAATTCAGCCAAAAATTTGGGCTAAAATCGGACCTGAAACAGTGAATGGGGATGCACCGGACCCCTGCTTAGATGTGAACCCAGCCTCAAGGAGCTACTTAAAGGGACTAAGTGAGTACCTTCTATTCAACACACCCCAAAGCTACAGAGAGGAGAGTAAGGCACAATACTTTACATGTCTGGGACCAGAGGGCCGCTAGAGCCAGCGTAAAGCAGCAAGGGGCACCCCAATACCTCTAGCTTTGGTCAATCAAGATGCTTGCTACACAGCCAGGTGCCGCACCTGCGAATTCAGGTTTCTTTTAGAACTTTTTTATCGTTTAATTTAGCTGCAATATCACTCCCAGGGGTGGGCAGTGCAGTTGGGGTCAGTTCATAGCAACCAGAGACGTTAGCAGGTCCTCAACTATCTGTTTGAAGTTCTTCAGTTTTGGGCATCCCAAGTATCCCTATTCCCCATCCAAATTCATAATTTAAAAAATAAACAAAACAAAATCAGGTCCCTTAGACTGATTATTGAGCCTCTGGGAAGAATGTGGAAAATTCCTGTTGCTTGGATGTGAGAGAGGGAGAAAAGCCAAAATGTCAAGCGGCTCTTGTGAGGGTAATGCTACTTATGTATGTGATTTTTTTTCTCATTTTGGATACAGTAAGAGATTATAACCACTGTCAAGTTTTCCCTTTCACTTTCTACCCTATAGACAAAACAGTAAGTGAGAGAAAAGCCCTTCAAAGTGAGGGGATCCCTGGTTGTCATCAGAACTAGTGCTCCCCCTAGACTAGTGTCCTCGAAGATCTCCCCTCTATTCCTGTTCTGGGGACAACTCAAAATTTGGGATTTTCATCCACTTTCAATGATAATGTAAACAGGGAAAAACAGGACAAATAGAGAGGGTGAATCTCCCTAATGGAGGCCCCAACAGAAATAAAAACCTGACGGGGTTTAATCCACATCCACTCGGTCCAAAACTAAGGCCGGCCATAGATTCTTCGATTCTTACTGACCCGGCCGAGATTTGAACCATGTATGGGCAGGCTGAATGTACCCAAGTTGATCAATTGATCAACTTGGGTATAACCAGACAAATAAAAATAATGGAATGGCACAAAAAGTGAAAATACATATAATAAAAAAACTATCATATGTCTGTAATATAAGAATCTTGTTTGTGAAAATGAACACTGTATACAAACAAATGTACAATATAAACACAAAAATAAAAAAAAATGTGTAAACACTCAGTATATGATGCATAGAAGTCCAGTGATAATAAAATATAGGAATAGAAAAAATGTGGTAAATCCAACTCCCTTTAAAAAGTAAGACAGAAAAACGTTATTTTCCAGAAAAACAGAAATCCGCGGCATATATTAAACACACGACTATCTAAATGAGCAGATTCATCTTCATGCTAAATACAGAATTTGACAAATGATCTGAGCCGGAGATAATTAATTTGTGCTGTTAAAATACTATCATTAATCAAAGTGTCCATTCTTGTACGGAACTTAATCCACAATACCATCTTCAGGTGATACTTGCTAAGAATTCAAATAACCTAGCAAGTTCTAATAACAGCATATACAGTAGATGGGGGAATGCTGCTAATCCAGTCATCAGTTAAAGTGCTACTAAACCCAGGACCCTGCATTCACTATATCTGGTCTCCTACAGTACACAGAACAAGGGAATGCAATAGTTTTAGTAAATATAAACGGCTAAATATGCTAAATACCTTTTCTTATCAGCAGTATATAGCAGTCTTGTGACTTCTATCAGTGTCTGCCTAAAGCTTGTAGGATGTGTTTTCATACTACACTGATTGTCCTATGAGGCTGCAGGACTCCTGACCCTCTGTCTGGACAGTGCCGATTGGACTTGTGCTGATCACATGCACCCTCCCAAAAAAAGTAAATAATTCTCTAGCAATACACACCAATCTGAGCATGTGCAGAGTGTTCCCAAGGCTTTGTACTTTCAGGAGATGGATTGGGGATAGTAAAAGAAGGGGCAACAGAATCACACAGTCTTTTTACACAATGTAGAGGATTAACCCCTGAGGGTCCACCATGAGTATAAGAAGCATGCTTTACTGCATATACAGACTGATTTTACTGTTGTGGGTTTAGTAACACTTTAAGGTACGATAGGAGATGCAGTGAATGTGACAACCTTGACTAAAAGAAAAAAATGAATTGACAATTGTAGATGGGAATTAAAGAGGAGTTGCAGTCTGCTCACATAATTTGTAATAAAAACATCTTTGCCATTCTGAAGCTTCCCTTCAACCACTTTGCATATTATTTTAGATATACTGTGATTCTGTACTTGCCAAATATGATGCAGAAATCTCCCTCCACTAAGTCTGGCTGCAACCATTTTAACTGTGGGCAGCTGAAGCTGCTGCCTTTTCACTTCCTGGATTTACACAGACACACCTCCAGCTCTGCAGCTCTCATTGGCCCTCTTATAACTCATCCCCCCTCCCTTTATGGCAAACTCTCACAAGAGTGAGAGAGAGAGCTGTGTGATGTCATAAGCCTAGGCTTTTTACCAGACAAGAAACAGGAAGTGGGCTGCATAAGATATTTACTGTCAGAAAGAAATGTTTTACTATCCAAAATTAAAACTACAAGGGCAAAAGATTTAATAAATGGAAAGATAAGGTCCGCTTTAAGTGATATACTTCTGTAACTAACAAATCTGCATATTAGAATCAAAACCTGAAAAGTAGCTTTTTAATCAAAGCAGATCAATAATCCAAATGAAAGTTGATCTCCAGCCGTACATTCAGTCTTGTACAGTTGTACAGGCTCCTCTCATGTACTGAAATTGCTTACTGATTTCACTGTACAATGTGAGCTTCTCACAATGTGCATTAGAAGCTGTAGCAAGTCAGCACCAGCTCCATTTCCTGGCTGAAGAACACCCAGCATCATCTAGTGCTTTCCTCCCCAGCCTAACTGTCCCTGACCTGGCCCTTACATTTAATGGATTTTAGTTTTTTCAGTCATGGAAGCACAATGTCACGTTTCTAGAGCAGTCTGCATCTAAATGAAGCTTGCCTATGAACACCCACTCCAGGCTGAAATCTGCTCAGTAAAGCGGTGTTCCGCCCACCACTGCAAAAATGAAAAGCCAGCAGCTACACATACGGAAGCTTCTGGCTTTAATAATAGGACACTTACCTGTCCTGGAGTCCAGCGATGTAGGCACCGCAGCTGATCCATCAGCTGTCGGATGCTACCGCCGCTTTTGCGAGTAAGGGAACCTGGCAGTGTAGCCTTACGGCTTCACGCCGGGAACCCTACTGCGCATGCGCGAGGCTCTGCTCCTCTCTCCTACTGGCCTGGCGGCAGGGGGAGGAGGAGGGAGCCGAGTGATGATGTCATGGGCTGCGGCACGGACTCCTGGAAGTGGGAACAGGATACCTGTCAAAGACAGGTATCCGCCCCCCCCCAAAGGTGCCAAATGTGTTTTAATGTTTTTAGTAAGCTAAGTACATCACCTTGCCAGACCCTCCACAAGCCATGATCTGCCCTCAATATATAGAGAAGCACAGAGACTCAGTGAGGATATCACTGTGTCTAAAATAAGGTACCGTATATACTCGAGTATAAGCCGACTTTTTCAGCACATTTTTTATGCTGAAAAAGCCCCCCTCGGCTTATACTCGAGTGAGGGTCTCCAGCTGTGTCATGCAGTCTTAACTGTTCGGCGGCCATCTATGTAACAAAGCCCCGCCTCCTCCTCGTCTGTGATAGACGAAACACTAAACACTGATACAATGCTGGGAAACTGAATCAGTGTTCCGTCTATCATGGACGAGGAGGAGGTGGGGCTTTGTTACAGTGGACGGCCGCCAAACTAAGACTGCAGTTGCATGACACAGCGGGAAACACCCGCTGTTTGTAATCAAAGGTACAGGTGGGCACAGTGAGGCTGCAGATGGGCACAGTGAGGTTGCAGATGGGCACAGTGAGGTTGCAAATGGGCGCAGTGAGGCTGCAGATGAGCACAGTGAGGCTGCAAATGGGCACAGTGAGGCTGCAGATGAGCACAGTGAGGTTGCAAATGGGCGCAGTGAGGCTGCAAATGGGCACAGTGAGGCTGCAGATGGGCATTGTTTGCCAGTAGCTGCTGCATTTCCCACCCGTGGCTTATACTCGAGTCAATACGTTTTCCCAGTTTTTTGTGGTAGAATTAGGTGCCTCGGCTTATATTTGGGTCGGCTTATACGTGAGTATATACGGTATATAATTAAAAAAACAGAAACTTTTTTTAAAATGTCATTAGCATCTTGATGGTGTATAGAGAGATACCAGTGCTCAGAGTGGGTGATTTTGTGCTGGATAGCTGTCATGAATATGAAGATGACAGTTTTCCACACTGGGGTCCCTGGTTGCTATGAAGCCGACAGCCGCTGCAACTGACGACTCATTTCCAGCCACATTCAGCTGCCAGTCGGGAGATTCTCCGGATTTCAGACAAAATGGAAAAGCGCCTCTAAGTGTAGACTCAAAAACTATTTTGGGCAACTCACATTTGAAAGGCATAATGCAGGCTCATCAGTTAAAACCACCGGAGAAGAACGCTGTATGCCGCTGTCACAGGACAGGAAATCCGGCCGACAGACATCCACTGTCCAGAACTAAGAACTGGAGCGCATGGTGGACCGCAGCGCTGTCGTGATGCCATCACCAGAGGAGGAAGCAACCTGTTTCTGAGCATGCATGGTGACCAAAAAAGTAATGCGCACTCCTTTGTCAACCTTTGACAAAGTATGTTACTGCACACAGTGTACGGCTCATTCTAAGCCGGGTTTCTGCCATAATGTTGACTTTCACTCAAACCCAGCCCTGCCTGGTCTCGGTCATTAATGAGCGCACTCCGCGAGAGAGGTATCCTCAAGTGCAGGGTGAGTGGCCCCGTCCACAACTGTGCTTTGCGGATGGAGTGACTGCGGTATGAACACCCCAGCCTCAGTACCGCCCCCTCCTGTTCCTAAAAGGCACATGAATCTATATCCCACACTGATGATTGTTATGTGAAGGAGCAACAGAATTAATTTGCTATGAATCCCAGGGTATGTGTTTATCCCGCAGATCCGCTTTAATGTTCTGTAATTCTAGATCTGCTTGGGGAGTAATATTTCTTACCATCAAATTGGGCTTTTGTGGGATCTAAGTACACACAATGCAATTCCATCCAACAGTAGCCCTTACCAAACAGGGCTTGATCTGAAACCGTACTTCTACTGAGAACTGAATTGTAAGTTTTTAGTAATTGTAAACCTCTGAAATGAAAAATAAACAAAGCATATCCTTCATTGCATGCCTCAATCCAAACTCCTAGTGTGATTTCTGTCTGCTGTCTCCTTCCTCTGCTATCTGCATCAATCACTTCTGACAGGTTATGGCGACTCCAAGCAATCACAGTTGACAGGGGACAGGGGCTCTAGCACGCAGCCTGTAGCATCAACTGTGCATGTTTCCCTATGAGAGTACATAGAGGGGAGTGTGTCCATTCCCTCTATTCAGGTCTCAGATTACACTCAGCTCCCTGCTCTATGCTGTGCATTGTGTGACCCTCAGAACCCACACTTCCTGCCTCTGAACCTCAGAAATGCTGTGTAACCTGGACACTTTGAGCAGCTCTGGAAAGCAGAGGGCTGCAGATAAACAGGAACAATGTATGCAGGAGGATTTATTTGTCTCTGTGTATTACCAGAGGCCAGGTAAGGGTTTACAACCAATTTAAAGCGGGACTTCAGTAATTTTGTCATCTTTCCATCTATTCATCTATTAAATCTTCTGCCCTTGTTGTTTTGACTTTGGATAGTAAAACGTTTTTTTTTTTTTCTGCCAGTAAATACCTTATACAGCCGACTTCCTGTTGTCCTCTTGTCTTGTAAAAAGCCTAGGCTTATGACAACATGCACAGCTCTCTCTCATGAGAGTTTGCCAGGAAGGCAGGGGGGATGAGTCATAAGAGGGCCAATGAGAGCTGCAGGGCTGCAGAGCTGGAGGTTTGCCTCTGTATGTCTGTGTAAATCCAGCTTCAGATGCCCACAGTTAAAATGGCTGCAAAACAAAGAAAGAAACAAGAGAGCGCACCAGCCTAGCGCATTATCCTTGGCAAGTTTATTAAATTAAAAACAAGATAAAAAGCTACTCACAAAAGTCGCAGGTAAAATTGCATATCGAACGCACAAAGGCAATAGTTCCAGTGGTAGGCAGCTGTCCAGGTCCCAGGAGGGAGGCACACGGACCGCCGCTGGCTTACGCGTTTCAAAGGTTTGACCTTCTTCTCCAAGGCTCTGAAGAAGAAGGTCAAACCTTTGAAACACGTAAGCCAGCGGCGGTCCGTGTGCCTCCCTCCTGGGACCTGGACAGCTGCCTACCACTGGAACTATTGCCTTTGTGCGTTCGATATGCAATTTTACCTGCGACTTTTGTGAGTAGCTTTTTACCTTGTTTTTAATTTAATAAACTTGCCAAGGATAATGCGCTAGGCTGGTGCGCTCTCTTGTTTCTTTCTTTGTTTTTCACTATTAGGATAATCCCATCCTTCGGGAGCAGCAAAGCCGAAGTCCATAGTCCTTCTTGAACTTTTTTAGCTAACACACCAGTGCGCAAGAGTACTTTTTTTCGTTTTTCTATTAAAATGGCTGCAGCCAGACTTAGTGGAGGGAGATTTCTGCAGCATATTTGGCAAGTACAGAATCACAGTATATATAAAATAATATGCAAAGTGGTTGGAGGGAAGCTTCAGAATGGCAAAGATGTTTTTAATACAAATTATGTGAGCAGACTGCAGTTCCTCTTTAAAGCGGTATTCCAGCCACTATAATTTTTTTAAAAAGTCAGCAGCTACAAACACTGTAGCTGCTGACTTTAAATAAGTAGACTTACCTGTCCTGAGTGCCCGCGATGTCGGCCGCCCGAGGCCGAACCGTCCCTCGGCTCTCGGCTCTCGGGTCCCGGCACCGCTATCCTAAGTAAGGGAAACAGGCAGTGGAGCCTTGCGGCTTCACTGCCAGTTTCCTACTGTGCGCGCGCGAGAGGTGCGGCGATCTGTGAATGGCCCCGTGGTTTTCTGGGAACACACACAGTTCCCAGAAGGCAACGGGGCCGCTCAGCTGGGAGCAGAACACGCCGCGGAATAGGAAGAGGCAGATTAGGAAGACTGCCTAGCAACAAGGGTTCAGGTAAGTTTAAAAAATAATTTTTTTCAAATGTTTTTTTTAATATTTTTTTAGGATTTTTGGTGCAAATTTTTTTTTCAGGGTGGCCCTCCATTTTAATGTAGGTGATGTTGCAACTTGCAATCAAACATCCGTTGTACATAACTTGACGTTGTATAACTGCTGGTGATTATTACTGTGATTGACTCCCCCCTTTAAGAAAGTCTGTCTAGAAAAAAAATGGATTTTCCATTGCTGTCTCGTTTTTAAAGGCACAAACTTCATCCCTATCCTTTCTTATTTACTTATGGCCTTACTAATTCAAAACATGCATTTATGTATGTATGTATATTTGTCTCAGATCAGTGACTCCGAAGCACTGAAGCCAGGGGATCAGATTGACAGCCAGAAGGAGATCAGTAGTAGCAGGCTGTGTATTTTTTTTAGGTTTGTGAAGTGTTATTCTGCCTATCTACCAACAGATGGCAGTAACGTTCTAATAAAAAATATGTATTCAATTTCAAATTTGTAACTCTCAGCTGACTGCAGCATAACTGACTGCTAGATGAGATCTCACTGTATTATTCATGTTAAAGGTAATTACAAATTATAATTACCAAAATATAAAAGATGAATCTTGGGTATTTTCCTTTTAGCCATGGACTTACAAGACATTTGATGCCTTTGATGAGGATTACCTATTGTAACTTCTTTCATTCATTTTTAGTGGAAAATTAAAATTATTACTTTCAAGCCACCATCCCGGTGTTCCATATACATGTACCTCAATCCAATGTAAATTACATATTATAGAAGTATTCTCACAACACATACACTGCATATTGTTACACATCTAAGGGGGCGCTTTATAACAGGCCAGCGGTGCTATTTCTCTTTTTTCTTGAGAAATATCAGCTTCAGCAGTTTCATCCATTTCTAAAGCTGCCCAATTTTCCCCATATGAACAGAGAGGGAATTGAAAATGTATAGATTGGTTATATAGATCAGTTTATGTTGGTTTTCTGCTGTTTTTTTCACTGAAAATTTCTAATGGCTGAAAGCTGGAGGTTAACTTTTTTTTTTTTTTTTTGCCCTCCCTGTTTCTTCTCTACCCCCCTAATCAACATGCTAATACATTTTTTTTTTTTAAACCTTTCTGTTTTAATCTTATGTGCCATCCATAGGCCTTTTGGGTTTGGAGGAATAAGATCTTTGAGTTATATTATTTTTTTTCATTTTCCTCTTATAAAGTTGGCTGGCCCCATGCTTTGGGCTCCTTGCCACCCACACTATCCTTTTTGACTTTTGGTCTGTGATCTAGGGTGTCTATCCATGGTCTGAGTTAAGATGCAGCACCATTTATAATACAATGTTCTTAGTATTTTTATAATATATTCCTAATATTTTTGAAGGTCTCCTGAAGAAGTGATATATCACAAGCAAAACGCGTTGGATCCAGTGGGATTTCTTTTACTACCTCCTGCAGACATATAACTTTGCATCATTGAGGATGATTGAATCTACTGTATTGTATCTACTGTATATGTATTGTATGTGAGGATAAAATATGATGTATGGGGGCTTGTCTGTTAGGATTTAAAAATATGATATTTCAGACTCTATATAGGGGAATGGCAAATTGATATTTCACAATATAGTTTTATTTAATGTTATTGTTTTGCATCCAGTAAAATGTGACTTTACCATAAATCCTGTAAAAATCCCACCTTTTTTCTTTTATCTGTTGCATTGATATTCATATTTGGGTTGCGGTGCATGTCATATCGAATTGCATCTGTATAAAAACTTTCTGTTTTCATTACTTTCATCAAGAAGACTTTGGCCATAAAAGACCACACAACTGCTAATGGGACCCAGAAGCACGGAGGGACCAAATCTGACTAGTTACAGTGACCCACCCTGCATACATGGAAGATTGTCCCTTGACAGCCAAGGATGATCGGTGCAGCAGGGGAAAGTTGCAAGCACCGATCTCCCTGCATGGCTTTTCAGACAGCCACTTCACCTCCCACGGCTGTCAGCTAAAATGCCATACCGGGAAATCGGCGCTTGCAACTTTCCCCTGTCGCACTGATCATCCTCCCAATGTCCGCCGTGTCCTCCTCCTCCAGCCCCCGTGTTCTCCGGCCCCCTGTCCTCCTTCTCAACCTCACTGTGTGCTCCTCCTCCGCCCCCCCTTGTCCCCCCCCAGACGTCTTCCCACCTCTCCCTTCCCGCCGGCTGCTGTGGGGTATGTGTCAGGATGGGGAGCGGAGGAAGGGGCCGGTAAATATGTAATTTACCGGCTTCTTACTTTTCTGAATTGGACATGGTGAGCGATCACTCCTGTGTCCTGTGATAACTGAGCAGAGTAAACTGTGTGTTTACTCTGCTTCAGTTTATGAATGAACAGGAGCCTCTGTCTCCTGTCCATTAATTTTCAATGCTGAAGCTGCGGAGAAAGGGACTGGGGAATCTCTGTCCTCAGTCTCTTTCTCTGTCTCAAAGGGGAGATGTCAGAGGTCTGTTTAGACCCCTGATATCTCACCAAAGCCCACCAACAGGGCTAAAAAAAATTGCAATAAATATTACAAAATTAATTAAATTGTAAAAAAGTGATAAAAAATTAAATTGGGTAAGAAAATAATCTAAAATGAAAAACTACTGGCACCACCCCCTGTCCTACCGACACTGTCCACTGGGCCACCCCCCCCCCCCCCCCCCCCAAAAAAAAATGTATTGTGAAGAAAAAATGAAAACCAAATTAAATTGTAAAACAAAAAAAACATAAAAATGACACCATCCACTGCTCTACTGACACTGTCCACTGCCCCATCCCCCCACCCCTTCTTCCCCAGAAGCACTGTGAATTTTTTTTTTAAATGACCTAAAAAAAATTAAAAAACAAAATTGTAAAAATATAATAAAAATAAAAAAATTCTGACACTGTCCATTGTTCTACTGACACAATCTATTGCCCTACTGACACCATTCAGTGGCCCCCAAAAAGTATTTTGAACAAAAAAGAAAACCTAAAAAATGTCATTGTAACTGACAATGTCAACTGTCCTACTGATAACATCCTGCACATACTACCCGTACACTCCACACTCCTCGCCTGCACATTTTACCCACCTTCATACACTCCACATTCTTCTCCTGCACATACTACCCACCTCAATACACTCCATACTCCTCTCCTGCACATGATACCCACCTCCATACTCCTCTCCTGCACATACTACCCACCTCCATACACTCAGCACTCCTCTCCTGCACATACTACCCACCTCCATACACTCAGCACTCCTCTCCTGTACATACTATCCACCAGCATACACTCCATACTGCTCCTCTGCACATACTACCCATACACTCCTCTCCTACATATACTATACACCACCATACACTCCACACCGCTCTCTCCTGCACATAATATCCACCGCTGTACACTCTGCAGTGTACATTCCCTATTTAACATTACCACATTTTGCACTATGTAAGTCATCTCAGACTCTATTAAACCACACTCCTTTAAGCCACACCCAATATTTCATGCAATTTAAGCCACGCCTGCATTTTTTTATTAATGCCTGGTGCACTCAGACCCACTCATTTTAGGATATGCCTCTGGTCAGCGTGCTTTTTTAAAATAATAACTTGATTCTTGATGACTCACTGCTCTCTCCTCCTGTACGTGTGTACTGTCTGTGTTGTAGATCCGGCCGGGGTGCGGCACCAGCACCGCCCACTGGTCCTGCTGCGTGCGGACTGATCTCTCTATTGAAGGAGCGACTGGTATTTGACACTGATTCTTTCTTTATATCCGGTGGGGGGGGGAATCGCAGTTTGCCATCTTCGCCCTGGGCACTGAATTACCTTGTCCCGGCACTGCCTATAGGAGAAGTTTAGCCAAAATAACTTTGGCTACACTTCTCCTTTAGGCTGGGTTTACACTATTGCGAATTGGACGCGGATTTCCCCGCACCCAATTAGCATAGCAGAAGATTGTGACCGGCTCTCTATGGAGTCAGTTCACACATCTCTGCAGCGGCTTCGGTGAAAATTGCACAGGAATCCTGTGCGTCTTTTGGTCCGTTTCTGGTCTGAATTCAGCCCAAAATTTGGTCTAAAATCGGACCTGAAATGGTAAATGGAGACGCACCGGACTCCTGCTGTGAGCATTCTCCAGTATGAATAAACCCAGCCTTAAAGCGGAGTTTCACCCAGAAATGGAACTTCTGATGATTTGGTTCTTTCCCTCTCTGGTGTCACATTTAATAACTTTCAGGGGGGAGGGGGAGCAGATACCTGTACAATACAGGTATTTGCTCCCACTTCTGGTGAAAGAGCACCACAGAATCTGCGGCAAGCTACGCCGTGTCCAGCCCCCCGCCCCCTGCTGTCTTCTGGGAGACACACAGGTCCCAGTAGACAGCAGGGTCCATATAGCATGCGCAGTGTGACTCGCCAATGCGCAATAGGGAACCAAGCTGTGAAGCCGCAAGGCTTCACTTTCTGATTCCCTTACTGAAGATGCCAGCGCCAGTGTAAGGGATGTCAAAATCTGGTCTGATTATAGTTCTGCTAATGGAGAAAGTAAAACTCATGGCATTTCTATTAAATCACCAGTAGATGGCAGCATAGAGTGAAAAGTCTGAATGACAGAGAACACATTTTAATGAATACTGCTAATAAGAGGGGGAACAAAAAAAACTGACCTTTGTTTCTGGTGGGAACTGAATAGCAGTTGCTACCCGGTCTATCAGTCTGAAGGTCATGTGTTTGTGTCATTGCAGGTAAGAGGCAGCATATTTAAGGCTATAAACAGGGCGAAATTGATTTAATTTACATCCCTGTGATCAGTAAAGGCTGCTGTCACTGTGTGTATGATTAATCAACATATCAGCACATGCGCAATTGTTTATTATTTTCCATGAGGACGTTATCTCTGTATATGAGAATATTATTATTATAGATATAGATGTGTATTATTATGTCTGAATGGAACAGCAGTTGCTACCCTGTCTATCAGTCTGAAGGTCATGCGTTTGTGTCATTGCAGAAACTTTTTCAATAAAAACACTTCTGGTTTCACCCGGCCCGCTCCCTTCGCACATACTTTCAGCATATGTGCAACAAAATTGGCACCCAACATGGGGCTGGGTGAAGAAAACACAAAAAGGTCATGGAAGTGGAAATCAGCGGTTACGGTGTCTGTGGCAAAGCTGTGAAAAGATTAAGGTATTAACCGTTGCTGCACGGGAATCGTACACAGATGGATATAGAAAAGTTGCAAGACGAAATCAGTGAGCACCTGATTCACCTAACAGTCGGTGATCTCATTGAGACTTGCCAGTTTATCAAGACCTCCGCAGTAAGTATGGTGAAAGGAAAAACCCGGTGCCATTACATGCGGATAGTCAATGAGGTGATAGATGAACTGGTCGAGACTGAAAGTGAAGAGGCGGTGACACAATTTCTCCAAGCAACTAAGAGATTCATTGGTGAGCTAGAGAAGAAGAGGGACAATGCTGAAGCACCAAACATCAGTGAGAAAGACCCCCAACCGGAACAGCAATTAGCCGATTTGAAACAACACTACCACACTATGCAGGAGAAGTTCCAGGAAACCTCCAGAATAATCGAGGAACAGATATAAGAGCTAAGTACTAAAAGCAGGGACTCGAGTGACAGTCACCCAAAACAAGAACCTATTCCAGTTACTCAGAGACTTCACCATGATAACTTGCCAGAGGTGACAATCAGGAGGGACTTTAAGATTGCTGGTCAGGTGAAAAGGAACAGAAAGACAAGCTGTCCTATACAAACCTTATGCACCAGATTGACATGGGACTACAAAAAGGGTATTCCGAGTCCGAGATTGTGGAAGCTGTGGTAAAAGCCATTAGTCCTGGCCTAAGTCTCAGAGGTATGCTGAAAATGAAGAATGGACTGACCCTAGTGGAACTTAGGAGGATCCTAAAAAGCCATTACAAGGAGGAAAATGCTTCCGAACTGTACCAACAACTGATAAACATCTCACAGAATAGTAAGGAAACTCCTCAGAATTTCCTGTTCAGAGCTATTGAGTTGAAGGACCGCCTGTTGTTTGTCTCACAAGGAGAAAGCTCAGATGAACACCTCAGGACTGAGCTGATACAAAAGAAATTCCTCCAACACTATATCTTGGTCCCCACCACAAGCAAGTAGCCCAACCATCCAACAGTTGTCAAAGAGCCACTCTGAACTGAAAAAGCTTATGCTCCAGATACAAAAAGAGATTAAATCACTCCTCCAAGGTTCGAGAACTTGAGGAGACTGTGAATTCAGAGGGCCTCAGGTAACAGTAGGCATGAGCAATGGATGTTGTCAATCTTGTAAAAGAACTGGTCAGAGAACTGCGTGTGACCATTGTTTCAACGGTGGTCAATCTGGACATTTAGCAAGATACTGCAAAAGGTTCAGACCCAATCAGTCAAGGGACCAACAGTAACCTGTGCTAGAACCAACCCTGTGTCCCAAAGTGCAACTCTGGTCGGTAGCAAATCAACAAGCTCTCAAACCACCATCAGTGCTACGGCTGGAAGGGTGAACCCAGATCCTAGGGGTGTGGAGAACTGGGAACAATGTCTCATATCTGGTGGACCTGTCCAGAAATAAGATCATTTTGGAGAGAGGTACTACAGATAATAAAAGACATAACTAAAGTGGTGGTTCTGGAAGATCCGTGGGAGTGTCTGTTTCATAGGACGAAAATTCCAGTAAAATATTACATGAGAACTCTGGTCCTGACACTGTTGAATGTGGCGAAAAGCCTAATTCCTAAGCAGTGGCAGGATCCAGAGAGTCCTACAATCAGGAGCTGGTTTAATAAAGTAAATGAAATAAACTGTTTGGAGTATCTGAGATTTAGTGGGGAGGATGGATGGGCAGGATTTGAGGAAAAGTGGAAAGTTTGGGCTGAATATAAACTTACAATCAGGTTTGCAGAAAAGATGGGAGTTTGATCGGAAGAGGTATAGAGGAAATAAATACTTAGGAACTAGATCTAGAGTTGGGGGGGGGGGGGGTCTGGGAAGGGGGGGGGGAGGGAGGGGAAAGAGGTTATTTGTAATTGGTGATGGAATTGGTGGGAACTAAATTTTTTACTGATTCTGTGTATGACAACAATCCCTTTTTCTTTTTATATGTAACAAAATATTTAATAAAGAGCTAGGCAGGACACGTGTTTTTGGTGTGATAATACCGCATATCTTACACTTGTGGTCCATATATCCTTTTACCCATATATATTTTTAAACCCATGCATATATTTTTTGGTTTTATATTCATGGAGACTGCACAGACAATATGGGAGTATAGTATTTAATCTAATTTTTTCCGTAGGGGTCATTCCTTCCATCTCCATTAGATGGTGGAGTGTCGTTTTTCATATCCATCCGTGCAGTTTTGTTTACACCTGATGAAGCCCATCATTTGCCTGAGGGACTGCATATCGGTGAGACATTAGTATCATTCAAAAAGGGACAATTTTTCAAACTATCCATCCCGGTTTGGAATACAACTAAGCGAGACATTATTTTACCAGGTCAGACTAGGATGGGGTGCCTCAAGCCCATAAAGGCAACATACCCAGCATAGGTGAAACTGAAGCAACTGGTGAGTGGGGCCACTCACTCAGTAACTCATCAGTCACAGACATCCAGACCAGAAGGTCGAATGGGTAACCTAAAGACGAGTCAGTCACCGGTAAGCGATGCAAATTGGGAACACTGGGATCCACCAGTGTGTCAGACTTCCACGTACCTGACCGATGAGCCCGATATAGCAGGGGAAGGCCTCCCTTACGTATGTGGTTCCTGGCCCCTGGTAGTATGGACAGGAGGCACGGGAGCACAGAATGGTATGAGAGCCTGGCGGGTCAGCAGCAGGAGGATCCAAGTGAAGGTGGTTTGGAGATCACCAGACAACTGAAGCACAGGAAGCAGGTGCAGAGCAGGAGTGGAGCAGGCAGGTCGGGTCACAGGCAGGGTTGGCAACAGGCGGGCACCGTGGTACAGAGGAGCAGGCAGATTCATAGTCAGGACAAGCCGGGGTCAGATGCAGGCAGAAGACAAGGGATAATCCAAAGCCGGGTAATCAGGAGATCAAACGTTCAGACAGGTAAGCAGGTGCAAGGATACAGGGAGCTGCAGATCGGACAGCACCGAGCCAAATGTGCTGACAGCTTAAGTAGGCAGATTGGCGCCAAGCGCCGTACGCGGGCACACACGCACGCGCCCGCACACTGGCACCCGCAACGGCGCGCACGCGCCAACGCGCCTCAGCGCACACTGACGCACACCAGCACAGCGTCTGCTCTGGGGAACTCTCTGACACAGTGCCTATCGAACACCTACCGGAGGAGAATTACCAGGTAGTCAAAACCATGTTAAGGGAGGAATGCAATGCTTTCGCCAAAGATGACTCTGATGTAGGATGTATTCCTTCACTACAATTGCAACTTCACCTCATAGACAACACACCTGTTAGGAGAACTTACATGTCTTTAACTAAACCACTGCACCAAGAAGTGAAAGAGTACCTGCAGGATCTGCTGAACTGCGGATGGATTGCAGAGTCAAAATCTTCATACTCATCACCATTGTGTGCGTAAGAAAGAAGGACGATAGATTAAGACTGTTGCGACTACAGAGAATTGAACCAGAAGTCCATCCCTGACTGCCATCCAATTCCTAGGATCCAAGACATGCTGGACAGCTTAGGAGGAAGTTTACGGTTTTTGGTGCTAGACCAAGGGAAAGCCTACCATCAAGGATTTGTGGAAGCGTCCAGTTGACCACTGACTGTCTTCATTACACCTTGGGGTCTGTACGAGTGGCTCAGAATACCCTTTGGCCTTAGCTCTGCACCAGCTGAATTTCAACGCAGCATGGAAAACTGTTTAATGGGACTGAGGGATGAGATCTGTCTGCTGTACCTAGATGACAACCTGGTTCACAGCAGATCATTCCAAGAACATGTGGAGCATGTCCGGTTGGTACTGCAACAGTATCAGCAACATGGAGTCAAGTTAACAGCTAGGGAGTGTGATCCGAAACAAAGTCAGATTCTTAGGCAAGATCGTGTCCAAAGATGGCCATTCCATGGATCCAGCAGACACTGCGCCTGTGCTGGCCTTGAAGAACAACCAGCCAAAGATTGTTGAAGAACTCAGGGAACTACTAGGATTAATTTCCTACTATAGCCCTTATGTCCAAAACGTTTCCAGAATTGCAAAACCCCTCTATGAATTGCTGTCAGTGGATACAACATCTGCCACAACATCAGCACCGACTAGCCAGTCCAGGAAGAAGAAGAAGCCATCACCAAAGCTAAGAGGTCAACTACCATCCCATCAGTCTATAGTCTGGACTGACCACCACCAGGTATTTCTAAACTGGCTTATTTAGGTGTTAACTCATCCTCCAGTGATGGGTTACCCTGACTACAGCAAATCCTTTGTTCTGCACGTTGATGCCTTGTAAGAAAGACTAGGAGCTGTTTTGTACCAAGAGCAGGAGGAAAAGTTAAAGGTAATTGCTTATAGGTCTAGAACTCTCACACCTGCCGAAAAGAACTATCACATGCATTCTGGGAAACTAGAATTCCTAGCGAAGAAGTGGACCATATGTGATAAGTTCCGAGACTACCTATACTACAGTCCATTCTTTGTAGTATATACTGACAAATACCCCCATAACTTATGTCCTCACTATGGCTAAACTAAACGCAACAGGCCATCGATGGGTTGAAGAATTAGCTGACTTTAATTCCACTATCAAGTATCATCCAGGAAAGAGAAATGCAGATGTACTTTCACGTATGCCATTAAGTCCTGAACAATACATGCAACAGTGTTCGCAAGAAGTGGACCCCAAAATCATCGGGGGTGCATAACCCAAGCACTTCAAGTATGTCAGAAAGAAGAAATGCCCTGGCTGTGTCCAATAACCATCGTCCATATAATGTCAACAATAGATGGTACCCAAAAGAAGGTAGCTCGAATACCCAAAGGGGCCATAAGGACAGCCCAAAAAGAAGACTCTTTGATTGGCCCAGTGTGGTAGTACAAGAGCCAAAACTGGTTTCCATCAAAACAGGAACGAAACAATGAAACAATGGACCAAACTATACCTCTATATAAATGGAATCTTGAGACAGAAAACATCATCAGGTTCTCAACTAGTGTTGCCCAAATTGTATAATTAATTGGTGTTGAAAGAATTACATGAAGAAATGGGACACTTAGGAGTCGAAAGCACTGTAAACCTGATCAGAGAAAGGTTCTTTTGGCCACATATGCAGAGGGACGCTGAGCAATACATCAACCACCAGTGCACTTGTCTGAAAGACAAACACCCACATAAGCCTACTAGAGCTCCATTGAACAATATTGACACCGCTTATCCTTTTGAGCTGGTCTCCTTCGACTTTCTTCATCTCGAGACATGTAAAGGAGGTTATGAAAACATATTAGTGGTAATCGACCATTTCAACAGGTTTGCCCAGGCCTACGCAATTAAAAACAAGTCAGCAAAGACTGTTGCTGACAAGATATTCAGTGACTTTGTCTTGAAGTTTGGATTTCCTATTTCCTACCAGAACTCACCATGACATGGGTAAAGAATTTGAAAAACAATTGTTCTTGGCATTAGGGAAACACTGCCACATCCAGAACTCTCACACAACTCCATATCATCCAGAAGGCAATGGACAATGTGAAAGATTTAATCGTACCCTGTTGTCTGTGCTTCGGACCCTGTCACCAGATTCGAAGAAAGACAGGAAAAGTTAACTTGCACAGGTAGTACGTGCATACAATTGCACTAAAAGTTAAGCTAAAGGATATTCTCCATTCTTTCTACTGTTCGGAAGGTCTCCAAGATTACCCACAGATAGCATGTTTGACACTCCAGTAATGGAAAAATACAAGACTCACTCTGAGTATGTGAAAACATGGACAGAGAGGATGACTTATGCCGCGTACACACGGTCCTACTTTTCGTCTACAAAAGTCCAACAGACGCTGATGGACTAAAGCTGGCTGGTAATCCGATCGTGTGTGGGCTTCTCCGGACTTTCAACTGACTTTTTTAGCCTCAAATCCGACGTACTTTAGATTTGAAACATGTTTTAAAACTTTACTTCGTAACTACGACGGACCCCGAAATCCGCTCGTCTGTGTGCTAGTCCGACGGACAAAAAGCCACGCTAGGGCACCTATTGGCTACTGGCTATGAACTTCCTTATTTTAGTCCGGTGTACGTCATCACGTACGAATCCGTTAGACTTTTGTGTGGTCGTGTGTAGGCAAGTCCGTTCGTTAGAAAGTAGGCCGCAAGTCCGCCGCAAGTCCACCGAAAGTCTGCCGGAAGTCTGTCGGACAGGCTGTCCGACTTTTGTAGACGAAAAGTACGACCGTGTGTACGCGGCATTAGGCCTATCAGGTTGTTTCAAAGGTAGCTACTAAAGCAGCACAATGAGGAAAAGAACACTATGACAAGAAGACTCATGGAGTTGAACTTTCACCTGGCAGCAGAGTTCTCGTAAGAAATCTTACTGAAAGAGGGTTACCAGGAAAACTGAGATCGTTCTGGGAAGATGCCGTACCTGCCGTCCTTAGAAGAAAGTGTGAAGATAGTCCAGTGTACGAGGTCAAGCCAGAAATTGGAAAAGGCTGAACAAGGATTCTACACCGCAATTTGTAATTGCCATGCAATTACCTACCCATCTACCGCGGTCAAAAGATACCTGACAGACTCAGTGCCAGAAAACAAGGCAAAGTTCCAAAGACTACTCAACCATCTACACAGATATCTGAGGGAGTATCAGAAGATGAATCTGACAATGAACAAGAGCAATGGAGATCTTTCATTCCTGTAACTCATAAAGACCACATAAGGGAAGACACAGAGTTGAATCCAGAAGCAGCAGAGTTTGATCCTTGTCAGCTTCAAACGAGTGAGGAAGTTACAGAGGAAATTACAGAGGGAGTTACAGAGGAAAATACAGAAGAAGCTACAGTGGAAGATACAGAGGAAGTTATAGAGGAAACTACAGAGGAAGATACAGTGGAAACTACAGAGGACGAGCCTGTGGGTCAACCTGAACCAACTGCATGTTCACCAGGGGATAAAGAAAATCCTTCACCAGGAAAGCCAACAGAGACAGTTGACACTGAAGAAGGCAAGCATGTGGATGCTTCAGATGCCCTTCCTTTATGCAGGATCCAGCCCAGCAGGAACAGGAGACAACCAAAGGTTCTGACTTATGACACTTTGGGTCAACCCAGTAATGTTGCCAGAAATGCAGCTGTACAGTTAATAGACTTAATTCATACACCACCTGTTTGCCCTAGCTGGTATTTAAGCCCACAATGTTTTGCAGAGGACTCTGGTAAAAGTAGTCAAGTCTATTATGCTATGGTTTAATAATGGTTACTATGTTAGAGTTGTTTACTTATGTTGAAGATGTTAGGTGTTATTTTCTGTAGTTAACAAAAGGAAATGTCTTGCACTCTCACTGCCGATAGTCCAGGTCAAGCAAAATTAGCTTCAAGTGATGGGACTAGGTAGTTAAGGTAAAGTCGGCCGACAACAAAAAGGTAGAGAGTATTAGGTGGTTATGCTGTACTGTATTGGTAACCGGGTACATGAGCGCTCTGGACCTAGTGGGAAGCTGTGTGGTCATGTGTTTGTGTCATTGCAAAAACTTTTCAATAAAAACACTTCTGGTTTCACCCGGCCCGCTCCCTTCGTACATTGGAATTATTGACCATACTTTCAGCATATGTGCAACACCTGCACCCGGAGCCAAGGGACGGGTCGGCTTTGGGTGAAGACATCGTGGGCGCCCTGGACAGGTAAGTGTCCTTATTTTAAAAGTCAGCAGCTGCAGTATTTGTAGCTGCTGACTTTTATTTAGCGCATTTATCGGCGTATAACACGCACTTTTTCCCCCTTAAAATCAGGGGAAAATCATGGGTGCGTGTTATACGCCGATCCCCCGCTGACTGTGAGCGCCGGCTGCCAATATACATAGATAGCCGAGTGTACTAGGTTCGGCTAGCTCCACTTACAGTCACGCCCAGTCCCGCCCTATGATGGACACAGGGACTGGGCGTGACTGTGAGCGGAGCTAGCCAAACCTAGCCGAGGCAGGCTATCTATGTATATGGGCGGCGCTCGGCTCCGCTCACAGTCACGCCCATCCCGGGCAGGACTACGAGAGGAGCCGAAAGCGGCCGAGAGCCGCCGAGATACACAGGACCGGCTCTGTGTACTCGGCGGCGCCATTTTCAAACTGCAGTGGCACTGACAAGTCACTGCAGTTTAACTGCAGCCTGGGCAAGGCTGCAAATGGACACTGACAAAGCTGCAGATGGGCACTGACAAGGCTGCAAATGGACACTGATAAGGCTGCAAGGCTGCAAATGACACCAAGGCTGCAAATAACACGAAGGCTGCAAATTAGGGTTGTTCCGATACCGATACTAGTATCGGTATTGGTACCGATACCGAGCATTTGCCCAAGTACGTGTACTCGGGCAAATGCTCCCGATGCTTCCCCCAATACCTAGAAGACAGCTGTGATCGGCGCGTGGGGGAGTTACAAGATTCTCCCCCAGCGGCTTTCAGCTGCTTTAGTGACATACAGCGGTGATCGCTCACCGCTGACTGTCACTGCATCCTCCTCCATGCCCCCTCCTCTCCGCTGTCCCCCTTCGTTCCTCTCTCCTTTTCTGTCCCCCTCCGCTGTCCCCTCCATTCCTCTCTCCTTCTCTGTGCCTCTCCGCTTTCCCCTCCGTTCCTCTCTCCTTCTCTGTGCCTCTCCGCTGTCCCCTCCGTTCCCCTCTCCTTCTCTGTCCCCCTCCGTTCTCCCCCTCCATTCCGCCGTCCTCCTCCTCCTTCCTTTGTGAATGGACAGAGTCAGCTGACTCTGTCCATTCACATAACTGAAACATTGTAATCTCCTGTGATTACGATGTGTCAGTTTATGAATGGAGAGGAGCCGCTGTCTTCTCTCCATTCATTTTCAGTGCAGCTGAGGCTGCAGAGAAAGGGACTGGGGAATCTCTATCCTTGGTCTCTTTCTCTGTCTCAAGGGGGAGATATCAGAGGTCTGTTAAGACCCCTGATATCTCACCAAAGCCCCCCAACAGGGCTGATTAAAAAAAAAATAATAATAAAATAAAACACATATTGCAATAAAGAATAAAAAAAAATTATTGTAAAAAATAAAAATTGTAAATTTAAAAAAAAAAAACACACACACATACACCGTTCACCCCCCCTCCCCCCAAAAAAGCACTGTTAAAAACAAAAACAAAACTGTCACGTAACATAAAAAAAAAGTATCGGTATTCGGTATTGGCGAGTACTTGAAAAAAAGTATTGGTACTTGTACTCGGTCCTAAAAAAGTGGTATCGGGACAACCCTACTGCAAATGACACCAAGGCTGCAAGGCTGCAAATGACACCAAGGCTGCAAGGCTGCAAATGACACCAAGGCTGCAAATGACACCAAGGCTGCAAGGCTACAAATGACACCAAGGCTGCAAGGCTACAAATGACACCAAGGCTGCAAATGACACTGACAAGGCTGCAAATGACACTGGACAAGCATGCAGATGGACGCTGTGCAAGGCTGCAGATGGACACTGATAAGGCTGCATTGATGGGCATTTAAATGTAAGTTTTTTTCCTTAAAACATTTTTTTCCTTAAAATTCCCTCCTAAACTTGGGGTGCGTGTTATACGCCGGCGCGTGTTATACGCCGATAAATACGGTATTTTTTTTTTTCAGAACTTTGCTTTAAGGAAGTCTGTGTATTTTTCTGTTTCTCTATCCACAGGGTCAGACATGTCCTGGAAGTTTTCTAATGTGTTGCAATGACGCATAAAGCATTGATTTTTACATTTTTTTTCTCTGTAAAAGGTTTGGTACTTTGAAAACATCCCTTGACAATCCATTGATGCTCCCTGAAATTGAGTGTGGATAAGAATCTATTAAGCCCTTGAACCACAGAAACCTTAGTTTGCATTTCATCAGACTGTATTTCAGGATCATTCAGAAGATAAGGGCACACAATGGTATGAATAAAAGTTAGGAATTAAATTACTTAACAGGTGTAAGCTGTGTCACGACCTAAACCAGATCAAAAGCAAAAATGTAATTTGGAGTGTACCTTAAAGAAGATCTTTCTAAATGTAACCACCTAAACACACTTAGAAATGAACGGCGTTCTGACCTTTCATGACAACATTTCCGACTATTATTGTGCAGTACCTGATCCTTTGCCAAAACTCCTGAAGGCAAAGTATTTTACCGCTGCTGATGAAAACTCATCCACCCTCCCAACCCGTTTCATATAAGCGGCTTCTTTTCTGTATGTAAGAGCACACTTCTCTGTGATGTGCTGACGAAGACCGGCTTTAAAATTGATCCAGTGGAGAGACGTCAAATATTGTCCAATTCTCCCATCACATGGAATAAAGGTCAGGCAAATGTCACAGGTGTCAAGTGGAGAACACGGGGAATTCTATATATTGCTGCTCAGTGGGCAGAAGCTCAGGGGAATACAAGGCATCATTATTCTGGTAACTCTAAGGACAGATAATTACCTGGCATTGCTCGGGGAACCGGTGGTAAGATTGGCCAGGGTGAAGGCTGCAGCTTCTCGTAGCTCTGCACTGTCCTTGTTCAATAAATTAATTATCTGAGGAATTCCTAAATGAAGAATACAGCTTATTAACTCAGCATGCAGGGAAGCTGCATACAACTCATTGCACATTACCCAGCTTGATAACATACCGTGTGTACCGAAGACATCCTTACTAGCCGCACTTGCACACATAATGGAGATAGCTTGCAATGAAGCAATCTTAACCCCATCATTATCAGTAGTCAGCAGGTACAAAAGCGTTTTCTCTGCTTCTTGTTCATGGAAGAATTTTCTGTTCTCGGCTGTAAACAATCAAAACAAATTGGATAAATGAATTTTTTTAATTTATAGGCATCAATCTGTAACTCTTCTTTCCCGGGGTTACCACAAACATTTATATAGGATTGGACTATAATGTGTGAGCCTGTGTCACCAGCTACATACTACAGCAAGTCCTGGGGAAGCAGTGCCTTGTTTGATGACAGACAGGTATCGCTCCTCTTTTCTTTCTCAGGAAGATGACTGCCTGCCTGTTTTTCTTAGTACATGTCAGCCTACTCTATTTCTGACCGTCTCACGTATGAGTACGGCAGCAGAGTGGCTCTCCTGTGCCAGATCACGTACCTAATACATCATCCAGCACTTCTGGGTAGGGGGCTTGCGCCTCCAGCACACCGGCTGTGTTATAGTTAGTCACAGCACAAGCTGACCAGCTAGTACCGGCCAATGGATGACCACCCGCACCCGCTGATCGTCGAGGAGGAAGACAGGACAGAGCTCTGTCCTGTCAGCAGGGATGTGCCGGTTTTTGTTTCCCTGCAAAGCGGGGATCAAAACCTGTCACATCCCTTAGTGAAAGCAATTTACAGTAAACACACCAAGCCCTCTTACACATTTAACCCTTTGATCGCCCTAGATGTTAACCCCTCCCCAGTCAGTGTCATTAGTACAGTGACAGTTCATAGTTTTAGCACTGATCACTGTATTTGGTTCCCACAAAGTGTCAATTAGTGTCAGATTGCCTGCTATACTATCACAGTCCCGCTATAAGTTGTTGATTGCTGCCATTACTAGTACAAACATATAAAAATTGTAGTATATATACCAGTGTTTTTAGATGCTATAACGTTCCATCAAACCAATCAATATACGCTTATTGGGATTTTTTACCATAAATATGTAGCAGGATACATATTAGCCTAAATTTATGAAAACAAAAAAACATTTCTCTCTGTGTGATCTATGTAAATTGTATGAATTTTAGCAAATTTTGTTGTAGTTTCCAACCTTTTGTTATTCTGAAGAAATTATCAGTCAGATGCTGCACCTGCAGGGCTTTCATGAGGAAAGTGGCAGGGTCTGCATCGCTTTAGATGTGATTTTTGTTTTTTGAAAGTATCTCACCAAAAATGACCTGTTTGTTACAAGGGGTGCCCAAAATCTGACTTGTATCTTAGGGCAAACTTCTGAGAAAATCAGAAAGCCAACCATACAAGCAGGAAATTACATATCTGGGGGTGGGGGTGGGGTTGGGGGGGGGGGGGTGGGTTGTGCACCATCTGTGCACAGAATGCCTCCAGGCTGCCATATTGCATTAAATTTTACAGAAAATTACAGGGCTGTAGACTGAAAAGGAAAGGTCATTTTTTAATAACATTCAGTTACATAATAACTTGTATCGCAGTTGTATACTCTATCCCCCCCCCCCCCCCCCATTAAAGTGAACTTACCCATTAAACATATAATTAAGTGTAGAGACAGGCAAAAACGTTTTTTAAACGTCTGAGAAATAAAACATATCAGGAGACCCTTTGAGAACCTAATATGTACAGCATCAACGAGAGAAGGGAAAGGGTGGACATGATTGTAACTTTTAAACACATTACTTATACCCCTTTCACACTGGAGCGGTGCGCTGACAGGACGCTAAAAAAAGTACTGCTAGCAGCATCTTTGGAGCGATAAAGGAGCGGTGTATACACCGCTCCTTCACCGCTCCTGCCCATTGAAATCAATGGGGCAGCACAGCTATACCGCCGGCATGGCGCTTTGCGGTGGTTTAAAACCCTTTCTCGGCCGCTAGCGGGGGGTAAAAGTGCCCCGCTCGTGGCTGAATAGCGCTGCAAAATTGAAGGTAAAACACCGCTAAAAATAGCAGCGCTTTACCACCGACGCACCCACCGCCCCAGTGTGAAAGGGGCCTTACAGACTAAGACTGGCCATAGATGCCTTGTTTTTTTTTTCGTTTTTTTTTTATGATCAGCCAAAAGGTCAATGAAAAAAAAAAAAAAAAAACTGATTCCCCCATCTACAAATTTTGAGGTGGATGGGGGAATCTTTCCCAGTATGCCACTGTATTCTGACAGTGGGACTACTCCATTGTCAGAATACATAGATCAGTGGCTGCAGCTGGCTGATCAAGAAAACATTTTCCAACAGTCCTGTTTTATAGAAGTCGGTAATTGGACTGACTTTTGTCAAGTGGGAACGGCCAAAAATGGATCAAAATTCGGCCAGTCCTTACTGAACGGCCAAACTTTGATCTGTCTATGGCAGCTTGAGGTTCAGTAAAGCAGTATTTTCAATATGAAGATTATCTAAGATCAAACTGGCAAAAAGGAAAGTTCAAAACAAATCTTAGAAAGTATTATTTTACTATAAAAAGTAGTTGATGCTTAGAACAAATTTTCGGAAGAGACGTCTAGGAAAGAATGTGGGGGAGGGGGGGAGGGCTAGAAAAATAATTTAAGCAAAAAATCCAACAGATGGAGAGTTGCAGGGAAGAAAAGACAATTTTTTAGAGTGAAGGTCCACTTTAAGCATAACATGACTACAACAAGCCAGTACATGTGATTTTATCAGAAGCATTATTAGGTAAATTTAGAGTTAAATGATAAATGGTTTGATGTCTAGATAGACGGACGAACGGTAGATAGATATAGATAGATTCATTTAAAATACAACATTCAAAAACGATTTAATGAATCATAAGAAGTGTATCGATATCTCATAGATAGATAGATAGATAGATAGATAGATAGATAGATAGATAGATAGATAGATAGATAGATAGATAGATAGATTGACACTTTTGGAAATCAGCCCTCCCATTTCATGTTAAGCCCCAGGAAATAACCCCCAGTGTCAGAGTTTAGGTCCCCAAACAGGATTCTGTGAAACAAACAGGCCTCCATGTATGGAGATGACACTTTGCCTCCAGATCAATAGTGTCAGCCAATTAGCGTGATAATCGTGCTGAGGATGTTCTGGCACCATGCTGTACCCACCAGCCCCCCCTAAGCATCTCTACGGGGGTGATGGCTCATTAACAGTGAGTGGGCATAATTAGCAGATGAATCAAGAGAAGCAAACAAGTGAAAACAAATTAGATTTGAACATATCCCACAAAGAAAAAAAAAGATACATGCTAAGAAAATGTGCAAAATTACACAGAGATTCAGTGTATATTACATTTAAAGTGGACCTGCCATTCGGTATGAGATCTAATGCTGCAAAAGAAGGACAGTTTGTATATGTTTATTAAGGTGTAAGTCTGGGTTCACACTGAATTCCAATGCGGCTCACAGCAGGGGTCCGGGGCGTCCCTGTTCCATATTTCGGGGACAAATCAGGCCCGAATGTTTGCCTGAATTCGGACCTGAAACGGAGCAAAAGACGAACAGGACCACATCCAATTTGCAATAATGTGAACTCAGCCTTAATGTATTTTTTATGAATTTTAATGCATGTTAAGCTTGGGGACAAGGGAACAAATTGTGCATACATAGTGAGAACATATTTTGAGCTATTATTTCAATATTCAATAATTAGTGATCCTAAAATGCTTGCACTTTGATAATTCAGTCATTCTATTATAGTGAATGTCAGGGTAAGATAAAAAAAAATAAAAAAAAGGATTTTTGACTTGCCTGTAAAATCTGTTTATTGGAGTAAAGTACAGGACAGGCTTAGTCATAGACAGGTTATATTCTGCTAAAAAATCACCTGAAGGTAGCAACATATAACCCAGTGAACCATGACTAAGCCTATCTCCTGTACCGTACGAATGAAAAAAAAAACATATTCCTGTAATATCCTATAGTGAGCAGACAACACTCCTGCATTAACATCTAAAGCAGTGTGGTCAGCCCTGTTTTTTTCTTTTGGACTACAGAATTCTTCCCCCTCTCTTCATCTCCATAAAAAAGTAGTGCATCAGGGCTGACAACACTGCTTGGATTTCAATGAATTAAAGGCAACATTGTCAGCCCACTACAGGGGCCTAGAAGCACATTGATTTTCTGGCAGATTGTTTGGTATTTTTCAGTTTTTACCCTTTACAGACAAAACATGAGCAATGTGTATATATTTTTATATTGCCCACACATACTTTTTAAATGTAGAGATTTGTAGAATAGCCAATAGAAGGAGCATTACTAGATCAGTGCTACCTTTCTGCTTCCTGCTTAATAATTGGGAAAAGACACCAGCCACACAGGGAGTGCATTGTTTTCAATGACCCAGCAAACACATAGGGCAGAAGTCTCAAACTGGTGGCCCTCCAGCTGTTGCAAAACTACAAGTCCCATGAGGCATTGCAAGGCAGACAGTTACAAGAATGACTCCCACAGGCAAAGGCATAATGGGACTTGTAGTTTTGCAACAGCTGGAGGGCCAACAGTTTGAGACCCCTGACATAGGGGGTTATTTACGAAAGGCAAATCCACTTTGCACTACAAGTGCAAACTACAAGTGCAAAGTGCACTTGAAATTGCACTGAATGTGTACTTGGAAGTGCAGTCGCTGTAAATCTCAGGGGGAGATCTGAAATGAGGGGAAGCTCTGCTGATTTTATCATCTAATCATGTGCAAGCTAAAATGCTCTTTTTTATTTTCCTCGCATGTCCCCCTCGGATCTACAGCGACTGCACTTCCAAGTGCACTTTCAGAGCAATTTCAAGTGCACTTTGCACTTGTAGTTTGCACTTGTAGTTCAAAGTGGATTTGCCTTTCGTAAATAACCCCCATAGCCTTGCAGTGTAATGCTCCGTACACACGATCGGATTTTCCGACAACAAATGTTGGCTGTGAGCTTGCTGTCGGACAGTCCGACCGTGTGTAGGCTCCATAGAAGATTTGTTGTCGGAATTTCCACCAACAAATGTTTGAGAGCAGGTTCTCAAATTTTCCTACAACAAAACTTGTTATCGGAAATTCCGATTGTGCGTACACAATTCCGACGCACCAAAGTCCACACATGCTTGGAATCAAGCAGAGGAGCAGCACTGGCTATTGAACTTAATTTTTCTCGGCTCATCGTATGTGTTGTACGTCACCGCGTTCTTGACTTTTGGAATTTCCGACAACATTTGTGTGACCGTGTGTATGCAAGACAAGTTTAAGCCAACATCCTTTGGAAAAAAAAATCCACGGTTTTGTTGTCGAAAATCCTATCGTGTGTACGGGGCATTATGAGGAGCAGCTAGGAACAATCCTCATAACAGTGCAAAGCAAGGAGTAGAGCCTGCATATCCAGGGATTAAATATAATTGCTCTATGCATATGCTTAATTACTGCTGAGCTGCTGGGTATGTGTTGGTTGGTGTTGGGAAAATAGGTATAGCCTCTAATTCTCAATACTACTGAGCAGAAAGCAGAGCCTGTATATCTAGGGGTCAAGGATATTCCCATGCACATATTAATTTCAAATTTATACATAGAAACAAGGTGTTTAAAACCTTAACATTGATATGATTATTTACAGTAAAATGATTATATATGTATATATATATATATATATATATATATATACACAAACACACATTGTAAGTCCACTTTAGTTCTTAGCTCCATGACATGCAAGCTTAATTTAATAATGCATGGAAAAGATTCTGGCCTCTAATCTATAAACCAATCAGCTCAAATGAATTTGTGCCATTATCTGCTGTAAAGAAAAGACAAAAAAGACAAACTTTAAAAAGACTGACATTATCCAGTGGCAACCATCAGAGAAATCGTTCTGGGCTGTGACTATTCACATATGTTATTCTAAATGTAATTTTTGCACTGAATATCACACACCATTGTGAGCTGACTTGGCGATGGCCTTGGCTGCATTCCTCTGTATGTCAGCCAGGGGGGAGGTCTCTGCAAAGGTCAGAATCTTCTTGAGTCCTCCTGACTGCTGGAGAAGCTGCACGGTGTCTGCGTCCTCAAGGCAGTTAGCGATTATCAGAAGGGCCTCCACGTGTAAGTCATTAAGCTCCTAAGAAGGCATAATGAGCACATAGGCAGACAAAGGGCTTGGAGATGTACAATATAGAACAAACAGCATGGAAAAATGTGTAGGTTCCACAAAACACCTCTGCACATTCATGGCACATAGTTTGGTTTCAGCGTGTCAGTTGTCCAGAGACAGAAATGTGGCTGTGAAGAAATGACATGGTTTTCTATGGTACTGTATGCGACAAATTTACTAAGATATATCAACTGCATTTTTTGGAGGAAACTATTTTTGGATATTTCTGAAGCTGAAATCGATGATGAACCCCCCCTTAGGGTAGGCCATTGCACTGAGCCATTGCTAAGGCTGAAAGATAATGGGGTTGAGTTACTAAAACTGGAGCACACAAAATCTGGTGCAGCTGTGCATAGAAACCAACCAGCTTCTTTGTTTTAGCCCCTGTTCACATGAGGGCGATTTGACATCCGAATTGGTGCGATGCCAACTTTGCGGTGCCGCACTGATTTCCAAAAGTAGTTCCTGCACTACTTTTGGTGAATTCGGGGGAGATTTCAATAGACAACTGTGCATGAGCACGCAATGAAATTTGCAAAACTGCCTCCAATGTGAACGTAGACTCATTGTCAAAGCCTAATTGAAAAAGCTGAAGTTAGAAGCTTATTGGTTACTATGCACAGCTGCACCAGATTCTGTGTACACCAGTTTTAGTAAATCAACCCAATTATCTTTCAGCATTAGCACTGGCTTAGCGCAATGGCCTACCCTAAGGGGGGTTCCTCACTTATCCCTCTCAGTAACCCTCACACTATCCTTTAATACAAATACTTAGGCCCCTTTCACACTGGGGCAGTTTTCAGTTGCTTTAGCACTAGGAATAGCGCCTGAAAACTGCCTCCCCTGCCACCCCTGTGTAAAAGCCTGAGTGCTTTCACACTGGGACGGTGCGCTTGCAGGACGTTAGAAAAAGTCCTGCAAGCAGCATCTTTGTGGCGGTTTAGGAGCGGTGTATAGATTGCTCCTAGACCGCCCCTGCCCATTGGAATGAATAGGCAATGCTTCCGAAGTGGCTAAAAACCGTTTCGAAAGCGTCTCAACACAGATGCTTTTAACCCTTTTTTAACCCCTTTTTCGCTAAAACGAGCAGTGCTTTACCGCTAACGCTCGGGCGGCTGCTGTGTGAAATCAGCCTAACACCACTGTAAGCCCAACCCCAACACCAGCCTTCCTTGTAATGCTCACCAGCCACATTTTGATCCATGTATGGGCAGACTGGTTGTACACAAGTCAATCTATTGACTTCTCTCAATCCGTGCTTCCGGCTGTAGCTAGCAGTGTTGATGAGTGTATTCTGAAAGGAAAGCTCCCTGCTGTCAGAATACAATAACTCAGTGGGTGGGATACCCCCATCCACATTGAGTGTATGGATGGGAGAATTGAGTCATTTTTTCGTTCAACCTGCTGCTTGATAGAAAAAAAAATGACTTGTGTATTGCCAGCATAACTTTCATACTAACCCTCCCTATAATCCTAATACTTACTCTCACATTAACCCCAGTGGGTTGAACGAGAAAAAAATGACTTGATTCCCCCATCCACACACTTGAGGTGATTAAGGGAACCCTCCCGGTGAACCTTTGTTTTCTAACAGCAGGAAGACTTTCCCCCTGTCAGAATACACTGATCAGAGCTGCTGGCTATATCTGGTGGCATTGATCAGTAGATCGACTCCTGAACAACCAGTCTGCACATACGTGGATTAAACTTTGGTTGGTCCGTGCCGAACATACCATTGAACAGAGCAGATAAGTATAAACGTCTTTATAACTTTACAACCACTTTAATTGTATGTATACTGGATGAAAGCAGAAATCAATCCTGTGGTTCTAGCTGGAGAGCTCTTAGATTAAGACAATGTAAACCTATTACTACCTGCAACCTTTTATATTTTGGTTAAATAATTGGGAAGAACAAGTCAAACAAGATAGATGAAGAAAAGAATGATACTGTAGGGTTGATTTACTAAAGGAAAATAGGCTGTGCACTTTGCAAAGTGCAGTTGCTCCAGAGCTTAATAAAGGAGCTCTGCTGACTTCCATCATCCAATCACGTGCAAGCAAAAATGCTGTTTTTTTTTTGTTTTATTTTCCTTGCATGTGATTGGGTATTCTTATTAAGTGAAGCGTTACCTTATTTACTAAGCTCTGGAGCAACTGCACTTTGCAAAGTTTATTTGCCTTTTGTAAATCAACCCCATTATGTCAATCATGTATGTGTTCATCTATTTCTGGAAAAGAGCGCAACTATAGTCTAAGGTTGCATACCTTTGTTTCCAGGATTTTTACGAGATGATCCATAGCTTGGTTCTCCTTGAGAGCCAACCTGCAGTCTGCTTCACAGCTGATGCTGCCAAGAGCCTTCAGAGCCAGCTGCTGAATAACCGGGTAGTCTGACCTGAAGAGCTCCAACAACGGGGGTACAGCATTGTTTTCACACACAGCACTGCGCGTCTGGAAGTCCTGGGTTAAAGTCAAACGCATTCTTAATCACAAGATGTCAAAGTAACAAAACTGCTAATATGAAGAACATTCCTTTACCTGGGCCAACAGATAAATACATTCCACAGAATTTTTCTTCACATCAGGATCAGGACTGCCTAGTAAACGGATGAGATGTTCTAAGCCATTCAGTTCAAATATCTTTGCCTTGTTGGAATAGTCAGTAGCCATGTGAGCTAGGCAAAGAGTGGCAAACTCATGGACCACTACTTCTTCTGTAATAGGAAGAAGAATAGATATAAATGCAAATATACTTCACTGAATTGCCTAAATGCAAAAATGCTTATGCTTATATTGATATCTGAGGCTCGGATCACACTACTGCAATGCAATTTTCAGTGAGATTAAGCAGTGTGACTTTGATGCAACTTTGGTTGCATTTTGGATGTGACTTGCATATTCTATGGGGCCAAATCGAACTGTAAATCGCACTGAAGCAGCTCAGGAAATGAAAAATATTGTGATTTCCCTTGTCATGCGATTCTCTGCAACTCCAGTCTGAAATCACTGTAGTGTGAGCAAGGCCTAAAATAACAATAATACAGCACTTACAGTCCAAAATAAATATCAGTGACTGACGGTGAAAAACACATGAAAAAATATATAGTCAGAAATCTTATATAAAGTTCTCAGTGCTCCACAATCCTCAGAAAAATTGCTTAAAGTGGTGTTCCGGCCGAAATTATACTCTTTAATTAAAAATCCCCCTATAATACACAAGCTTAATGTATTCTAGTAAAGTTAGTCTGTAAACTAAGGTCTGTTTCGTTATTTTATAGCAGTAGTTTGTTATTTTATAAACTTACAGCAGGCTGTGGCCATCTTAAGTCTGGGCATCTGAAGCCAGACTGTATTTCTTCCTGCACAAGCAGTGTAATAGGTTTCAGGTCAGGTTTCCATAGCAACGGCAGTGTCAGATGAAGCTGCCGCCCCTTCCCAGAAAGCATTGCAAACAGGAAATGATACTATGGGCCGCGGCCAGGGAGGAGGAAGTGAAAAATGAATATAGCAGATATACAGTAAGTGCTGAGAATTTTTTTTTAAAAATATCCAATTCGCTTACAGTGCACAGTTTAGTGAGGGATGCTAAAGAGTTGTAAAAGTGGGTGGAACTCCACTTTAAGTGCTTCAAGTAAACAAGCTGTGCAGTGTGCCACACTCACCTCTCATATCCCTACTCACTAGAGAAAATTAACCCTAAGCTTTTCAGTCTGGGGGTCAAACACGCTTGTGTCTGGTGTTGGGAATACCAGGTCTCTTAAGCGTCTTTGATAGATCTCCAAAATTTTGCTATATGGGGCAGCTGAAAATATCTACCAGGCTTTTATTTAAGGGTCTTTGGGCCAGTTATGTGATGCCCGGCAGGCAGGTACAAAGTTCCTGTGAGTTCAGGGTGGCTTCATCAGGCCTAAAACATGCTCATACAATGAATAGATTCAGTCTATGAATTTTGAACATTTTTCATCTAACAGATCTCGTAGACAAGTGAGCATTTTTCATCCTCGGCTTACTGGACTGGTTTGGTGATGATTCAAGCCCTGTATAAGGGAAGGTTCTGCAGGGGCTAATTTAATGTTTGGGATTAAAGTGTGAACATATACTATACATAGACAAGACACTAACAATAAATCTCCCCATCTTTTCCTTCCTTCCAGGGTACAACAGAAATGGCCTGGTGGCAGTAAGTCTAAAGCTGGGTCAAAACCATGCAGCCCCTCCTCGTCACCAGCAGAACACACGATGGGTGAAGGGGAAGGTGGAAACTCCTCGTTGATTACCTCCAAAGGGCTGCTGGTCTCAGCCTGGGCCCAAAATACATCCCTGGGAATTACAGACCAGTTAACCTAACATCAATAGTATGTAAGCTCTTGAAGGGGATGATAAGGGACTATATACAAGATTTTAGTAAAGACAAGGGTATCATTAGCAGTAATCAGCATGGATTCATGAAGAATCGTTCTTGCCAAACCAATCTATTAACCTTCTATGAGGAGGTGAGCTGCCACCTAGATTAAGGAAGGCCCGTAGACGTGGGGTATCTGGATTTTGCAAAAGCATTTGACACAGTTCTCTATAAACGTTTACTGTACAAAATAAGGTACGTTGGCATGGACCATAGGGTGAGTAAATGGATTGAAAACTGGCTACAAGGGCGAGTTCAGAGGGTGGTGATAAATGGGGAATACTCGGAATGGTCAGGGGTGGGTAGTGGGGTCCCCCATGGTTCTGTGCTGGGACCAATCCTATTTAATTTGTTCATAAACGACCTGGAGGATGGGGTAAACAGTCCAATCTCTGTATTTGCGGACAATACTAAGCTAAGCAGGGCAATGACTTCTTCGCAGGATGTGGAAACCTTGCAAGAAGATCTGCAAGTGCAGTTGCTCCAGAGTTTAGTAAATGAGCAGAAACTCTGCTGACTTCCACCATCCAAATTTTCCTTGCACGTGATTGGGTACTCTTTGCAATGTAAAGCCTTACCTCATTTACTAAGCTATGGATCAACTGCACTTTGGAAAGTGCACAGTCTATTTTTCTTTAGTAAATCAGCCCCACTGTTTCTCTTCTTCCTCAGTTTTTCCGCATCTCTCAGCTAATGTGACCCCAGTGCTGACGGAGAGGGGAAGGGCAGAATTAAACAAAGATGCTGTACAGATGACTGACATCCTCCTTATCAACTGATGATGTCATTGGTTGTTAGGATGCCGGCGGCTAGAAGGTCGTAATGGTGTACAATGGAAACCGGTGATTTTTGTGTAACTAAAAGGCAGGCTTGTATATGATATTTGGGCAATTTTTAGGCATTTTGCCAAGGCACCCCTGGAGAAACCTCAAGGCACCCTGGTTGAAAAATGTTGCTCTAAAAGTATAATTTTAAGTGGGCTACCATGGCAAAAATTAAGAAGATGATGGACAGAATGTAACCCTTGCATTAGACAGGAGAGAAGTGACATTCATTTTGAACCACTGATGACACAAATTCACAATGCAGCTTAGACACAGCAGAATTGGAGAATATCTTATAGTACAATAAAAGTAGCATTTAATTTCCATGGTTCAGACCTGCTCAGTTATAATTCTGCAAAGAAGGCTTGGCCACACTTCAAGATTAAAATCTCTGCATGAATAGCAATTAAAAGCATGGGCAGACCGCAAAAGTCAGTATGTCTTCACCAAATGGTTGTAGTTCTTTTTTTCTCAAATTCTAAAGTGGTTATGTTATACGTTGGAGTACTTAAACTTTGTTATGAATACTCTGAATAACAGTATATCAGTGTAGCTATACTGGAAAACAGTAAGCAAGCCGATTTAATGTACACATTCGGCAAGTCGGATCCCTAAGTTAAAGCTCTTTTCAAGTGTTATATTCTATAAATCATTTAATAGTTTTACGGAGGCTGCAACACCAGTTAATGTAATCTGTATAAGCAGATATTGGTTACATTGGAGCCTTCGGAGCAGATGGCTGGGTTTGACAACAGAATATTTTGCAGATTCAGTGAGTTACCTTCTGGAACAAGACGAGCAATTAAAGAAGGTATGATATCCAGCTTCCGCATCAGTTTCCGGACGTCATCTGGGATAAAACATGAAAAGATAGGAAGAAATGATTTAGTAACTGCAGTGCATGGTGATATAGAAAAACTCTACATCATTATTTTTTAGCAGCGAATCGCTCCCCAATCCCACAAGTGAAACATACAAACGCTCTAGGGCCCCAAGGCTGCTGCTGAATAAAAACAACTGTGTGTCTTGTCTGCTACAGTCAAAAAACATTTTCTATCATCTGTCATCAAAGCACAAATCAGCCATACGCACTATAAACATTATCATATAGTAGTAAAGAAGTTGCATCACCATAAAAAAAGAAAGTAAAATACAATATACAGTAAAACCTTGGATTGCGAGCATAATTCGCTCCAGAAGCATGCTTGTAATCCAAAGCACTTGTATATCAATGCGAATTTCACCATAAGAAATAGAAACTCAAATGATTCGTTCCACAACCATTTATTCATAGGTCCTTCAGTTTATAGTCCATATAAAAAGGTTATAGCAATGTGATAGGTTGTGTAACCATAAAATGTCCATCCACAAATGGAAGCCTCCACAAGGGGATTAGAAGCAAAATCCAGTAAGAGCTACAGAGTATAAAAGAGAAGAGAGGTGTAACAAGATTGTTACATTTAATGAAGGTACAACATTTAGCACCTCACATGGTTGATAATTAAAAGAGGCACATCCAAATATGCAGGCATCCGGGGTAAAGCTGTCCACATAGGCCATCCCCCACACCGCCAGCTCTCACCACTCTCAGTCTGCAATCATGACCGGGAAGACTACCCTGCAGTAGAGTGATCTGAAAGCGAGGCTTGAACCGCCCATGGAGTGCAGCGTGGAAGGAACGACTTAGATGGCAGTGAGGAGGATGGTCTATGTGGACAGCTTTACCCTGGGTGCCTGCATACTTAGATGTGCCTGTTTTAATCATCAACCATGTGATTTGCTAAATGCTGTACCTTCATTAAATGTAACCATATTGCTACACTTAGAGGTGCCTCTCTTCTCTTTTATACTCAGTTGTGACATGACACTACTTGTTTATCAAGACCTCGCTTGTATATCAAGTCAAAATTTATTTAAAATTTTGCTTGTCTTGCAAAAGGCTTTCAAACCAAGGTTTTACTGTAAAACTTATGGGTGCACTTTCTTTTTTAAAGGGTGGGGTACTTTGGTGGAGGTATCAATAAGTATGGGGAATATTTATTATGCAACTGCATCTCAGATCATCAGTTTGCGTGTAAATTTTGTGCACAAATGTGTTCTTGCAACCACAGTGACAGTTGTATTTTTTTGTGATTTTGCAGCTTTTTTTCTCTGTTGTGCTGCAACTGCAAGCATTTATTTGACAATGAGATTCAACCTCAGAACCAGGGACGTAACTACAATTCAGGAGGTCCCATAGCAAAAGTTTGATGGGAGCCCCCTAGTGACCTGTCTCTGTAACACCTGGCAATGTGAGTTGTGACAACAGTGTAATCCAGGGCTCAAAATTTCAAGTCCTATGCCGCGTACACACAAGCGGACTTTACGGCAGACTTGGTCCGATAATTCGATCGTGTGGGCTCCAGCGGACTTTTTTTTCCCAAAAGTTCGACGGACCTAGAAATGACACATGTTTCAAATCTTTCTGACAGACTCGAGTCCGGTCGAAAAGTCCGCTCGTCTGTATGCTAGTCCGACGGACAAAAACCGACGCTAGGGCAGCTATTGGCTACTGGATATCAACTTCCTTGTTTTAGTCCGGTGTACGTCATCACGTACGAATCGTCGGACTTTGGCTGATCGTGCGTAGGCAAGTCCGTTCATTTGGAAAGCCCGTCGGAAAGTCCATCGAAAAGTCCGCCAGACCTAGTCCGTCGAAAAGTCCGCCCGTGTGTACGCAGCACTAGAGTTACTTGCCACCAGTTGCCCCACCCAACCCCTACCCTGCTCTGCCCCTAAACACGCCCTTGTATATTATCTCATGAAATGAATTAAGTTACAAAAAGAAATATTAAAAACAACAACTTTAACAATATTAATATAAAGCATATTTAATTGATCTGACTGTGATAAATAAAATAAGGGTAAAATATGATTGTCTACCATAGGCACTGTACACATCATTACTGCCTTGTTAAGTAAATATTATAATGCTACTGTATATTAAATATAACATTAAAAACAATGAATGACACTTTCATTGATTTAGGATGCAGAGAGGCTTACAGCAGAGCACAGCACTAGACAGGGGAGCGGGAACTGCCAAAGTTATTTATTCCTATCAAAAAGCTGGTGATTGGTTGCTAGGTGGTCCGAGCAACCAATCACCAGCTTGTTAATAGGAAAAGTAAACTTTGGCAGCTCCCACCCAACCTCCCTCCCTGCCCTCACCTCATCTAGTTCTTTGCTGACTCCCGCTGTATCATAGTTGCCAACTGTCCCGGATTTCCCGGGACATTCCCGGGATTTAGACTCCATTCCCGATTTTGTTGTTTCCCGGTAAATGTCCCGAGAAATCCCGTTCTTCACGGATTTTCGCCGCCGCCTGCCGCTAGAGGTCCGCGGCCGGCAGAGACATTGTCTCCGCCGGCCGCCATTTTTTAGAAGACCAGGAAGACGGCTGGGGGGGGCTAGATGGAGCTCCTGCGTCGCCGCCCACCCTCCGCCCCGCTCCGCCTCGCCCTGCCTACTCCCCGCCCCGCTGCCAGTCTGTTATGGAAAGGGGCGGGGTTCTAGCCATGCGGCCGGCGGAGGGAGACAGTATACACTGTCTACTACACTACTAGGACACCTGAGGTGGGGGGGGGGCGCACCGCTGGGGGAATCTGATGTGAGGGGGGCTGCACTGGGGACACCTGATGTGAGGGGGGGCTGCACTGGGGACACCTGATGTGAGGGGGGGCTGCACTGGGGACACCTGATGTGAGGGGGGGCTGCACTGGGGACACCTGATGTGAGGGGGGCTGCACTGGGGACACCTGATGTGAGGGGGGCTGCACTGGGGACACCTAATGTGAGGGCGGGCTGCACTGGGGACACCTGATGTGAAGGGGGCTGCACTGGGGACACCTGATGTGAGGGGGGCTGCACTGGGGACACCTGATGTGAGGGGGGCTCCACTGGGGACACCTTACATAGTTACATAGTTACATAGTAGGTGAGGTTGAAAAAAGACACAGTCCATCAAGTCCAACCTATGTGTGTGATTATGTGTCAGTATTACATTACATATCCCTGTATATTGCGGTCATTCAGGTGATTATCTAATAGTTTCTTGAAGCTAACAATGCTCCCCGCTGAGACCACCGCCTGTGGAAGGGAATTCCACATCCTTGCCGCTCTTACAGTAAAGAACCCTCTACGTAGTTTAAGGTTAAACCTCTTTTCTTCTAATTGTAATGAGTGGCCACGAGTCTTATTAAACTCTCTTCTGCGAAAAAGTTTTATCCCTATTGTGGGGTCACCAGTACAGTATTTGTAAATTGAAATCATATCCCCTCTCAAGCGTCTCTTCTCCAGAGAGAATAAGTTCAGTGCTCGCAACCTTTCCTCATAACTAAGATCCTCCAGACCCTTTATTAGCTTTGTTGCCCTTCTTTGTACTCGCTCCATTTCCAGTACGTCCCTCCTGAGGACTGGTGCCCAGAACTGGACAGCATACTCCAGGTGCGGGCGGACCAGAGTCTTGTAGAGCGGGAGAATTATCGTTTTATCTCTGCAGTTGATCCCCCTTTTAATGCATGCCAATATTCTGTTTGCTTTATTAGCAGCAGCTTGGCATTGCATGCCATTGCTGAGCCTATCATCCACTAGGACCCCCAGGTCCTTTTCCATCCTAGATTCCCCCAGAGGTTCTCCCCCCAGTGTATAGATTGCATTCATATTTTTGCCACCCTGCACCTTATGTGAGGGGGGGCTGCACTGGGGACACCTAATGTAAGGGGGGGCTGCACTGGGGACACCTGATGTGAGGCTGCACTGGGGACACCTGATGTGAGGGGGGGCTCCACTGGGGACACCTAATGTGAGGGGGGGCTGCACTGGGGACACCTGATGTGAGGGGGGCTGCGCTGGGGACACCTGATGTGAGGGGGCTGCACTGGGGACACCTGATGTGAGGGGGGCTCCACTGGGGACACCTGATGTGAGGGGGGGCTCCACTGGGGACACCTGATGTGAGGGGGGGCTCCGTTGGGGACACCTGATGTGAGGGGGGGCTGCACTGGGGACACCTGATGTGAGGGGGGCTGCATGGGGACACCTGATGTGAGGGGGGCTGAACTGGGGACACCTGATGTGAGGGGGGCTCCGCTGGGGACTCCTGGTGTGAGGGGGGAGCTCCGCTGGGGACTCCTGGTGTGAGGGGGGCTCCACTGGGGACTCCTGGTGTGAGGGGGGGCTCTGCTGGGGACATCTGATGTAAGGGGGGGCTCCGCTGGGGACATCTGATGTAAGGGGGGGCTCCGCTGGGGACATCTGATGTAAGGGGGGCTCCCCTGGGGGCACCTGATGCAAGGACGGACTCTGCTGGGGGCACCTGATGCAAGGACGGACTCTGCTGGGACATCTGACGCAAGGACGGAGTCTGCTGGGGGGCACCTGATGCAAGGACGGATGGCTGGTGGCAGGCGACGTGGCAGGTGACACGCTCAGGGATCCCACTGATTCTGCATTATGGTGAGTTGAATGATTTCATTTTATATTACAATGTAATAATAGAAATAATGCACTTCAATCATCCTGACACCATAACAATCATGGTGCCGGGATGATTGAAGTGCTAACACCAGGTGTTTGGAGTATCTTTATCTGCTGATTGTTAAACTTTCTAGAATACACATATTTCCATTGTTGTGTAGGATCTGGGGCTGCTGTCCCTCCATCTCTCCCCCCCCCCTCCTTTCCCTCTCCATCCCTCATTTATCTCAGACTCTAACCACACCCCCTTTGAGCCACGCCCATTTAAGACACACCCACTATTTCATATAAACCACGCCCATTTTTGCCGCGGTATGCTTCGCACGCCACATTTTTGCTTTGCCCCTTTGTCACGCCCACAAATGCATGCCCCGCCCCCTAATTAAAACAAGACTCCGCCTACAGCCAAAAAGTGTCCCTAAAATTTTTTTTTCAATGTTGCCAACTATGCTGTATGCCTGGCCCTGCTAAGAGAATGACATGGGGCTGAGGCTGGAAGGAGAACGGGCTCCTGTTCAACCCCTGCTGCTGGTGGCATCCACCACCCCCCCGATGCAGCTCCACACTCGCCCTCAGCTTACTTCCACTCACCTAATGCTAAGGGCTGGTGTAATTGATCCATAAAGTATATCTAAACCAAGGACAAGCAGCAGGTGATCTGTAAACATAGTCAGTGGGCTACTAATGCTGGGGATAGTTTGACTTTTGTTGAAGGTGCCTGCTGGAAAATGTTTATCAATCAATGTCCAGCCATGGTCTTTAGAGTGGATTGTTGGATTTTTAACAGTATGTGGCCAGCTTTAGACATACATGATTAATATCAAAGAGCTAGCCAGAATGACAAGAGACTCTGAGGGCAGTAAATCTACTCACAGATGTGGCAAAAAAAGATCTGTGACCAGCAAAAGCATGATCCAAAAGCATGATCCAAAAGCATTAACTTGTGCATCTGATGTCAGTTGACCCTTTCAGTCAAATCACAGAGCTGGCTAAGTAAGGTATGTTATGAGTGTTTGTTAACCACTTGCTTACAGGGCACTTAAACCCCCCTCCTATCCAGACCAATTTTTAGCTTTCAGCGCTGACGCACTTTGAATGACAATTGCGCGGTCATACAACACTGTACTCAAATGAAATTTTTATCATTTTTTCCCCACAAATAGAGCTTTCTTTTGGTGGTATTTGATCACCTCTGCGGTTTTTATTTTTTGTTAAAAAAATTTAAAAAGACCGAATTTTTTAAAAAAAAAATTATTTATTTTTATATTTTGTTATAAAATTTTTAAAAAGGGTAATTTTTCTCCTTCATTGATGTACGCTGATGAGGCGGCACCAATGGGCACTGATAGGTGGCAGTGATGGGCACTGATGGGTGGCAGTGATGGGCACTGATTGGTGGCAATAATGGGCACTGATCTTGTACACTGCTAGGTGGCACTGATTGGCACCACTGGTGGGCATTGTTAGGTGGCAATGGTGGGCATTGATAGGTGGCACTTGTAGGCATTGATAGGTGGCACTTATGGGCATTGATACGTGGCACTGGTGGGCACTGTGGGCACTGTGATGTGGCAATGTCAGGTGGCACTGGCAGGGGGTACTTGTGGCACAATTGAGGCATTATTGCCTCCTCCTCTTCGGGACCGATGTCCCTTGCTGGTGAGCCGGTGATCGTTTTTTTTTTCTCCTTGCACTGTCAGCGCGAGGAGAAAAAAAAAACGATCACAGAGCTTTTGTTTTGATCATGTGATCAGCTGTCATTGGCTGACAGCTGATCACATGGTAAGGGGCCGGGACCGGCCCCTTACTTGGATCGGTGATCACCCGAGTCTCAGTGACTCGGTGATCACAGCGCGCTCCACGCGCGCCCTGCAGGGCACGTGCACAGGGGAGGCCGTTATATGACGGCCTCCCGGGAATTCAGGTCCGCGCTGTAGCCGTCATTCGGCTATAGCGCGGATGTCAAGCAGTTAATAGAGGTCTCAGAAACATGAGGTAAATAAGGTGTGGTATCAAGAAAATAACACCAAAATAAGAGAAAAATAGCTTTGTGAATTAAGACCAATGTATTATAAAAGCAGCACTCTTCTCGTGCAATATGCATCTCCTCAAGTAACACACATCTGATCTAATTTTTCTGTCCTCTTAACCAATCTAGAATGTTCTAATGTCCTCACACCCATATTTGGCTTGGAACTCTCCAGTTATGATTGCAGCCCGAAATGTTTCATTTGCTGACATCTCATCAGGAACCCCTGCTGAAGGCTCAAAAGAAAAACGTGTAGGACAAATATTGAGCAGTTACATTATACTTGGATTTTATTTTCTTTGCTTGTTTTTCATAAAGTTTATAAGCTCTAGATTCGTGCTTTGTACATTTTCTTATCCTCTCCCATTGGAGCACACATTTTGAGTTGCGACCATAGCTACAGAGTGGAGAGCCGACTAGTGGGAATGGTGAGATATGAAGACCTTGGGAATCCAAAGATCGGTTATCATACTAAGAGAACAGAAGGGCCAGCAAGAAATGTGAAACAGAGGGAAGCAGCTGTGACTTTGGATGTTGTATCTCTGCATGTTGTAGATCACAAGACATCAGGCCGTGTTCCATCCAAAACCCTGACTGACCTGTATATCACAATAATCAGGTCAACACAGTCCGTTTAAGTGAGATGGTCTATGTGTTACTTAGGGAGATACACTTTGCAAGGTAAAAGCACTGCCCTACATTACTGTGACCTGGATTTGATATTTTAGTATGGGAACTCTAGATGTGAATTGGATTTAATGCGACATACTAGCTGGCCAGTAACCATACAGGTTGCCACTTCTTGGGGAATAAGTGGCAAATGATATACAAACTAATCATTTGCAGGTTTATACAGTAACTATGTCCCAAGTTAAATATTGTGTCCGATATCCTAAGCCACTGGCTTGACCACACCAGAAATCCCTCAAAACAAGAATAGAAGCCACTATTATCACTGAAGTCAACTAATAACCCTCAAAGCATATATACGTTAGAAGGAAAACCCCACATGTATTGATGTATGTTGTTTGCTACAACTACTTCTTTTCATAGAAACAGCTGGGCTGACATTTGGCTAAGACTCTGGAGCACAGTGTCCTTTATGGGCCATCCCCCATACATGACATTTCTCTGCCAGTGTGCTTAATAAATAAGGCGATGTTACAGAAGATAGACAGAAGCTTAAAGAGAAATTATAATGGTTTTGAGTAAATTTTCTTTTTTAATATTTTATATTATCTAATAACATATAAGTATAATATATTTAAACACATGATGATTCTGATTATCTGTTATGGAGTGACAATTGTCTTCCAATAGTGGTTCTGCATTGTAATCCTGTCACATTACCATGGTGGAGATCACAAGTGTCTCTGTCAGCATTGTGCAGGCATGGTCCACCATTGTTACTATTCAGAAGCCAGTCCAAAACAATGATGTTCCGCTGCTGGATAAAATGAATGAGGATTGGAAGTGGTGGAACAAGAGAAGGAGTTTGGCAACACTACTGTCTTTTATGGAAACAAAATGTATATAATACTGATTGCTTTAGCACATTAAAGTATAACTAAAGGCAACCCTTTTCATTTTATTTAGCTTTGGATAGAATGGAGAGGGATTGGAACACCTATTAATTTTTATTGCTGTCTGTGCCACCGTTAGGGAGATTCAACCTCTCTATTTGTCCTGCCTACTGTTATGATCGAAAATTAAAGTAAAAGAAAATCCTAATTTTTGGGTTGTCACCAGATAAGTAATACAGGGTAAATCTTCCAATGGGAACACTAGTTGTGGTGACCTGGGAAGCCCCATTCCCTTCATTTGCAGGAATTTCCTCTCACTTCCTGTTTTGGCTAGGGGACAGGAAATGAAGGTAAATCTCCCCAATGGGACACAGAGGGCCAACAAAACAACAAAAAAAAAACTGACAGGAGTTATATCCCCTACTTTACTCTATCCAAAATGAAAAAAAATATTTTGCCTATAGTTCTACTTTAAGAATTTGCAAGATAGAGTTGACTTTTTCTGACATAAAAAAAAGATTATTAGCCAAAATTATTATTAGTCAAAGACTATTAGCGCTTAATGAAAACACACATCTCATTGCTGAAAGTGACACAAAACTCTGGTATTGCTCTCAGCCTCCTCCAAATCTCCATATGCCTTGTTTGTTCTCCATAGGCCCACTGTAGCCACCCTCTCTCACTCCCAAGATGGGTCAGGGATCTTGGCAATGGGGATCAAAGAACGATTTCATGAAAAATAGATTACAGTGCTATTAAGTAATAGATATGTAAGATTATTTTTGAAATATAAGGATATAGATTAGTGTGAATTTAAGGTACCTTAGAAAAAGCAGTTGACTCAAATACTTACTGAAAAATAGTTTGTGAGTGCTGCTATTTGTAAGCAAACTGTAAAATAAGAATCAATTGCACAGAGAAATATGTACTGCCAAATTGATTATGTTATTCCTGAAAACTATGGTATACTCATACAGTGTTATGCCCCGTACACACAAGCGGAATTTCCGTCGGAAAAATCTTGGATGGTTTTTCCGGCGGAATTCCGCTCAAGCTTGGCTTGCATACACACGGTCACACAAACGTCCTCTGAACTTTCGACCGTCAAGAACGCGGTGACGTACAACACTACAACGAGCCGAGAAAATGAAGTTCAATGCTTCCCAGCATGCGTCGAATTGTTTCCGAGCATGCGTGATTTTTGCGCGTCCGACTTGCATACAGATGAACGCATTTTCGGATAGGAACTTTTTCGGACGGAAAAATAGAGAACCTGCTCTCAATCTTTTGCTGGCTGGAATTCTGCCAGCAAACGTCCGATGGAGCATACACATGGTCACAATTTCCGACCAAAAGCTCTCATCAGACTTTTGCTGGCGGAATTTCCGCTCGTGTGTACGGGGCATTAGGGTATTCCCCAAACCTGTCAAGTTGCCTTTGAAGCCCTCCACACTTTTTTCTATTTTTTGCATTTGCAAAGGTTCCCCACAGCTGAGGGGGCTTTCAATGGTATTGTCTAACAGCTCTCCAAGAGGACAAAAGTGGCCATCAAGCACAGCACTACCCATTTTTTATTCTTTGCGCTATAAACAAAAAAGACCGCTAATTTTGAAAAAAAACTAAATTTATTTTTGCTATAAAACATATCCAAATAAAAAAGAAAAAATCAAATGTCTTTATAAATTTAGGCCAATATGTATTCTGCTACATATTTTTAGTAAAAAAAATCCCAATAAGCGTATATTGATTGGTTTGTGCAAAAGTAATAGCATCTACGAACTATGGGATATTTTTATTTATTTTAATTTTATTTTTTTACTAGTAATGGCAGCAATCAGCGACTTATAGCGGGACTGCAGCGGACATTCTGACAGTAACTGACACTTTTGACCCTTTTTGGGGAGCAGTGACACCAATACAGTGATCAGTGCTAAAAAAATATGCACTGTCACTGTACTAATAACACTGGCTGGGAAGAGAAAGGAGAGAGAAGGGCACCAGGGCAATGTAGGTAAAAACAGCAATGCTTTATTCAATATCCACTTACATGTAAAAACCTTGAAAGCTGCATATGGAGGGTGCGGTGGTATTGTGTGCGGTGTCCCCGAATGGCCGACAAGGTGGACTGGAGGGCAGCTATGCGGCGTCCAAAAACGCTGGGGTGACAACCGAGGCTGACGGCGTCAACGAGCTCCGGGATGAACACCGAAGAACCGTGGGTGGACACACTTGGCTGAGCAGCCGCTCAAGCAAGCTGGGACCTGCCGTGTGGATGGACAGAGCAACGGCAGCATCACCGGATCTCACGCAGCTCTCAAACTACAGCAAGACATGGCACACAAACTAGGGAGGGGGAGGGCTGCAGCGCGTTTCCGTGGCCCTGCTTCCTTCTTCAGGCTGACCTGGCTGGGAAGGGGTTAACATCGGGGGTGAGCAAAGGGTTAACTGTGTGCCTAGCCAGTGTTTATGTTTACTGTGGGAGGTGCTTTTACTAGGGGAAGAGATGGAATTTATTCCCTGCTTTGCAGGAATAGAAATTCCATCCCTTCCCTCCTGTCAGAATGGCAATCTGCCTTGTTTACATAGGCAGATCGCCGTTCTGCCTCTCTGGTTAATGATCGGCGGGTGCTGGAGGACATTGAGTACCTTGCGGCTATGTGTAATCACAGCGGAAGTAAGCCGGTGGTGGCGTGCATGCGTGCATGTACATGATCTGGCACACAGGTGCCCCCCTCTAGCAGTAAAACTGCTATAGGTCTGACCTGAAGTGGTTAAACACTCAACATTTTTTAATTTAATACATTGAGCACTATAAAATAAATATTCCCTAATACGCTATTTGTTCAAATTCTTACCCCAGTCCCAGTTCCCAACCTTCAATGCTGCTGGATCCTGCTCTCTCAGTGCTACTTACCTTCACAGAAAAGCAGTAACAGGCCTCTGACCAGTCTGTTAGCTTGGAGGAGGGAGGAGCAGGGGAGTGCTTGCCATCCTACACTATAGGCTGTATAATTCCATTGATGCACACAGTATACAGAGATACAGCTGTACTCCCTGCATATAAGGGTGGCTCCATAGGTTGCTGCAAGTGAAAGGAGCCACCTGAAACAGGAAACTTGCCTATGTTCCAGCTTATACTAGAACATAGACGAGGATTAAAAGATAAAGAAGCTAAATACTCAGTAAATGATTAAACCAACTGCTGAAAGTGCTTAAAAAAATCCCGCTTCCTGATTGGCCGGAAGGAGGATCAGTGTTGCAATAGCGAATATTCCTTCGCTGTTGCAACACACCTAGGTGGGCTGTGAGCGCATTCTCTGCGACCCGAGCCCACCCTATTTTGAAGAATATTAGAGCCTCTGGCTCTAATCAGTGTTTCAAAAAAACACCAACCCCGCATTGGAATCCATGCGCCCGGCGTCCTGAAAGGGGCCGGACGCATGGACAGGGGAAGCTGTGATGGATGGGGGGGGGCGGCACCCGTGCGCCCTTAATGGATGGGCCGCCCCTACTCCTTCCTTTGTCATGAAGAGAGAGGAAATCTTCCAATTGCAAACTTGTTGTGGTGGCAACTATCCAAGATAGACTGGCCATACACTCATAGAATTTTGTTCAAAGTTTTTTTTATTAGGAATGTTCATTAAACTTTCTAATTGTTTGTAGTATCAAATCAAAGTTCATAATTGACCACAGCAATGATAAAATTTGGAAGAAGCAGGGTGGAAAATATTTCTTGAATGGAAAAGTCCATTCGGTCAAAAATCAAATGTTTAAAGCAATCTAAATGTTGTACTTTTGAATGACATTTGCCAAGTCATTGAATGTATTAAGAATTTTTGTGTGAATATCCACACAGATTCATTTGAAAATCTAATAGTGTATGGCCAGCTTAAGACAGGTCTTCCTACTTTGGAGAGATTTCCTTTCACTTCTACTGTTGATGATGAGGTGTCTACAGGACAGGAAGTAAAGAGAAATCTCTGCAATGGGGCATGGCTGGCAAAAAACAAATGACTCCTTATAATACAATATCAGTCTGTTTAATGAAAGTGGTTCAGTATGGTTGAGGTCAGGGCTCTGTGTAAGCCACTAAAGTTCCTCCACATCAAACTTATACTATGACTTTAAAGTGATTTTAAAGGGTTTCTTTTTTTTTTTTATAAATAACAAACATGTTTTATTTATGTGCTCTGTGCAGTGGTTTTGCAGAGAGCAGCCCCAATCTTCCTCTTCTCTGGTCTCTCGCTGGTGCTCTTGGCCCCTCCCTTCTGCCCCCAGAGCAAGCAGTTTGCAATGGGGGCACCCAAGCAGTATCGTTCATGAGCTGCGGCTCTGCGTTTCCATTCACACACAGAGTCATGGCTCGGCCCCACCCCACTCTCTCCTCATTGCCCAATGGCTCCCGCTGCTGTCTCAGCCAATGAGTATTGAGAGTCCCTGGAGAGCTGAAGATCTTATGCACATCGCTGGAGGAAGATTAGCCTCAGGTAAGTATTAGAAGGGGCTGGGGGGCTGCTGCATAGAGGAGGTTTTTTTACCTTCATACATAGAATGCAACAAAAACTTGAGCCTTTACAACCACTGTAATGAGTTGGCATTGTATACAGAGGCACAATCATGCTGGAACTGAAAAGGACCTTCCCCAAACTGTTGGAAGGACACAATTGTCTAAACCTCTTTGAATGCTGTAGCATTAACAGTACCCTTCACTGGAAACACCTCAATAATTTGAAGGGATATCTACATTTGTGGCCAAATGGTGTAGCTTAGACCATAGGCAGCCATGTGTTTCATCAGTTTATTTCAATCACTACTCTTAGCAACTAAAGTAGAATTCTAGGCTATCACTAACTTATTTGACTAAGTGATGAAGACACCCATAGGCTTACTATAGGCCATCCGTTGTCAACGATTCCTCTTCTGCCCTGCAGCCACTGCTAGCTCACTCGGGGAAGCCAATCATGTGACCAAACTGGGGGTGGGAGCAGTTTCAAGATTAGTTAGTGATAGCCCTGAATTCTACTTTAATCAATGGTGATTTTAGTAGCATGACTAAATAACTAAAAACTGCTCCAATGTAGCCCTGGGCATAGAATGAGGCTGAGAAAGGAGAGCAATAACACTGTACCCCAGCCACTCACAAGTAGGGTTCCATGGAACATTACGGCTCCTCCAGAGGTTGTTAGGGGTTCCTTGAGCTGTGATTTATTGACCTCTCATCTGATGGTGCCACCTTAGTTCTAGATCCAATGCCACTTGGCAGAACCAGCAACATGACATCAACGATCTATTTAGCTTTTTGTAAGGGTGGCATTTTGACCACCACTGTAAGGAAGGAATTTTTTGCCACTGACCACCAAAATAAGGGGCATTTCGACAATGACTCTTGATTACATTTTTTAGAAGGGGTTCCCTGAGGCCCAATTATTAAAATTATTTTAAGGTTTCCTCTGTGTTAAAAAGGTTGAGAAAGATAATTTATTTAAAAAAAAGGTTGGGAAATGCTGCAATAAGGCAATTATGAGCATGTCCATGTGCATATAAATTCACAAAACAGTCACAGAAACAAGCTTTCTTTAAAAATTAACACACATTTATTAGATAATTTTCATTCATCTGACCTCATTCAAACATCTAACAAAAGGTTAAAAAGAGCACAGATTACCTAAAAAATGTAACAGTTTGCCAAAGCTTCATGCTATATGAAAGCTAGGTCAATGCTCTTCCTGTCTAATTATGCTGGATGCTGATTTAATTGAGTTAAACTACAAACACTTGGCCTTTTTGAAGAAGAATTGGCGAGTTGTAAAACGTCTTAATAGAAACACTGAGGTTTTTCTATTCCATTGATGTGCCATTGATTATTTCTCTGGATGGTTAGACAGAGAGCAACTTTACTGAACACCTTCTACAATGTCATATAGTGTATTCTTGAATTATTTTCTAAATCTACTGACATTCTGCTCTCGAAAACAGCAGATGGCTGTGGAAAAACAGTGTGGACATGGTCCATTTCTTGGTCAAGTCCACCCAAAACTGGTATATCAGTTTTTCCTGGATAATCGTGGTTTTAATCAACCCCCAGCATCTACAAAATATTCTTGGGGAATGTTGCAAAGAGTTCTTCCAGCTGAAGTTTTACACACTGACCCACTTTGCAGTAAAAAACCCCAATCATTTTGAATAGACTGCCATGCACCACAATACAGGTTGCAACACACCTGCAGCCCACCACAACACAAATAATTCACACCTGTGAGTGGTGGTGCATTGAAGGTGTGTTGGGGTGCCATTCAGAATTAATGGCACTGGAAAGTTACTTATGACTTACAACTGGCTGTCAGGTTGCATGCTATCGTGCAGTGCAGTAACGTTTGGTAAACCACCTACTTTAAACCACCAAACATTAATTTAAAGCATTTTGTTTCTTTTTTATGCCTTTTTGTGGACTTTTTTCAATATTTGCAGACCAAGATGTACAGCAAAAGTCAGCAATAGGGTTTGGAACTAATAAATAAGGGTGCAGTCACAGCTCCTTGTCTAGATACGGTGCAGGAGTGGTCTTCAGACAAGGCTGCTTGATGCGCCTTTGCCACAATTTCCACAGGGAGTAATGATTACATGTGTAAATCAACAAAATTGCTTGTAAAACACATGTGAAAAGTGCCTAAAACATGTCTGAAGCACACTACCCTGAAATTGTATCATGTGAAAAATACAAGGGTATAAATGTAGTCTTATGTTGCCAGGGATACTTACAATGGTCACCTTTTATTCACATAGCTTAAACCTGGATTCACACTATTTCTGGGTGATAATGTGCATTAGAAAAAATTCTCACCGCACAGGCATGGATCTGCTTCCAGGTATCAACTCGGTTATCTCCCAGGATAAAGAGCCCCAGGTGCTGGCTAATGCTGAGTCATGTTAAAGGTGAATGATAAAATCCGGACAGCCGCACTCCAGGAAGATGTAGTTCAAAAATTATTTATTGTAATAGATTCTTGAGCATACAGTATACAAAACACTGTGGCAGAGAGTACAGGCAATCAGCTAACGCGTTTCGCGCTTATACCAAGCGCTTACTCATAAGTAAGCGCTTGGTATAAGCGCGAAACGCGTTAGTGATTGCCTGTACTCTCTGCCACAGTGTTTTGTATACTGTATGCTCAAGAATCTATTACAATAAATAATTTTTGAACTACATCTTCCTGGAGTGCGACTGTCTGGATTTTCTCATTCACCTTCAACATGATAATGTGCATTACCGGATATGTTACTCCAAAGTGTCAGGGCCGTCTTTAATATTGATTGGACCCTGGGCAAACATTTTCTTGCCCCCCCCCCCATGTCATTTTGCTTTCCAAGTCATACAATAATAGAAGTTAGCCCGGGTTCACACCTATGCGAATTAGATGTGCGTTTCTCCGCATCTAATTCGCATAGTAGGAGAATGTGACTGGCTCCCTATGGAGCCGGATCACATATCTCCGGGGCGGCTGCGCATAGAATCGGCCCTAAATCGTCCCTGAAACGGGGAACAGGGACACACAGCGCTCCTGTGTGATCCGCAGCCCGGTATAGTGTGAACCCGGGCTTAGACTCAAAATCAGTTTACTTAATCAGATCAGGCAGCTAATGCGACTGGTTGCCAGAGGTTACAGTGTATCATTACCGCTCACTGACTGGCTGCTAGAGGTTACAGCACACATTATGGCTCACTAAATATTTGCTAGAGGTTACAGCACATGACTTCTGCTTGCTGATTGTTTGCTAGAGATTACTGTACATCAATACTGCTCACTGATTGGTTGCTAGAGGTTACTGGGCATCCTTACCACTCAATGATTGGTTGCAAGAGGTTAGTACACATCATTACTAATAATAATAATACATTTTATTTATAATGCACTTTACATCAAAAGATCTCAAAGTGCTACAGGTTAAAAAGAGCAGTTTATACAATGAAACAAACATCTAAAAAGAACAAAAAGCTTTACTAAAAAAAAATGTCTTAAGACCTTTTTTAAAACAGTCAGTGGATTGCGGGGCCCTCAAGGTGTCAGGTAGGGCTATCCACAGGCGCGGGGCAGCTGCACAAAAAGCCCTGTCCCATTTTCTTCAACCTAGTTCTAGGTATTTAAAGAAGGTTTGAGTGAGTGGCGCGGAGGGAACGTGATGTGTTTTGTAATTTGAGAAGTTCAAATTACTGCTCATGGATTGGTTGCTAGAGATTACTGTACATCAATACCACTCAATGATTGGTTGCAAGAGGTTAGTGCACATCATTACTGCTCACTGATTGGTTGCTAAAGGTTACAGCACATCATCTCCTCACTGCTTGCACACCATGGTGAGGAGACCCATTAATAGACAGAAAACTCCTAAGGATCCTAGGACTCCTGGAATCAGTGGCAATGCTGGGGGGGGGGGGGGTGATCAGTGGCAATACTGGGGGGTTGATGGGATCAGTGGCAGTGTTGGGGGGATGGAATTAGTTAGGAGGCAGTACACTGTGCAGTAAATTCTGAATCAGTAGAGCAAAGCTGGAAATCTTTGGCAAGTATATAGTGGGGGATTATACATTGACCACCCATGTGAGGGAGAATTTGCACTGACCACCAATGTGAGAGGGAATTTGCACTGACTACCATGTAACAGGGGATTTTACACCACCCACCAATATAAAGATGGATTTCTACACTGACAACATTGTAATAGAAACATTTGCACCAACCACCAGTGTAAGGGGGGATATACAATGACCTCTATGTAAGGGGGGATTTACACTGACCACCAATGTAATGAAGAATTTACACTGACCACGAGTGTAAGGGGGACCTTCACACTGACCACTAGTGTGAATGAAAGGATTGTACACCAAGCCCCAATGTAATGAGACAATTAACACTGACCACCAATGTAAGCAGGGATTTACACTGACCACCAATGTAAGGGGGACCTTCACACTGGCCACTAGTGTTAATGAAAGGATTGTACACCAAGCCCCAATATAATGAAACGATTTACACTGACCACCAATGTAACTGAGACATTTAGCCTGTCGGGAACGCATGCAAACTCGCTTTCCTGGCACCACAGAAATGTGCTGTCCTTTAGCAGATACACAGCAGTGGAATTAATTGTTAATGACACCCTCACACATCTGCTGAGATGTGCGTATTCACATGCACCAAAATTCAGGGTGCTGTGGCAACATGTTATTTTGAAAAAGGGTTAAACCTCCAATTTGCTTACCTTTGCAGAACAGGCTGATGTTAGGCTTAATGACCACAGTTGTAGGCAGGACTTTCAAGCATGCCCCTTTACCCCCCCCCCCCCCCTGAGTGGGCATCATTCAGCAGAAGTGATGCGGGATATGACCTCAGGGGGGCATGATACACATATGAATGCCGCCTCTATTTACATATCAATGGCGCTGGTATGCCGCTATTTACATATCAATGCAGGGTATTTACATGTAAACACAGGGTCTGCAGGTGAGCCATCTGTACATGGCATTAGTAACAGAACTTCACACTCAGATATCGAGACACAGCACAGGACTAAAACTTCAAGGGACAAGGGAATTTAAACTGGGATAGTTGGCAAGTATGAGACAGCTGCTTTGGGCCCCAAAACAATGATGGGGCCCAGGGCAGCTGCCCCTTTTGCCCTGCCTTAAAGACGGCCCTGCAAAGCGCAGCAACATGCAATGGGGTTGATTTACTAAAGGCAAATAAGCTGTGCACTCTGCAAGTGCAGCTGCTCCAGAGCTTAGTAAATGAGCAGAAGCTATGCTGACTTCCATTATCCAATCATGTGCAAGCAAAAATGCTGTTTTTTAATTTTCATTGCACATGATTGGGTACGTTTTGCAAAGTTAAGCTTTACCTCATTTACTAAGCTCTGGAGAAACTGCACTTGCAGTTTGCAAAGTGCACAGTCTAGTTACCTTTAGTAAATCAACTCCATTATGTGTGTTAATGTGCTACAGTGCAATTAATTCTGAGTGGAAGCCCACCACAACACTTGGTAAAGCATAGTTGTGCATTGTTTTGCTAAAAATGGCACATGTGCATTCTGGTGCTTTGGGCATCCCACTCCAATGAATGGGCTGTTTTAATACAACATGCAACAATATGCACATTAACCCACCAGAATGTGAACATGTGAATGGGCCCTCAAACTCGTCTAGCATCCCTGTTAGTTTTATAGTTATTGTCTCAACTGTCAATTTTTCTCTCTACCTTTGTCTGCAGGCAAACATGAACAAAAATGTAGATAAAAGTATAGAAACTAAAAAGAAATAAATACATTTAGGCTGGGTTCACGAAGGGTCCCTGTTCACTGTTTTATGTCCAATTTCAGTCCGAATTTTTGGCTGAATTTGGACCTGAAACAGACCAGAAGATGCACAGGACTTTTCGCTCTGGAGCCGCTCCGGAGATGTGTGAAATGGCTCCATTAAAAGCCGGTCACAGTCTTCTGACATGCAAATTGGATGCGTAAAAATTGCATCCAATTCGCAATAGTGTGAACCCAGCCTAAATGTATAAACCTCATCCAGAGCCTCATATTTTTTCACAATGGAGGTCCTTTAAATAGCCAAACCAACAGTATGGAGAAGGAGCTGAAAGGTTTCTAAAAGTACTTTTAGGATCCTCTGAAGCATTTCAGTGCACCGGGGGAGTCCTCAAGACCAGACCTACTGCTTACATATTGTAGGCATCACCTCCAATGACTCTGCACTAAGCCACAGCTCTATGGAGTTAAGCCTTACTAACATTTTTGAACATTCCTCTACAAGAGACTCTATTGGCTGCAAAGCCTCTAGTATTGGGTTGCTGGTATAGGCTCTAATATAAGGTGGAATTTAGCTTTAGCAGAGTTGACATCTACAGTGCTTGGACAGTGCACCAAGATCAGGGCCTCACCAGGCCTACTTTTGACTGTTTGGAGAATTTCTATTTTACTTTCAGACACATTTAATATCTGTAAATCCATATTGTTACATACCTAATATGGGAAACCGGTATCACTTTGAACATTATGGAAAATGTGAGGTCAGTCCCTTCTGCGTCTTCCAAGAATAGAGATCTGCCATTGCACATTCGCAGCACCATACAATACATAGGCTTGTACAGGAACTGCCATGTTTCACTTGCTGCCAGCATCAAGATTGCTTATCTGACATTAGGCTTCAAATAAAGTAAGCCACAGTGGGCAAGGGTCTCTGTTTATATGGGAGGGGTGCTAAACACAAAAGTAGGTTTCTGTGTTTCTCAGTTTTGCTTGGACTTAAAACCCTTTCCCTGCCTGGGCTGTTTTTGTGCTTTTTTGCACAAATGTTTGTAGCACCCTCAGGTTTAGTGAAGAAGCTCCTCACAAATTTACTTGCCAAGAAATCTATTGATTTCTCCCTAAGTTTGGACTTGTTGCACTTTTCTCTTCAACCACTAGGTGGCCGGGTACTTGGTGGTAAGGATGAGCTCAGGCTTGCAGAGCCCGCCAGGAAGGTCGGCACTGTGCTGCGCTAATAACAGGCGGTGAGACATTTCCCGATCTCTGCAGCCACGCATTGGGACAATGTCTCACTGCCTGTGATTAGCGCAGCACAGTGCCAACTTCCTGGCGGGCTCTGTATGTGGGCTGTGCGAACACACCGGACCTCATCCTTACTTGGTGGTACTAGATATGAGAAGGGCAAGCCAAGGTCAGGTTATGAGTATATGGGGTATCTCAGCCAATGGGCAGGGGTTTTCTTGAATCACTTGGCCTGCTGGGAGAATCTATATATTTGGGTGTGGTCAGGTGATCTATGTTCTGTGCCACCTGGACAGCTGTCTGGGTGGACGTGTGTCGTACGCCCCGGGCTGCTAGGTCGGAGATTGGGCCTATCCCTGGGGCATCTGGCTGCTAGGCTGCGTGAGGGCCTATCCAGAAGTAAGAGGGCAGCGCAGGGTTGGGACTGTGGCTTGCAGTCCAACCAAAAGTGACAGTTCTGCTGGCCGGAGAACCTGTCAGTGGTCAGAGGTAGAAGGGAAGCTGTTCGCTACAAAGGGACCAACGACTTTTACCAGGGACCACAGTGAGTAACTGAATAAAGTACCGGAACCATATTCTCACCGAACGGGCACCGTGGAGAATCGAGAAACTTCAGGCGGTGATCAAGTCAGGGACCCATCCCGCGGAGGAGACGCTTGCAGAGCAGCCTTGTGAGGCAAGCAATGGACCTCGCCGGTTTGCAGGGGTGAAACTTGAGAAGTATCTGGAGTGCCAAGCTAGGGACCCAGCAGAGAAGCAGGGGTGATGCTTGAGGGAGATACCACCGCAACCTTGGAGGAGCTCAAGGGATTCACAGTCAGTAAATCAGTGGGTCTAGTGAGAGACCGGGAGCTCAGTGATGAAGAACTACAAGTGGCAGTTGTAGTGGAGCTGAAAGAACTGTTACGTTAGGAACTGTTAAAGGACTGTTACCATAGGAGACAGCGTTCCTGCACGTGCAGATGTGGCACCTTGCTGGGGCCTTTCCCTGCACGGCTATCTTCCTATTGAAGTATTGGAGTCTGCCAATTGAATCTATAACTACTTAAAGGTATCCGGGCCCTAACCCTCTTTCCCCCAAAAATACAAAAAGGACTGTCAAAAGAAATAAAACCTCTTTTACATCCAAGAAGTGTCTGGCGCACAATGACTTTCACCATCTTTGCACCCACTATGCCTCACAACCCACTACATATTGAAGGCTGTCATCTATCTTTGGCCTTGGAGGTCCTCATTAGACTGGACAAGACCGGAGACCTTGCTACATGTTAAAAAAATAATTTTAGGCCTGAAGGTTAATTAAAACCCCCAAACCTTATATATTTTCTGAAAGCAGGCACCCTGGAGAATAAAATGCTGCTAGTTCCAATTTTTTATGTCACATGATATTTACGTAACAGTTTATCAAGCTTATCAGTTTATCAAGTGCAAATTTCAAGTAAAATATGCACTAAAGTCCATTTTTGGGCACATAAACACAATATGTTATCAATTTTTTTTATATAATATAAAATATGAGGCTGCATCGAGTAAATAGATACCAAACATGTCAAGTTTTAAAATTGAAGGAGTCTGCCAAACAACATAACTTTTGTACACTATACTTTCCATAGGTGACACTTTAAAAACTCCTATAGGTCATCATTTTAGAGTTAGGCATAAATAATAGGGTTGGAATTATTATTCTTAATCCATTGTGCGCGTTGATATGTAATATGTGTAGCACAAGCAACATTTTTGCATGTAGGTGCCCCTGTTGAGTGTTTTCACATGTGTGTGTGTGTAAGGAGGGGGAGGCTCAAAATTAAAATTGAGGGGGGGTTCTTAGCACTTGGGTGCAACTTTTTTTTTGTCACTATTTTTTTCAATAAAACTTTATTTATATAACATAAGGGACAAACATAAGGAATCCCTTATGTGATATACATACTTTGTGACAGGTTCTCTTTAATGAGACATCGGGGGTCTTTTGAGCCCTTGATGTCTTACCTGCCTGCCACTGAAGCTAAAGGTCTGCAGATCACTACAGCGAGGGAAAGTAACAACAAGTGATGTCACTTCCAGGTTATTTACAGCTAGGGGAGATCAGCAAACGAATGATCACTGGTCTCACTTCCCTCCACCTAGCAGCACTTGGCATGTGGGTCTCAGGCCCGCAGGTGGGACAGCTGAGCCTTGGAAGCATGGTGGGGGGGAAGTTGCATGAGGGGTGGGGTGCACACTTGGCGGGGTCATAGGCAGGCATAGTTGGGCACTCTTGATAATAGCCTGTGAAAGCTCTTTTAGTTCTATTAAGCCCTGCAGAATGGAAAGATTACGGCAGGGGGGGGGGGGGGATTTTGGAGTAGAAAGATTTCTGCTACATAAGAACACAGCAGCATCACAATGAATAAATGTCCCTTGTGCTTATTTTTTTTAACTTAACTTAGGCTTTAAAAGAAAGAGGTAGACCCAGGAAAGCTTGTCTTAAAAATGTATTTGTCAGTGTAAAAAAATAAAAATAAATCATGGATGGTGCTTAACCCAGTTTGTCTCAGAAACCCTTTTAAATAATAACTTACTGTGTGCTGCCATGATCCCACACACCATGACGGCGTTTCTGCGAACTGTTTTATCTTCATGAGAGATGAGCTTAGATAATGATTCTACCGCGCCGAGTCCTAGAAGTGTTACTTTATTTTCATCTCCTGCAGGAACAGGATTTAATAATTTAGTGTTATCGAAAGGAAATTACAGCTTGTTACAGGATCAATAAAATTAAGTTGGGTGACCTATATAGCGCTGTAGAAAGTGAGGTAGTAAGCAACATCATTATAGATCTATGTTGATGATCGTTATAAATGTCAACATGAAACAGTTTTGCTGCCAATATCACAACAACTTGCACTTTTGCATTAATGCAATTTTTACAGATTGTGGATATAGTATGATACATGCGTGTTTTAACATCTGCACAGCTAGGCAATAAATGTTTAGTTTATTATTAAAATGGAACTATAGTCTCCTTTAAAAAATAAAATAAAAATGTGCAGCAGCACATAACTGTAAGTGCTTCTGCAGTTATAGTTTTTCCCTTTGTCCCCCTGTCAATTATTAAGAAAACCTGATGATGCTGTCAGTGAAGTGTACTTCATCTAGCTTCTTGTGATGGGGTGACAATGCTGCTGCATCGTTTCTGAATTCAGATCAGTGTTGTCACTTAAAGCGGTAGTAAACGGCTGGCCTTTCTTTAAACCTGCAAGGCAATGTCATAATGTTCAAGTATGCATCGCATACTAGCACATTATGTGAAACTTACCTGGAAACGAATCCCGCCAGCAGGGCGCTGTCACCGCTGAAGGCATTTCCATCTTCACCCGGTCTTACTTCTGGGTTTGTGGACTTTGGCTGTGTGAGTGGCCGGAGCCACGATGACGTCACTCCCACGCATGCACGTGAGACCCGCCGTTTACGGCACAAGACTCTGAAGGAGTTTCAGAGCGCATACGCAGTTGACGTCACCGGCTTCATCTACAGTAAATATCTCCTAAACAGCGCACGCTTAGGAGATATTTACAATATCTATAGGTAAACCTTATTATAGGCTTACCTATAGGTAAAATTCATGCATGGAAGTTTAATTCCACTTTAAAGTAAACTTTGATTTTTTTAAAAATTACAATTCAAGTATGTATTACTATCTCAAAAAGGCCCTTATATTGCTCCGAGCCACCTCCACATCTCAAAATTCTTTTTTTTTGGCTGTCGTGATCCAACTTCCTTACCTCGTTGCTTCTTTGCAAAATATTTCCTACCTCATTGCTTCTGGGCTCTAACTAGCTAGATGAGATCAGCAAACGGGCGTTTGTTGGTCTGCATCCCCTGTACATGGCGACACACACCATTTGGGTCCCAGGCCCACAGGTGGGATATAAGAATCTTGGAAATATGGTAAGTATGGCGCCCAATCTGGGGGTCTGTGGAAGCGATCTGGTGACTGTCAATCTGAAAGTCTACATTCGGCTTGCAACATTTACACACATTTTCCAACACTTACGATTTCATGATTTCTCCTCAAAGAAAACTAACCTTTCTGTGCAAACTTATACAAGGCATCACAGGCTTTTCTGAGAATTTCTTCTTCTGGAGACTGCAGCATCAACACAGCTGTTTCAGCCTTCTTACTTTCAATTGCTAATGGATCAAACTGGAAGGAGAGAGCATGAAAAGTCAACACAAAAGACATTAATATTTTATAGCTGGAACATACTAGGAGGCAGTTATAAGATAAAAGTACTTGTAGGACCCCAATCATAAAGCAGTAGCGTTGACTTCCGACAGTACTGGGCATATTAAATGTGTTCTGATTAATTCCAGACCCGAAGCAAGCAGGCCAATATTCATAGCATTGAATGGAAAAAAAAAACAGGGGGCAAGAGAGTCCAGTCACATGACCTGTCAAAGTTTTTTTACAGGACACTCATCCAATCACGGAGTTCTCTCTGCAGTGTTAAGCAGAGAGAAGAAAATTAATGGGCAACCGTAGGCTCACTATTGAGAAAAGACTGCAGGGTCCATGGAATAAAACTATCTGCTCTGCAGCATAAATAGGCCTTAATGCACCTATCCTTTTGCAATATTCTCCAGTACTTTGATCATAGTTTATACAGTACTTACCTGTAATCCCGCTCCTACAAGATTTTTTCTGTGCATTTTTTCCCGGCGCAACGCAACCTTTTGTCTGCAGATACCAAAGTTGTGCACATTGGACTCCATTAATTTCAGACCAGGGCCTCTATACAGCCTTTCGGTCCAGTGAGGAACTGAAGTCTGCAACTTGTATTTGCAAGTAGCACTGTGCAGAATTCTGAACAGTTTGGGAGAAAAGCTGTACAGCATCAGGGAGAAGAATATCTCTCAAAAGTGGTGTCTGTATAAACTGATCACCAAACTGCTGGGGCAAGAGAGGATAGAGCAGTAAAGGACAAGTGCATTAAGAGTAGGGATGGGCCCAACACCCTCCAGTTCGTACCAGAACATGCAAACAGGCAAAAAGTTTTAGCGAACATGCGAACCCTATTAAAGTCTATGGGACACGAACATGAAAAATCAAAAATGCTAATTTTAAAGGCTTATATGCAAGTTATTGCCATTAAAAGTGTCTGGGGACCAAAAGATCCTAGGGGAAGACATCACATTAGCACAGTGGCAGACAATATGGAACCAAGCAGCGAAGAGCTCAATGTGCACGCTATATAAAGAAAACACATATAAAATCCTCTGCTTTTGGTACATGACCCCGGATGTGCTGCACACGATCTTCCTAAATAGCTCAGATAAATGCTGGCGTAGCCAGGGAGCCAAAGGAACCCTTTTGCACGTGTATTGGACCTGCCCACTGCTAGCTCAATACTGGGAGACGGTTAGTCACCTCCTTGCCCACCTCTTAGAAACCGAAGTACAAGCGACTCCAAAATTCTTCTTATTAGGACTATCACCACTTAAAATTTGTAGACCATACAAAAAATTAGTGCGACACATACTTACGGCAGCGCGCTGTCTAATAGCCTTAAATTGGAAACGCACTACCCCGCCTTCAGCTGAAGACCTATACGCTAGAATCAGAGATGTAGAGCTGATGGAGAAAATGACAGCTAGAATCCAAGATAGACTAGAGGCACATAACAAGGTTTGGGAGCTGTGGCACCTCCGGGAGGACTCACCATGACCAGGTAATAAAATCAACTAGAAGGCTCTTCTTCTCTTCCCCCTTCTTTCTTTCTTTCCTTCCTATCATATTTCTAATCCCTATATACCACAGGTTTATGCAACTTTGTTTTCAACTACAAATATCTGTTTTATTTCTATGTATTTTTTTTCTTTTTTATTAGCTCTATTCCAGTCAAGAAGACTGGATTACCATTTAGTAACTAAATGAAGTTCGCATTTGCTATCTTGTTTAACATAGGAACTAAAGACAGCTAAGCCATACAGGATATATGTTTAAAACTACTTATGGATGCATTGAACAATGTATGTGATTATTCATGTTCCTTTATTCTGTATCACTAAAACTTATAATAAAAAAAAATTCGCTATTTGAAAAAAAAAAAAAAAGTGTATGGGGACCTGGGTACTGCCCCAGAGGACATGTATCAATGCAAAAAAAAAAGTTTTAAAATTACCGTTTTTTCAGGAGCAGTGATTTTAATAATGCTTAAAGTGAAACAATAAAAATTAAATATTCCTTTAAATATCGTGCCTGGGGGGTCCCCTTAGTCTGCCTGTAAAGTGGCGCATCTAAGCGATGTGTAGAACGGTGCCACAGCAAAATGACATTTCCAAAGGAAAAAATTGCTAGTGGCTGTAATGTATTGCCGACTCCTGGCAATTTAGATGAAAAATCAAGGAAAAAATCCCCCCCCCTCAGTCCATACCAAAGCACCCTGACAAGAGCCTCTTCCTGACAACCCTGGCCATTGGTTGTCGGGGTCTGCAGGTGGGGGGCTTATCGGAATCTGGAAGCCCCCTTTAACAAGAATGGGTGAATGGGTATCGGGTATATTGTACCCCTTCCTATTCACCAAAAAAAGTTTCAAAAAGTAAAAACCACAATAGACAGTTTTTGACAATTCCTTTATTAAAAAGAAAAAAAAGTGTCCCGCAATGTACATCCATCGTCAATCACGACACTGACGGACCCAAAAAATAGAGAAAAAAAAAAACTCTGCCTCCATGGAAGGCCTTCCGGCAAATGCATGGTTCTTACAGCAGATCGCGCTGTAATTGGCCAAAGCATGCAGGTTAGGTGCACGCTTTGGCCAATCAGCAGCCGTCAATGCACTGCGATATCGCAGTGCATTATGGGGCGCTCAAATTTGCTGCGAACACATCATATGTTCGGTTTGTTTGCGAATAAACGAACACCCAATGTTCGAGTCGAACTTACGTTCGGTTCGAACATCGGGACCATCCCTAATTAAGAGTGTATGGACCATTTACAGAATTCTAGCTTATTTTATTGTATGGTCTAAAAATGCACAACTGCCACAATGTAACTAGAATCTGTAATGCACCATATTGCATACTGAACGATATTCATTGTTTGAAATTTGTGCGTTTCAATTTTATGAATCTGGTGACAAACTTACCACATCTTTCGGCAGTGGTTCAACTTCTTTCTTAACTTTTTTTCCCATTCTACAAAAAAAATATAAGACAGTCAATTATGGTGCTAAAATATACTGTGACAAATTAGCTATCTATACAGCCCAAATCCAGACGAAAAAAAATCTGTAAAACTAAAAACATAAAAGTGGAACTATGGGGCAGCACAATGGATCAGTGGACATTTCTCCTGCCTTGCAGCACTGGGATCCTCAATCTGAATCCCAACCAGAACACTATCTGCATGGAGGTTACATGTTCTCTCTGTTGCTTGCGTGGGTTTCCTCTGGCTCTGGGTACTCCAGTTTCCTTCCATACTCCAAAAACATGCATAACTGGCTTCTGTCTAAATGTATCTAAACGAATTTAAAATAGAATTAAACCCTCCTATCCTTTGCAGCCAAAGAAACTGGCACCTTAGCCTCTGTTTGATCTTCAGTTGCCATTGTGCTGCATATGTGATCACTTATGACTAGGGTTGCCACCTAACCGGGATTCACCCGGACAGTTCGGGTTTGGAATCATGTCTCCTGGTTTCAGACTGCCTGAAACCCGGACACATTATTCAGACTGGACTATGGCTTCCCAGCAGGTTTGCTGGCTGCAGTTGTCTAAGCTGAGAGTGTCTGTTACACTCTCTTTCATGCTGCCCAAAGCCAGCACTAACAATCCCCCCTCCCCCAAACACACACCCAGATGGGAGAGGAGAGAGGGCTCGATCTGCACCTCTTCCTCCTGCCCCCACCCCTCTGTGTCTGCCCACACTACTTAGAAAAGGAAAGTGCGGGCTGGAAATTTGAAGTCCGGCAGCCTCAGATACATCTGGGTGAGAGGTGCTGACTGCCAAGGGGTGAGTGAGCTCACCATCCATCTCTGTCTGTGACTGAAGTCTCCCCCCTCTCTCTCCTGCCTCTGAGTGAGTACACTAAGTTAAATCAGGGTCCTTAGAGCACCCCTTACATCACAGTTCCCTTTTACACCAGAGGCCACAGTGTTCCCCCTTCAGTGTCCTCTCCGTACATCAGAGTTCTCAGTGTTCCCCCCTTAAATCAGGGTTCCCAGAGCATCCCTTATGTTAGAGTCCCCAGAGTTCTCCCTTACATCAGAGTCTGCAGAGTCCCCCCTTACACTGAAATGGAACTCTGCGAGTTCAGATGTAAAAGGGGAACTCTGTGGACTCTGATGTAAAGGGGGACTCTTGTTATTAACTTCAAATGATTAGAAATGTTATTTAATAGCAAAATATATGTATAGTTTATACTACAAAAATACATTTCTGTGCGCCCCTAAAGTATTCGGGTTTGACTTGAAGAAAAGGTGGCAATTAGGGTAAATTTTAGACATGTGCAATTCGTTTTAGTTGCGAATTCGTTTCTTAACGAATTAAGACAAATTTGTTAATTTGGAAATATCAGAATTTCCGAATTTTTCCGAATGTTCGGAAATTCGAAAATTCGAAAATCCGAAATTCGGAAATCCAAAAATAAGAATAAAAAATCCGAAAATTCAAAAGAACGAAAATCCGAAAATTCAAAATAACGAAAATCCGAAAATTCAAAAACCCGAAAACTCGAAAATCTGAAATAATAACTAACTAATAATAACCTAACTATTACCAACTATTAAATTATAGGTATTGTAATTTCCTTTCAAATTTGGCTGTTAGTGAACGTAACGAATACGAATTTATCCGAAGTTACGAATTATCCGTAATAACGAATGCCATATCTAAACGAATGGAACGTAATGAATTAATAATAATAAATAACAATAATAATAATGAAAATGTATCATTATTTATTATTATTTCATTCCGTTCCATTTGTTTAGATGCGGCATTTTTTATTTCGGATAATTCGTAACTTCAGATAAATTTGTATTCGTTACGTTCACTAACAGCCAAATTTGAAAGGAAATTCCAATACCTATAATTTAATAGTTAGTTATTATTAGTTAATTAGTTAGTTATTATTTCAAATTTTGGGGATTTTTGTTCTTTTTTTCGAATTTTCTTTCTTATTTTCAGATCTTTCAAATTTCCGAATTCCGAATTTTAGAATTTACGAATTCTGAATTTTCTAATATCCGAATTTCTGAATTACGAATTTTCAAATTTCCAAATTTTTTAACTCACGAATTTTCGAATTCACAAATTCTGAATTTACAAATTTTTCGAATTTCCACAAAAAACGAATGAAACGAAAGCCTAGTACATTTCACCAGTGGAAACACAGAACAAAAAATAGAATTGTGGGGAAAGGTTAGAACCTCTGTGAGCTTTTTTTTTCTTTGTGCCCCTGTTGGGAAGCTCTTCTTTCAATACCCTTCAGTTTGGCTGGAGCTGCCTTTTAACATTTCATCCCCACTGTCACTCTTGTAGTTACAGAAGAATACATCTTGCATGCTTCAATATTAAAGTATTCTGCATTCCACTTCTTTTTAGGATGACCAAACATCCTGTCCCTACATAATTGCCCGTACGCAGTGTCATTGTGATTTTTAGGTCTGCTGTTTATCATTTACATGGGACAAAATAATATGTCTCACCTTTCAAGATGATGAATGATAGTCCTGATACAAAACCGTGGCTATGGAGCATTTACATGGTTTTACATGCGAACAGCCAATTATGTTGGTGACAATGACAAGCCGGAGCAGCGGCTGGAGAAGACACAGGGAATTCTATCTGACAGTGACATACACAGGAAGATTGGGGCCATGTGGGAATGTAACAATAAACTAATATTTCATTGCTGGATGACAAAATGAAGACTATTTTACAACTATTAAGCTTAAAGTGGATCCATGCTGTAATAACCCTGACTGTCATGATCCTTTACTGTATATGTAAACCGTGGCAATGAACTTCTCTTGTTTTCGCCCTTTTGGTCTATACTATACTGTACAATTGAAAGATTATTATTTTTTTGGTATATCTGTTTGATTAGTGAAAATAAATATCCGTTGATCCTGCCAATCTTGTGAGATGATAAGGTTATGTGCTCCCTGCCTCTGCTGACTGTTATCAGTTACATTGTCCCCAGCTCTCTCTGTGTACTACAGACCACCAGTTAACTTGTAGCTTCCTGTAGTGAGCTGAAAACAGAGTATCTCTGCTTCACTGATATAACCCTGATGTTTTATCAGCCCTGCCCAGTTCTCCTCTGTGGACTGCGGACCAAATCCCCTTATGGTATGGAGATGAAGAGAGGAGGGGGTGTTCAATAGTCCTAACAATCTTCATGTCCTAGAGTGACAACACAGCTCCTCTATAAATACAATACGGTGAGGGAGCCTTGTCACCCTAATGCCCTGTACACACGGTCGGATTTTCCGGCGGAAAATGTTCGATGGGAGCTTGTTGTCGGAAATTCCGACCGCGTGTAGGCTCCATCGGACATTTTCTATCGGAATTTCCGACACACAAAATTTGAGATCTGGACCTCCAATTTTCCAACAACAAAATCCGTTGTCGGAAATTCCGATCGTGTGCACACAATTCCGACGCACAAAATTCCACACATGCTCGGAATCAAGCAGAAGAGCCGCACTGGCTATTGAACTTCATTCTTCTCGGCTCGTCGTACGTGTTGTACATCACCGCGTTCTTGGCGATCTGAATTTCTGATAAGATTTGTGTGACCCGTGTATGCAAGACAACTTTGAGCCAACATCCGTCGGAAAAAAAAAATTGATTTTGTTGTCAGAAAATCCTTTAGTGTGTACAGGGAATTAGACAGGAAGTATATTACTTGCTGGATAACCATGTAATAAAGGAGAAAAGGGCTAAAAAGGAAAACTAACAAAGCTACCACATCTAAGGACTGGTAAACTGTGATATAGTTAATGTTTGTTCTTGGGTTTTAGATACACTTTAACCACACCAACCCACGTACATATACTGCGGGGCGGCGGCTCCTACAGGCGAAATCCCGTACCTGTACGTAATCGCCTCTGCCAGGTGACCAGCTCCAGCTGTGCTTGGACACACCGGAAGAATATCAGCGCTTCCGGCGGACCCAATGTTTACCAGGACCCACCGATCATTCCTGAGACAGACAGAAAGGCGGTCTGCCTATGTAAACATGGCAGATCACCATTCTATGACAAGGGAAGACAGAGATCCTGTATTTCTGCTAAGCAGGAACACGGATCTCTGTCTTCTCAGAGTAAAAGCACCTCCCACACAGTTAGGAAGCACCCCCAGGGAACACATTTAATCCTTAGATTGCCCCCAATGTTAACCACATTCCCTGCCAGTGTCATTAGTACAGCAACAGTGCATATTTTTTTAGCACTGATTACTGTATTGCTGTCACTGGTCCCCAAAAAGTGTCACTTAGTGTCCAATTTGCTCGCCGCAATATCGCACGCCCACTAAAAGGTCACTGATCGTTGCCATTACTAGTAAAAGAAATGTGCTTATTGGGATTTTTTTACCAAAAACATGTAGGAGAATACATATTGACCTAAACTCATGAAGAAATTAGATTTTTTTTCATTTTTTATTAGGTATGATTTATAGCAGAAAGTAAAAAATATTGGGTGTTTACAGCAAAAAAACTAAAAACCGCAGGGGTGATCACATACAAAAGAAAGCTCTATTTGTGGGGAAAAAATGGCGAAAATTTTAATTGGGTACAGCGTCGCACGACCGTGCAATTGTCAATTAAAGTAAAGCAGTGCCGTATCGCAAAAATGGCCTGGTCAAGAAGGGGGTGGGGGGTTGGGTGGGTAAACCTTCAGGTGCTGAAGTGGTTAAAAGACAAATATGGACAAAGCTTTTTTGGCTGCAATTCTCTTGTGAGGCACAGGAGTACCTATACTTTTGTCCCCCTGTGACCCTGAGCCAGCTTACAGTGGGCTATTGCTTACTATCAGCTGATGGGGCAGAGCATGCCAGGCTTGGGAAGGATCCCAACAATATTGTTGGGATCCCTCTCACTGACTGATTGACAGACTGCTTGGAGAAGTCTGAGAATTGTCATGTGACTGCTAGATTCTTGTTCTAAAAACTTTTTCCATTTTTAATGTGACCTATAAACTGTACAACTCAATTGATCTGGTCTATGTTTTATGTTTTGTTTTGTTTTTTCCTTGTTGTGTGTTTTTTTTTATATATATATATATTTTTTATATACTATTTGATAATTTTTGATATTTAGTAATTTAGTTGTTATAGTTTTTTTGTTTGTATAACTATAAAAAAAAATAAAAAATAAAAATTATTTGATTAAAAAAAAACAAAACAAACTAAAACAATGTGGTTGCATAAGTGTGCACACCCTCTTATAACAGGATGTAGCTGTGTTCAGAATTGAGCAATCACATTCACACTCATGTTAAATAGGAGTCAGTACAATCCTGTCATCATTTAACCACTTGCCACGCGCCATATAGCAAAATGACGGTGGCAAAGTGGTTTCAATATCCTGACCGGACGTCATATGGCGTGATCAGGATATTTAGCCGCTGCGCGCATCGCAGCGATCATTGTTGCGGTGTGTCAGTCTGACACGCCGCAACTCCGATCTAGGTAAAGAGTCTCTGACAGAGACTCTTTACCACGTGATCAGCCGTGTCCAATCACGGCTAACCATGATGTAAATAGGAAGAGCAGGTGATCGGCTTTTCCTCACTCGCGTCTGACAGACGCGAGTAGAGGAGAGCCGATCGGCTGCTCTCCTGACAGGGGGGGGTCTGTGCTGATTGTTTATCAGCACAGCCCCCCCTCGGATCCCACCCAGGACCCCCAGGGAATTCACTCAGGACCACCAGGATGGCCATCCACACTAGACCACCAGGTATGCACCCTAGACCCCCAGGAAAATACCAATCAATGCCCAGGCAGCTGCCAATCTGTGCCCAGGCAGCTGCCAATCAGTGCCCACTCCAATGCCTACCACTGCCAGTGCCACCAGGGATGCCTATCAGTGCCTCATATCAGTGCTGTGTATCAGTGCCCATCAGTGCCACGTATCAGTGCCCATCAGTGCCCAGCAGTGCCGCCTATCAGTAAAAAGTGTACTAAAGCGCTGATATGAACTAGTAAATAAATAAATAAGTGAAAAATACTAGAAGATGACCAAATAATATAGCTGCAATTATTGTGTATGTGAACTGATATCACACAAAAAGTGTTGTATATATTCAAAATGTATAATGCGCTAATATTAACCTCCCAATATAACACAGTGTGATCTCTTAATGATTAATCAGTGAATCCTGTGCAAAATAATCAAATGGAGCCTATTATAAATAACATAAAATCCTTCACTATAACAAAATCCTATAACTAAACATCAATATGATAATAAATTATTGAACACAATTAAAAAGAGAGAAAAATAAAGATAAGATATATTAATGTGAAGAACCACAGTGCACAGGTATCTCAATAGGACAAGGGAGGAGCCAGTGACGAGCAGTGCTGTGTGTACACTGTTGGCGTGTGAGGAGATCCCAGCTGTTAGCTGTATGCAACTGACCTTACCATATGCGATTTATTCTGCTGAAAAGTGTGAGTGAATTTTTTACCCTTATTATATAGGGATTACATATCACACTGCCTGCGCAATGGTCTTTCTTTCTTTCTTTGTTGTTTCATACTGCGGAAGTTCTTTGAAAGCCAGAAGCTAGCCCATGCTAATGAACAGCTGAATATATGAGCAAACCAGCTATCACTGGGGATTACTCATTGAAACCTGTCTATATTCATCAAAGCTGCCCATCAGTGCCGACTATCAGTGCCACCCATAAGAACCCATCTTTGCAGCCTTTCAGTGCCCATCAGTGTTGCCTATCAGTGCCCATCAGTGCCACCCAGTGCCACCCATGAGTGCCCATCAGTGCCGCATATCAATGCCCATCAGTGCTGCATATCAGTGCCACCCATTAGTGCCGCCTACCAGTGCCCATCAGTGCCGCATATCAGTAACCATTGTCAGTGCCCGTCATTGCCCGCTCATTGGTGCCACCTCATCGGTGCCGCCTTATCAGTGCCTGTCAGTACCGCCTTATCAGTGCCCATCAGTGAAAGAGAAAACTTACTTATTTACAAAAAATTTTAACAGAAACAAAAGCAAAACTTTTTTTTTTGTCAAAATTTTCGTTTTTTTTTTTTTGTTTAGCAAAAAATAAAAACCGCAGAGGTGATCAAATAACACCAAAAGAAAGCTTTATTTGTGGGAACAAAATGATAAAAATTTAGTTTGGGTACAGTGATGGATGACCGCGCAATTGCCATTCAAACTCCGACAGCGCTGAAAGCTGAAAATTGGTCTGGGCAGGAAGGTGCATAAGTGCCCTGTATTGAAGTGGTTAAAGTGCCTCTGATTAAAGGGGTTGTAAACCCTTGTTTTTTTTTTATTAAATAACAAACATGTCATACTTACCTCCACTGTGCAGTTCATTTTGTACAGAGTGGCCCCGATCTTCCTCTTCTGGGGTCCCTCAGCGGCGCTTGTGGCTCCTCCCCGAATCGAGTGTCCACGTTGGAAAAGACTCTTCTAAGGTGGACACCCGTGTGGGCGCACTCCCGAGTCCTGCATCCTTGTCCATTCACACAAAATACAGGACTCGGCCCCGCCCCCTGGCGCGGAATCATTGGATTTGATTGACAGCAGCGGGAGCCAATGGCTGTGCTGCTATCAATCTATCCAATCAGGACATGAGACACCAGCTAGAGCTGGTGTGCTCATTCCCGGCCGGAGGATGACAGCGTTCAGGCAAGTAAAACGGGGGGGCCGGGGGGCTGCAGCACTACAGAAGGTTTCTCACCTTAATGCATAGTATGCATTAAGGTGAAAAACCATGAGGGTTTACAACCCCTTTAAAGCGGAGGTCCGCCCACCGCTGTAAAAATTTAAAGCCAGCAGGTACACATACCACAGCTGCTGGCTTTTAATAGTAGGACACTTACCTGTTCTGGAGTTCAGCGATGTCAGCACCGGAACTAATGTTTCCATCAGCTGTCGGGTGCTGCCACCGCCATTGCGGGTAAGGGAACCTGGCTGTGTAGCTCTACGGCTTCAGGCCGGGAACCCTACTGCGCATGCGTGAAGCTCCGCTCCTCTCACCTACTGGCCCGGGAGCAGCAGCAGAAGGAGGAGGAGGGACCAGGAGGGAGCCAAGCGGTGACGTCAATAGCCGTGGCTGTGGCTCCCAGAAGTGGGAACAGGATACCTGTGAAAGACAGGTATCCGCTCCCCCCAAAAGGTGCCAAATGAGCGGAAGATCCACTTTTGGGTGGAACTCTGCTTTAACCCCAAATAAAGTTGAGCTGTTCTAGTAGGTCTTTTCTGACATTTTCTTAGTCGCATCCTACAGCAAAAGACATGGTCTGCAGAGAGCTTCCAAAGCATCAGAGGGATCTCATTGTTAAAAGGTATCAGTCAGGAGAAGGGTACAAAGGAATTTCCAAGGCATTAGATATACCATGGAACACAGGGAAGACAGTCATCATCAAGTGGAGAAAATGTAGCACAACAGTGACATTACCAAGAACTGGACGTCCCTCCAAAATTGATGAAAAGACAAGAAGAAAACTGGTCAGGGAGGCTACCAAGAGGCCTACAGCAACATTAAAAGAGCAGCAGGAATATCTGCCAAGTACTGGCTGTGTGCTACATGTGACAAAAATCTCCCGTATTTTTCATATGTCTGGGCTATGGGGTAGCGCTGCAAGACAGAAGCCTTTTCTTACAAAGAAAAACATTCAAGCCCGGCTAAATTTTGCAAAAACACATCTGAAGTCTCCCAAAAGCATGTGGGAAAATGTGTTATGGTCTGATGAAACCAAGGTTGAACTTTTTGCCCATAATTCCAAAAGATATGTTTGGTGCAAAAACAACACTGCACATCACCAAAAGAACACCATACCCACAATGAAGCATGGTGGTGGAAGTATCATGCTTTAGGCTGTTTTTCTTCAGCTGGAATTATGAACAGTTCCTAATACCAGTCAATATTTGAACAAAACCTTCAGGCTTCTGCTAGAAAGCTGACCAGGAACTTCATCTTTCAGCATGACAACAACCCAAAGTATACATCCAAATCAGCAAAGGAATGGCTTCACCAGAAGAAGATTAAAGTTTTGGAATGACCCATCCAGAGCCCAGACCTGAATCTGATTGAAAATCTTTGGGGTGGTCTGAAGGGGGCTGTGCACAGGAGATGCCCCCGCAAAGACAAATTTGGAGTGTTTTTGCAAAGAAGAGTGAGCAAATATTGCCAAGTCAACATGTGCCATGCTGATAGACTCACCCAAAAAGACTGAGTGCTGTAATAAAATCAAAAGCTGCTTCAACAAAGTATTAGTTCAACCGCTTCTGGACCGCCCCATGTACATTTACTGCAGCAGGGCAGCCCGGCTGCGCAAAATCACGTACCTGTTTGTGATTTCATGCACGTGGTTTAGGGGGCGTGCGCACGCCACTCCCGATGTGATTGGGCACAGTGGGAGCCAATCAGTGGGTCTGCCGGCCGCGATGGCTGCCGCGACCCGCTGATCATTCACAGCAGAGACAGATCAGCTGTTTGCCTGTGTAAACAAGGCAAACGGCGGATCTGTCAGGAAGGGAAAGTCCCTCCTTACATCAGGTGCCCCCCAGCAGAGTCCCTCCTTACATCAGGTGCCCCCAGCAGAGTCCCTCCTTACATCAGGTGCCCCCAGTGGAGTCCCTCCTTACATCTGTGTCCCTGTCAGCGGAGTCCCTCCTTACATCTGTGTCCCCGTCAGCGGAGTCCCTCCTTACATCTGTGTCGCCATGGGCGGAGTCCCTCCTAACATCTGTGTCCCCGTCAGCGGAGCCCTCCTTACATCTGTTTCCCCAGCGGAGCCCCTCCTTACATCTGTGTCCCCAGCGGAGCCCCTCCATACATCTGTGTAACCAGTGGAGCCCCTCCTTACATCTCTGTCCCCAGCGGAGTCCCTCCTTACATCTGTGTCCCCAGCAGAGCCCACTTACATCGGTGTCCCCAGCGGAGTCCCTCCTTACATCTGTGTCCCCAGCGGAGTCCCTCCTTACATCTGTGTCCCCAGCAGAGCCCCTCCTTACATTTGTGCCCCCAGCGGAGTCCCTCCTTACATCTGTGTCCCCTCCTTACATCTGTGTCCCCAGCGGAGTCCATCCTTACATCTGTGTCCCCATCAGCAGAGCAGCAGGGTCCTCCTCACATGTGTCCCCGGCAGCATAGTCCTCCTTCAAGCCACGTCTGTCTCTTCCCAGCTAGTTCCTGGCTTTCTTCGTGTGATCAGTGGAGAGGTGAGGGGCCTCCCCTCTCCACTGAACACAAGGGGATTAGTCCTCACGGCGGCCATCTTTTTGTAGCCCGCCGGAAGTGACTTTGTTCTCACACTGGGGTGCCGGGCGCCCCCTATGGATACTGCTCGGCACAATAGATTTCGCCGCAAAGCAGCTCCAAGCCCCGCCAATGAAGCGCCGTGTCTGCAATCTCGTGATTGCATTGACGTGGCGCTTCCCATAGTGCACTGTGTCCAGCACCCGAACACAGTGCACTTAAGGACTTTCTTTTTTTTTTTAAAGGGCCATATATAAAAAAAAAATTTTTTGGATTGCCTGGGGGGAGGGGGGGTTTGTGGCGCCCGGGTGCCCCCTATGTTCGGGCTGCCACTGGCACTGGGAAGCACATTTTGATAGATAAATCATGCATTTTATATACAACTATATAGATCAGACCAAAATGAGTGACAAATGAGAAGGAAAGAGGGACAGAGAGACTTTTATCTTAATAAGGGACAGTCCCTTTGAAATCAGGGACAGTTGGGAGCTTTGGATCTGTATTTGGTCATGTGAATGGCATGTGGCACAGTTTTTTTCTTGAAACATAAGCTATACAGAATTTAAAAATTTAAATCAATCACTGCTTTGTCCATTTAGGGCATCCTTGACCTATAATGTACACCGAGCCTTGACTTCTCTCTAATGCCGCGTACACACGACCGGACTTTACGGCATACTTGGTTAGGCGGACCGAAGTCCGTCGGACAATTCGATTGTGTGTGGGCTCCAGCGGACTTTTTTTCCCCAAAAGTTCGACGGATCTAGAAATGAAACATGTTTTAAATCTTTTTGACGGACTCGAGTCCGGTCGAAAAGTCTGCTCGTCTGTATGCTAGTCCGACGGACAAAAACCGACGCTAGGGCAGCTATTGGCTACTGGATATGAACTTCCTTGTTTTAGTCCGGTGTACGTCATCACGTACAAATCCGTCGGACTTTGGTTGATCGTGTGTAGGCAAGTCCGTTCATTCAGAAAGTCTGTTGAAAAGTCCGCAGTACAAAGTCAGCCGTAAAGTCTGCTCGTGTGTATGCGGCATTAGTCATGATTAAGGCCATACCTCTTCTGACACTGAGGCCCACCCTGCTAGTCAAAAATGACCATACCTAAACTTTTGCTTTGATAGAAAATCTTTAAACAAACCAGTTTATGGGCATAAATGCATTTATTTAGATAAAAAGGGATTAGTGCACAATCAGATCAAGGTAAACTTCATTCATTTATAGTAAATGATTTGTCAGGTTGGAACCAGGTCGCAGCCCCAGGTGCTCCCAACTAACGATAAGGAGACCACTCGCACATGCAGAATACAGATGGCAGGAGACAGAAGAGGATCTAAGAAACAAGATGAGGTCAGGGCAGGCAGCAGACAAGACAAAGTCGGGGTTGGTACACTGGAAGTCAGACACTGAATACATAAAACACTAGGCAAACAGGAGCTCAGAGAACTAGGAAGTTGCTCAGGCAACATGGGTTGCACTGAGCATGTGTTTTATAGAGAAGCAAATTGGGAGGCGGGCCAGGAAGTGATGGAAGGGAAAGGGAATATAAACCTACAGAATAGTAGGCAATGCCATAGGTGAGTACAGAAGCCAAACAACAAATGTGGAAGGAATCAGAGGACTAGGAGAAGCACTGCAGTCTGCAGCAAGGAGGTAAGAATTGCACAGGCAGGAAAACTGCAGGCTAAATCGTGATATGATCAATGTAAATCATAGCAGATAATTCCTCATATTTTCAGATTTTTGCAATCATAATCGATGTTACCAATCAAGAAGCAGGCAATGTGATGTACATCTTAGGATCACAATTTCTACTGCCAGCAAACAATCAGAAGCGCACATCTTCTCCAACCAGGTTACTACGTGTTGTGGCCCAACTGGGTCTTTCTTAAGTTATAGGAGGAAGTAACCAAACATCCTTATTGAGCAAAAAACTCCCACCCCCAAATGCTGCAACCATTTTATTACCTAAAGTGATCAATACACATAAAATCAATACAGCAAAAAGATGAAAAGATCTAGAAGAAAACATGAACATTCCCAAAGGAAAAAACAAGTTAAAATGGATAATACCCCATAATGTAGTATAAATATTATGGTATATCAAAATCATTTCAGCGCACATCATATAGCAGTAAATTATAATAATTGGTCCAATACATTATCCAAATATAACCTGCAAATAAAAATTACTATATGCAGATAACTATATGATACATAAAAGGCCTCATGTACACTGGGCATTTGGCCCTTGTGCATGAGATTCCAGCATTTTAGTGCAGACATAAGGCACAGGTGCACCGTTCAGCCCAGCTGCCAGCAGCCTGTAAGAGTCTATGATAGGCTGAAAGCTGATGCGGCTGGACAGTGCACGGAGTGGTATTAACATTTAGGGGAGTATGCTCTCAGGGACAAATGCCTGGAACACAAGAAGTCTGCTAATGTGACCTCTGTGTGACTTACTTCTAACCTGACCTCTGCTCTTTCTGCATTACTAACTCGTGACCTGATCTTTGCTCTCTCAGCATTACTTACTCCTGACCTGACCTCTGCTCTCCCTGCATTACTTACTCCTGACCTGACCTCTACTCTCTCTGCATTACTTACTCCTAACCTGACCTCTACTCTCTGCATTACTTACAGTTGACCTGATATCTGCATGACTTATTCCTGACCTCAGCTCTCTCTGCCTTACTTACTCCTGACCTAACCTCTGTGTGACTTACTCCTGACCTGACCTCTGCTTTCTCTGCATTACTTACTCCTGACCTGACCTGTGCTCTCTCTGCATTACTAACTCCTGACATCTGCTCTCTCTGCATTACTTACAGTTGACCTGATATCTACATGACCTTTTCCTGACCCCTGCTTTCTCTGCCTTACTTACTCCTGATCTAACCCCTGTGTGACTTACTCCTGACCTGACCTTTGCTCTCTTTGCATTACTTATTCCTGACATGGCCTTTGCTCCCTCTGCATTACTTACACCTGACCTCTGCTTTCTCTACGTTACTTACTGCTTACCTGACCTCTGCATGAGTAACTCCTTACCTGTCCTCTACTATCTCTGTGTTACTTACTCTGATCTGACCTCTGCTCTCTGCGTTACTTACTCCTGACCTCTGTTCTATTTGCGTTATTACTCCTGACCTCCTTTCTATCTGCGTTATTACTCCTGATCTGACCTCTGTTCTATCTGTGTTATTACTCCTGATCTGACATCTGTTCTATCTGTGTTATTACTCCTGATCTGACCTCTGTTCTATCTGCATTATTACTCCAGATCTGACCTCTGTTCTATCTGTGTTATTACTCCTGATCTGACCTCTGTTCTATCTGTGTTATTACTCCTGATCTGACCTCTGTTCTATCTGCGTTATTACTCCTGATCTGACCTCTGTGCTATCTGCGTTATTATTCCTGACCTGACCTCTATTCTATCTGCGTTATTACCCCTGACCTGACCTTTGTTCTATCTGCGTTATTACTCCTGAGCTAACCTCTGTTCTAGCTGCGTTATTACCCCTGACCTGACCTTTGTTCTATCTGCGTTATTACTCCTGAGCTAACCTCTGTTCTAGCTGCGTTATTACTCCTGAACTGACCTCTGCTCTCTATGTGTTGCTTACTGCTGATCTAACCTCTACTCTCACTACATTACTTAAAGGTGACCTGACCTTGGCTCTGCTCCCATTGTCTACTCTCCTATGCATACAAAGTGCACTTCTTCTTTTTGCCCCTCCCACACCACAGATGAATACCTACCATGATCTGACACCTGCGGACCCTGGAGATTGTTTACATCCTGCCCCGTCCCTCTGTCTACTGCTCATGCCAGTAGAGCCCCAGGCAGAAATGTAGGGAGGGCCCCATAAACATCTACCGGGCTCTACTTTACAGGAGCAGGGAGAGGATATATAACATGCAGCCAGGGATGTAAACAGGCCCCTGAGTCCAAAGGCATCAAATAATGGTAAGTATGCATCTGCAAAGGAGAAGGGTGAGATTGATTAATGAGAAGACAGGGGCAACAAGAACAAGTGTGCTTTGTCTAAAAGTGCATGTATTCTTGAAGCTGTTGGAAATGCCTTGCCCCTGGCGTGGGTACATATCTTCTTGCATACTTACCAACATTTTTTTTTCCCTAGTCACCCCCACCCCCTACCCATACTTGATACACCCACCTTCTGGGTGGTCCTGCCGAGATCAGGCCCAGCTTCTGGCCCAACCCACCGAGATGATGCTCTCCCTCCTGGTGGCCCCTCCCCTAATTATGCAGGAACCACCCACTTGCAGCCATGTTTCCCTCAGCTACTACCTTTTGGGGTTCTGTGCCTGCTCAGTAACTCAAATAAGAGTGATCTGTTGGCACAACCCAAGACCAATCATAAGGGGATAAAGAGGCAGGACTGTCCCAGCAAATCCAGGACAGTTGGCATCCTGAACCTCGAAGGAACTCACTGTCACGATTATATCCATCAGTTGCAGATGATGCTGGAATCAGTTGCAGGAGACTTTACATTCTGCAGTAGGGTATTTGAAAAACAAAAAGCAGATGTATTAGCAGTTATTCATAATTAGGAGTGGTCCAGCAACGCGGTCTTATTAACTACCTTAGCTAAATCTGGATGACATGCTGATATACATCTGGTCAGCCTTACACCGCAGTGCAGAAAATAAACCATAGCCACCTGTTCTTTTCACAAGCTGATGGTCACATAGCCTTGTACTGTTATTTAAATCAGGAAGGCAACCTGGTTTGTCCAGATTTTAGTGTCATTGCATACCTTTTACTGTGAATGGCTGCACAGGTTTTCATGTTGTGCACTTGTATAATTCTCAGCACTGCCTATTACTGAGGACAGCAAGCTGGGACAAAAGCCCCTTACTAAGCCACAATCATCCTCGCTTCACCTCCGCAGGAGGACACGCTTACTCCGATGACCTGATGTCTGGATTGTGAACTGTTCAGAGTCAATTATCCAGAGCTATAAGTACATTTCTTATGTATTTAATATCGCATATAAAAAGTCTGACATGCAGAAATCTTGTTGATCATATTTTAGATAAAGCAAAATTCAATCCAAAAATAATAGGAAAAAAATGAATAAACAAAACCAGCCTTTTATGAAATATTGCTAAAATATTCACCTTCAATCCATAGAAGTCTCCAACAAAACTTTTTTTCTTAAAACTAGAAGTCCTCAGTCTCATAACCAGCATCATTCAACCTACTTCCTATGAGCCCAGGTCATCAGCCTGTGAAGGCTTTCAACAAGCTTCAAGTAGTGCTGGAGCCTGCTAGCAGCTTGTTTAACCACTTTAACATCGCGCTATAGCTGATAAATGGTGACAGCATGGCTCTCCAGTTCTGGGAGGACGTCCTTGGTAGTAGTCCTATGTGCACGCCTTCCACGCGCCCCCTGGGGCATGCTTTGGGCATGCTCTGTGACTGTTGTGTACCTTGGACACAGCAAATAACACATTGAGATAAAGGGCCAATCACAGCGGCCCTTTACCATGTGACTAGCTGTGTCCAATCACAGCTTGTCACAGTGTAAACAGACTAAATCCCTTTGCCGGTGTTACGTCAGATTAGGCGACCCATCAGAATTAGTAACGGAAGTGACGTTCTGTCGCCGCCATCTTGCTACACCCTCACTCCTCCACAATAAGGATACACAGAGAAGGGGCAAGCGGACATCTTGTTACACCCACCGGAGTTTTGCATTTCACACTTATTTGTAACAGAAAATGGAGCTTATATGGTGAAATACAGTATTTAGAAATCTGACGGACTGTTTAGATGTTCAGTTTTAAAAGCAGCGGTAAACTTGCTGATCTCACAGGTTTGCTAATCTGACAGAACACTGCTGCTTTTATAATTCAACATGTAAACAGTCCGTTGGATTTCTAAATACTGTATTTCAACATATAAGCTCCATTTACTGTTAAAAATAAGTGTGAAATGCAAAACTCCGGTGGGTGTAACAAGATGTCTGCTTGCCCCCTTCTTAGTGTATCTTTTACTGTGGAGGAGTGCGGGGTGTAGCAAGATGGCGGCAACAGAACATCACTTCCGTTACAAATTCTGACGGATCGCCAAATCTGATGAAATACCGGTTATCAGCTCTTCTTTCCTCACACAGAGACGACGTTTCAGGAAAGGAGAGCCGATCTGTGAGGGACACAGTGAGTACAGGATTTACACTTATACACAGTGCCTAAATCATCAATGCAGCCTCATCAGTGCCCTGATTATTAGTGCAGCCCCATCAGGGCCACTTAGTGCCCATCAGTGCAGCTTATTAGTGCCCATCGGTGCAGCTTATCAGTGCCCCCTCATGAGTGCAGCTAATTAGTGCCCAGCAGTGCCGCCTCATCAGTGGAGCCTCATCAGTGCCCATCAGTGCCGCTTATCAGTGCCCAGCAGTGTTGACTCATCAGTGGAGCCTCATCAGTGCCCATCAGTGCAGCTTATCAGTGCCCAGCAGTGCAGCTTAACAGTGCCCAGCAGTGCCGCCTCATCAGTGGAGCCTCATCAGTGCCTATCAGTGCAGCTTATCAGTGCAGCTTATTAGTGCCCATCAGTGTAGCTTATCAGTGCCCAGCAGTGCAGCTTATCAGCGTCCCCTCATTAGTGCCCATTAGTGCCACCTCTTTAGTGGAGCCTCATCAGTGCCCCCTCATCAGTGCCCATCAGCGCAGCTTATTAGTGCCTATCAGTGCCAACTCATCAGGGCCCATCAGTGCAGCTTATCAGTGCCTAGCAGTGCAGCTTATCAGTGCCCAGCAGTGCAGCTTATCGGTGCTCCTTCATCAGTGGTGATCAGTGAAGCTTATCAGTGCCCAGCAGTGCCGCCTCATCGGTGGAGCCTCATCAGTGCCCAGCAGTGCCACCTCATCAGTGCCTATCAGTGCAGTTTATTAGTGCCCATCAGTGCAGTTTATCAGTGTCCCCTCATCAGTGCCGATCAGTGCAGCTTATCAGTGCTCAGCAGTGCTGCCTCATCAGTGGAACCTCATCAGTGCCCCCTTATTAGTGCCCATCAGTGCCACCTCTGCAGTGCCACCTCATCAGTGTAGCCTCATCAATGCCCAAAAGGGCACATCAGTGCAGCATCATCAGTGCCCATCAGTGCAGCCTCATCAATGCAGCCTCATAAGTGCACATCAGAGAAGAAGAAAAATCACTTGTTTGTAAAATTTTATAACAGAAAGTAAGGATTTTTTTTTTTTTTCAAAATTTTTAGTCTTGTTTATTTAGCAAAGAATGAAAAACACAGTGGTGATTAAATACCACCAAAAGAAATCTCTGTCTGTCTCAAAAAATGACAAAAAATGTCAGTGGAACTGAAAATAATTGGCAGACAGGCAAGGAATTTTAATGCAGAAGAGACATGCTTTGTCTTTTCTGCATTAAGGCTACTTACTGCCTGTCCGCCTCGGCAATACTGAATCTGAGTTAACTCCTGAACATATATATATAGTGTATAATTCCCATAGTATATAATACCTATATATATATATTTTTATATATATATATATATATATATATATATATATATATATATATATATATATATATTCCCATATATAATGTATAATTATTAAATATAGAGTATAATTCCAACATATATTATATAATAACTATATATAGTGTAGAATTCCCATAGTATATATATATATATATATATATATATATATATATATATATATATATATATATATATATATATATAGTATAATTCCCATATATAGTGTGTAATTCTTTTATATAGTTTAGAATTCCCATATATAATGTATAATTATTATACGTAGTGTATCATTATTAAATATAGTGTAGAATTCCCACATATATTATATAATAACTATATATAGTGTAGAATTCCCATATATATAATGTATATTTCTTGTATATAGATTATAATTCCCATACAGATTGTGAGCTTCTCCTATATAGTGTGTAAATCCCTTATACAAAGTATAAATCCCATACATAGTGCATATTTCTCATACAGAGGGTATAAATCCCATATAATAGTTCTCTAACAATCTTCCCCATCTCACCTTCCTGCGTGCACAGCGCTGGATGAAGCTCACTGTTGTGTATACGTGGTTGCTGTGCAACGCGTGGAGCGCGCACTGGATGCCGTAAGGAGCGAGCTTTGGGAACTTGCTCGGTCACTGAGCAGACAGCGGCGCGCACGGAGCAGTACACTGCTGCCCCCTATGTGGTACTGCAGCTCTGTCCTGTTCATGTCATAAAGCATTTGTTGGCTAAACATACATCTTGACATTTGTAAATGTGTAATATACCAGAAGAAGGAAATAAAGTTGCAATGAGTTTTGCCAATATGAATGATCTGTTTTTATGTTGTTGCTTTCTCTGAAGGCAAAATGTACAAAGCGATGGCAGAAAACCCATCCAAACCACTTTTCATCTGTCAATCAAATAGGAGATTATTATTACTATTATGGTGCCATGCTTACATAAAATGATATAAAACCCTGACTCATTCTGGCAGCCTACACATTTGCCATAAAAGAACATAAGCTTTATAAAAGAAAACAAATGTTGGACTGATGAGTATGCAGACAGAATGAGTCAGAGGTTTATTCCATTTTCTATAGTCAATGGGAAGCTGGCAGACCTACACATGAAGATATGCAGGGTGCAGAACTTATCTGTAGAATGTTGGAAACGTACCATGCTTGCCATGAATGATAAAATTGCACATTTGAGTGAGGTACAAGGAACACAAAGACATAGCGCAACTACTAAGCAGGAAGCCTGAACCCATGTTCTATCCAAAAGTGCATCCCTTCGGATAATGCCTCCAACGATCTGCGCATATTGGCTCGAGTGCCCTTGCATCCTGCACTTGCGTAGATCATTGGAGGCATTATCCAATGGGAATGCATTATTTGAAAGAACACTGACATATACCATGCATTAACCACTTGACCTCCGGAAGGTTTACGACCAGGCCATTTTTTGCGATACAGGACTGCGTTACTTTAACTGACGGTCACGCGATGCTGTACCCAGACAAAATTTATGGGGTTTTTTTCCCCACAAATGGATCTTTCTTTTGTTAGTATTTGATCACCACTGCGTTTTTTTTTTTTGTGCTATAAACAAAAGAAGACCAACAATTGTGAAAAAAAACCTGTATTTTTTTACTTTCTGCTATAAAACATATCCAATTTAAAAAAATTTAAAAAATCTAATTTATTGATAAATTTAGGCCAGTATGTATTTTGCTACATGTTTTTTTGTTAAAAAAAAAAATCCATTAAGCGTATATTGATTGGTTTTTGCAAAAGTAATAGTGTCTATAAACTTTACTAGGGGATATATACTGGAATTTTTATTTATTATTTATTTATTTTTTTACTAGTAATGGTGGCGATCAGCTATTTATAGTGGGACTGCGATATTGCGGCAGACATTCTGACACTTTTGGGAACCAGTGACACTAATACAGTGATCAGTGGTAAAAATTTGCATTGTCACTGTACTAATGACACTGGCTGGGAAAGGGTTAAACATCTAGGGCAATCAAAGGTTTTATTAGAGGAAGTAATCAATTTTATTCCCTGCTTTGTGGGGAAAGAAAATCTTTTCTTTCCCCGCTGACAGGACAGAGCTCTGCCTTGTTTACATAGCTAGTTCTCTGTCCTGCACAAATTTATGATGATCGCCAGGTTGATCGAAATCTGCTGTGTTTAATCACAGCACTGCTGGGCCGGCACTGTTGCAGCCCCTACACGGAAGTTTCAGATCACATACCTAGTACATGATTTGGCGTGGCCGAGTCGACTTGCCACCATATATCTGTGTTACACGGTCTGCAAGCGATTAAAGTATATGTGAGCCCTCACCTACAAACCATTCAGTTTAAATGGGGAGCCTTCCCCACCCTCAGAACACAATGAACAGTGTTGCTGGCTATAGTCGATGGGAAAAAACCAGTACGGTGGTTGTACAGAAGTTGATCAATACAACCAGGGTGCCAATACATGGATTGAAATTTGGGCGGTCCCGACAGATTAATCAATTTCAGTTTTCTTCCTGGAACTCTTTGTCTGTCTCCTGGAACATGTGACAGGAGCTACCTATAATTCAGCTGTGAAGCCAATGTTACATCACCCACCATTGCCTCACTCAACCAGGAAGTGGAAAAACAATAAATAGAAGTATAAAAAAAGTTTGTTTAAAGGGGTTGTAACCCCTCTGCGTTTTTCACCTTAAAGCGGAGTTCCGACTAAAAAAAAAATTAAAAGTCAGCAGCTACAAATACTGCAGCTGCTGACTTTTAATAATCGGACACTTACCTGTTCCAGGGTCCAGCGATGCGGGGGAACGAACCCCGCTCGTCTCCCCCTCCTCTCTGTGGCGCCGGAATTGTCACTGTGGGCGCCTGGCTGTGGCTTCATAGCTGGGCACGCACTGCACATGCGCGAGCTGCATTGCGCGTTGTGACTGGCTGGGCCCCGGTGATTGCCGAGAGGGAGGGGGGAGAGGTGAGCTTACTTCCGGTGCCACGGTGCCCCGGGAGGAAGTGGAAGCTGGAACCCTCTAAAAAGAGGGTTTCTGCTCCCCCCCCAAAAAAATGACATGCCAAATGTGGCATGTCTGGGGGTCACCTTCCCTTTAAAGTTCCATTTTTGGGTGGAACTCTGCTTTGATGAATTCTATGCATTGAGGTGAAAAACCTTCTTCAGTGCAGCAGCGCCCTCGAGCCCCCCTTATACTTTCCTGAGCCCGCGACTGGAACAAGCACACCAGCTCCGGCAGGTGTCTTGTGTCCTGATTGGATAGATTGATAGCAGTGCAGCCATTGGCCCCTGCTGCTGTCAATCAAATCCAATGACACAGGCGCGGGGCCGAGTCCTGCTGTATGTGTCAATATCGGGGCCACTCTGTGCAAAACTAACTGCACAATGGAGGTAAGTATGACATGTTTGGGGTTTTTTTGTTTTTGATAAAGGAACCTTTACAACCCCTTTAACTAATTAATGGAAGATGATTTCATATTAGCATGTAAAGCTGCATACTGATGTGATGTAAAGTGAAAGGGGGGGAAGGGTCCACTTCTTTAATGGATGATGTCTGACCAAACTGAATTATATGCTGCCTTTCATGTCAAGGATCCAGGGTATCCGAAGTTGGGGCAGCAAATATGTGTATGTATTTTAATTAGTAGTAGTTTAAAAGTTACTCAAAGAGTTTAAAGATTATCTAAAGCCAATGTAGCACCCTCTACCTAGGTAGGTGCTAGAGTGAGATTTTTGTCAGTGTTGGTATATTTAGGCACTTTTTGCGCTAAAAATAGCACTTACTCAAACCTCATATCATATGAGGTTTGAGTAAGCGCTGAATTTAGTGAAAAACGCTTCACCTTTTAATGTTCCTGTCATGCCTGTGATGTCATTTTAATACTTCAATAAAGATACCAAGGAGTGCGGCAATATTCCGGATTTGGGCATGTTACTAAAAACTGCTATCACTTATTTTGCCATGTGTGTTCCATTAGGGGGATTTCCTTGTACTTCTTCTCCCCAAAGAGGAAGTAAACTTCCTCTGCTGACATTTACCTATAGGTAGTGTAAATATCTTCCAAACGTGTACCGCCAGTGACATTACTGGCACATGCGCTCTGAATGCGTTCCTTCTGAGCTCTGTGCCCTGAACAGTGGCTCCCGCGCTCATGTGCCCGAGTGACGTCATCGTGGCTTCGGCCAATCACAGAGGCGGAGCCTGCGAACCCAGAAGTAAGACGGGTGATAATGGAAGCAGCTGCAGCGCTGACATCGCGGTGCTGGAGCAGCTTCGTTTTAAGGTAAGTTTCACATAATGTGCTAGTATGCGGTACATACTAGTACATTATGACTACCTTGCAGGAGGGAAAAAAAACTCCCAGGGGTATACAACTGCTTTAAGGCTCAACAGGAAGTAGAACAATATCTTTCCAGTGTGAGGGAAAATTCCCTTGAAGACAGTCGCCCCAGGAACAAATATCCTCATTAGAAGATTTTCCTTCCTGTTCTAGAGGCAACCCAAAATTTTGGATTTATCATCAGTTTCATCCCTGGGCACATTTGTGACCATTAGACCATTGGAGAGAGGGAATCTCCTTGACCAGGACAGCAGTAAAAAACTGACAGCAGTTCTAAACCCTTACTACTCTATGCAAATCTAAAAAAAAAATTTACCTTTAGTTATAAAATTTAAAATGTTTATTATATGCCCTCAGTCAGACCTCTGATGCCAGAAGCTGGGCTACCCAGGCACAATAGCATGGAAGGGTTCTGGATGTTGAAGAAGTGATGTAACTTTTAGAATTTCCAGCATGCTTGCATTTACCAGGTCTTTCAGCATTTTAGGTCTGAGTCATTCTTCATCCTATACACTTTAATCACTTGAGCCACAACCTCTAAATAACAATGGTCTACAAAATCTTCTAATGAGGATATTTGTTCCTGGGGCGACTGTCTTCGAGGGAATTTTCCCTCACACTGGAAAAATATTCTTCCACTTCCTGTTGAGCCTTAAAGCAGTTGTATACCCCTGGGGGGTTTTTTTTCCTGCAAGGTAGTCATAATGTGCTAGTATGTAGCGCATACTAGCACATTGGTCTATCTATCTATGAGACCACCACAATTTTGAAATGAAAAAGGGGGCTTTTTATTTCAAATTATAAATGCTAAGGACACACTCCTGTCATGCCCTGTCATGCCCCGAGTTACGTGGACCATGAGAAACGCAGAAAACACAATTATTGCTTAAACCAGCCTTTCGCAAACTTTTCAACCCAGAGGGACCCTTGAAATAATTTTCTGGTCTTGGGTAACCCCGGCTAATAATTACTATATCTACAGTTCATGAAACATTAGTGTAATGGTCACTGGGAAGACCCCTTACAATTGTGGTCATTGGAAAGAATTACCTCCTTACAGATAGCTAAAAAGATCAATAGTGTCAGTGGAAACTTATCTGAGAAGCAGAAATTGCTCATTGCTCAAGAAACCCTTAACAACCTCTGGAGGAACCGTAGGATTCCATGGGACTCTGGTTGAGAAACGCTTGGTTAAATCAACAATTGCCTTTTTATCACTGCATTTCCTTTATGCCAACCTCCAAAGTAACAAATGTAAGCATTTATAGGTTGGGTAAAGAATTAATGTAGTAGAACACACATTTTTGTATATTTTTGCTAAAGGTCTACAAATCAGAAAGAGGGACAGCTGTGGAGGGAAGAGGGACACATAGATTTGGTTCCCAAAGCAGGACAGTTACTTCAATTGAGGGATGTTTGGGCTCTATGGTATATATACATATATGCCATGACTATAGTTGCCCCTTGTGGCATTACAAAATCTGTGGTTGATAGGAAACTCCTGGAAGTAATGCAGGCACATCACTGTATGTACAGCTGCAATGTATAGTCTACCCAAATGTTTCTCAACCTTTTAAAATTATGGCACCCTTTAACAGTATTAAAAATCACAAGGCATCCTGGTCTAAAATGTTGTCCCTCCAGTGCTTCAGTAGCCCTCTTTCACATCTTAGTACCCCATACACATCAGAGTCCTCAGCTCCCCTTCCTTTAACTCATAGCCCTTGGACCTCTTCATCCCCCCTTCACGTCTGAGTCTTCAGCTTCCCACTTTCACATTAGAGTTCCCAACTGGCTAGGGTTGCCACCTCATGCCTTTAAAACGAACACATTTTAATTACACAGGTTGTGTGGCCGATTAAGGTGGTGATTACATTTAATTAGTCCCTTACCTGCATTATATTAGCCCCCGAACCTGCGTAATTAGTATGTGTTCGGTTTCAAAGGGATGAGGTAGCAACTTTACGACTGGCCCGTCTGCACCATGGAAATGCATGACACTGTGCAAAAATATTGGATGCACTGTGGCCCCCCTGAAAAGCCCAGAAGGAACCCCAGGGAGCCGCGGCACCCTGTTGTAAAACGCTGGTCTACGCCATAACAAGAACAGCTCCTGGGACTTGGCAGTGGGCACCTCCAGCTTTTCATGGGAGCCATGGCTATGACAGCGAGCAGCTGTCCTGACAGAGTCCCTTTAGGATATGTCCAAGCATGAGAAACATATCCATGTTTTCAATCTTTATCCCATAATACTCCTCCGTCTCTTCGCAGACAGAAACAGTGGGAACACTCGGCCCAACACCAGATGCTTGTAACAAGACACTCTCTCCAAATTCGGGCCTTTGTCTTTTTTGGGCCTTAATCTTGCAGACAGCTGCCAAAGGTAAGTGTAATACGATTTATTGTAACAGTCAGCATCTATAAATATTGAAACATCTGTTAATATCTATTTAGGTCAGTACTGCAAACTTGATTTGATAAATCATTGTTCATGATTTCGTGATATCGTACTCCCCAAGGAAATCTTTAGCAAGTGCGTCTCGTCTTTGCTTATTGTTGTATTACTTAACTTGGCTTTTTTTTTTCTTTTTTTATCTTAATGGACTTTGGCAGTTTAGAAGTGATCAACATCAAACTGAGGTCCTCTTTGTTATACCGCTTTACACAGAGCCCAGTACTTTCGTAATCACAGCCAGTGATCACCCACATTAAACAGAAACCATCACATTAGATAAATTGTTTCTGAGGCTTAAGAGCACAAGGCTTTATCACTATTACTGAAATTTAATTCTAAATTGTAGAAAGAGATGGCTTCATTTTCTTGCAGTTAATATATACTGAACCTTTTTTTTTTTTTGTTACTACATTTATCTCACAACACCATCCTGTTATAGCAATAAAATAGCAATAAAGCATATCATTGGAATATTGGAGCGTAATGATTTTATAACTGTCAGTTTGTATAAAATCCCCTGGTTGGTTGTGATGCTAAGTGGCTCATTATCGCTCAGAGTCAATCTTATGCTGGAGTCAGAAGATGATCCATAATCAAATATCAATTGTAGTTTCAAAAAAATGTGACATGTCTTTAATTACACATGGGACAGCACAAAGGACTAAAAGATATATATAAATAAATAAATAAACAGACACAACACAACTTCATGTTGGTAATAATGGCCACGGCATTTATTAAGGGGTTACCCAATAAACAATAATCATTTATAACCAAATCTTTTCACTTAAATTCCATACCATAAATTATTTAATTTATTAATTATATCACGAAGTCCATCCAGAACTGAACTGGATGACAAACCCCACTAAAAAATGCCATGACGGATTCAAAATATATAATATTTAGGGAGGGAGGGTGGGAGCAGCGCGGTTCTGTCCTCAGCAACGTCCCCTCAGGCGGTGACCGGAGCGGGAGAGCTGCCAGCTATATATAGACACAGACTGGCTCAATCCCGCCCGATCCAGCCAATCCGGGGACCGTTGCTACCCGCTCCACTTTCTGCCATCTCCTGGGGCAACCTAAAACAAACAGAGAGAGAGGGGGGGAACACTGGAAGATACCATCGCCCTCTGTACTGTCCCATGGAGCCCCGCATAAACGCTAGGGGCTCAGACATGGGACAGCACAAAGGACTAAAAGATATATATAAATAAATAAATAAACAGACACAACACAACTTCATGTTGGTAATAATGGCCACGGCATTTATTAAGGGGTTACCCAATAAACAATAATCATTTATAACCAAATCTTTTCACTTAAATTCCATACCATAAATTATTTAATTTATTAATTATATCACGAAGTCCATCCAGAACTGAACTGGATGACAAACCCCAACAGCTGAAAGCCACTCAAGAACTGAGTGGCTGAAGCCCCCAAAATGCCGCGGCCTCCTCAATCATATTCTGCAATCCTACAATAAAAATGTCTAAACCAACCTCTGATAGGTGGACGAAATCAAAACCATATAAACCAGGAAGAAAACCTTCTAGCTCCACATGGCGATATGAAAAACCACCTTGGGAAATGACCAAATTGCAAACTGTTCTATTAACACGTTTCCTAATCTTATCTATATAATGAAGATTACTTAATTCGGACCAAATAAGTCTAGGCACTATCTCTGAAAAAATTAATACAGTGGAAGGGAATAATAACTTAAAAGAAGATAGGTCTCTTTTCATTTCACAGATCAACTCCCAAGTTTTGATCCTGCCCAGGTCATTGCCCCCGGCATGAATAATAAGAGCATCGGGAGAAGGCCACTGACTAGACAAGTAAATTAATTGGTCCTTTACATTCCTCCATCTAAGCCCTCTTATGCCCCACCATAATACTTGAAAACGACTTTCATCCAGACCAATATTGATTGTGCCATTCTTAACTGAAGCTCTCCTTTTGGCCCAAAATATAAATGAATGTCCAACTATCCAAATGATGCGCTTGGAAGGACCTAAGAAAAATTAAACAATAACTAGATCAGGGCGAATATACAATTTAAATCTATCACTATCCCAACGACCCAACTGCTTTAAACTATTATTAGAAAAACCCAGCAAGCTAGCTTCCGTAGCCGCCCCTATTCTAAAGGAATGAGAAGAGAAGTGAAGACCAGAAAGATTAAGTTGTTTTAAGCAAGAAGACAGGACAGATGAGAATTGGTATCTGTTAGGTGCCCGTCTTCTCCTTGTGGCCTAGGCTCTTGAGATGGCTCAGTGGAGGACCTCGCCGGCGGTTAATCAATTACACATACACAATGTACGTATTGAATGATTACAATGGTTTATTCTGAGGGTAGGCTTTTTATGCTGTCTTTACAAGACTCTGCCCCATTTTGGGGGGCCAATCAAAATAATACACAACAAAGTTCATTAGCATATTAGTAATTTCTTAATCTTGTGATTTCCATATATTAGTAATGTCTTCATCTTGTGACCTGAGTGTTTAACCTTTATAGTTCAGACTAAGAGGTCAACGCTTTCTTAATTTCTGCTAACGTCTGCTGACCATAAGTTGCCCAACCACAAGTTTCCTGAACTTGCTAATTCTAGCCGTTTCATATCAAACAAAAGTGTACAGAGATAAAACCACAAACAGATGTTTCCTTAGATGAAGACATCAGACATAAATGAGATAATCAGTTATTAAGTAATACTGTCACAAGATGTAAGGTGCAGTTTGTTACATAACTAAAGTATTTCATTATATTAGTTTAAGCAAATAAGCAGTTATAAACATATCTCATGTTAGGGTATAATCAATAATCAATCAATGATGCAATGGTCAATGGAATCCCCTTACAATCCTCCCTTTGACCATTCGATATTATCGAAATGGTCATTCTACCCTTTCGTCAAGCTTTAGGGATTCATATACACTGGCTTCATTTCCCTGGTTCTCGTACCACACTCAGACATGTCCAGAAGCATAATGCTTTTCCTGACACAAAAGTAGAAATCATTTTGTCAGGTACTGTGTACAAAGTTCTGTTACTCGTTTCTTCCTGTTGGTGGGAGATCAGTCTCGTCGTTCAGAGAGATTTGCTTTATGTCTTCTTGAATGTCTTCCAATTCTGGTCGCTGTTCCTGATCAGAGGAGTCTTGGGATGCTGGAGGGGGGTCAGGGGTCTGGGGTTGCTGTGGACACTTCTTTAACCGGCTGGCGTGGATCCAGATGTTTCCTAGATCGGTTAGAACAGCAGTTCTGGAAACCTTCTCTATCTTCCAAGGTCCAGAGAAAATGGGTCCAACCTTCTTTTTGTGTGCCAGTTGTTTCACCAGTACTTTGTCTCCTGGGATGAAAGGATGAGTAGGTTCTGTGGAAAGAGGAGAAAAGGTGACAGAGACTTGTTCGTTCATATCCTGTAGCATACTTACCAGATTTTTCACGTACATTTCCTGTTGGGAATAGATGTTAATGTCAGTGTTTTGATCTAAGAGGGGCAGCTCTATGTTTGCAGGAATTCCCATCAAAATCTCAAAGGGTGAGAGTTTTGTTCTAGCATGTGGCGTTGTTCTGATCTGAAATAGGACAGAAGGAAGGTAATCCAACCATCCTTTCATGGTGCCCCCCTTAGCCTTTTTTAACTTGTCTTTGATGTTCCTATTCATTCTTTCCACTACTCCTGCACTTTGTGGGTGGTAAGGGATGTGCAATTTCCACTGTAAGCCTAATAACCTGGCTAAAGTCTGTGTAACAGAGGAGCTGAAGGCAGGCCCTCTGTCTGACCATATGGCCGTTGGTATCCCGAACCTACAAACCCAATGGTTCAGTAGGCATTTGGCAGCAATTTTAGCAGTCTCACCTGTACACGGAATACCTTCAACCCAACCTGACCATTTGCATACGATCACGCAAAGGTATTTCAAATTGCCTTTTTGTTTGGGCATGTGTGTGAAGTCTATTTGCAAATCTGTTAGGGGACCCAGGGGTGGGGGCAGATGGCCATGTAATCCATGATTTTTTCCTTGGACATTGTTTTGTGCACAGGTCAGACAACTGCTGGTGAGGAGTTTTGCCTGTTTACTCAAATTGTTAGTACAGAAAGACTTTGTGTATATGTTTGTTAGGGCGGTGGTACCTATATGTCCTGGACCATGGAGATAGGAAAGTATGAGAACACTGCTTGATTCTGGTATGCCCAATATCTTCCCCTCTTTTGACCAAAGACCTTCTTGGTCCTTGGTCAAGCCATCCTTGACCCAAAAAGAAACATCCCCCTCTGTAGCTAATCCCTGTATTTGTGCCACAATGGTCTTAAAGTTGGGTGATGTAAAATGTTCCTTGAAGAACATTGTTGTAGGGGCTGGCTGACCAATGTACAGGGCAGCGGCTTTTTTTGCTTCTCTGTCTGCCAGCGCGTTTCCTTTGGAAATTTTGCTGTTATCTGATGAATGTGCCTTTACTTTGATGACCGCTATCCGCTTTGGGAGAAGAATCGCTTGCAGGAGTGCTTTAATTTGCGTAGAGTTAGCAATTGGCTTGTTGTCAGCAGTTTTAAATCCTCTATTTGCCCAGATTACGCCATAGTCATGTGTGACCCCAAAAGCGTACCTACTATCTGTGTAGATGTTTACCTCCTGATCAGAGAAAAGTATGCAAGCTCTTGTGAGCGCCTCCAATTCTGCTACCTGTGCCGAGGAGGGTGGTAAGGCTTTTGCTTCCAACACCACATCGGGTAGTTGGACAATGGCATACCCTGTTAGGAATGTTGCATCGGAGGGGCGAGAACAACTGCCGTCTATGAAGACGTCCTGCACTCCTGGTAGGGGAATGTCAGTGAGATCTGGGCGAGGGCTGGTTATTGCTGCAACCTGTTCAACACAATTGTGCTTTTTATCAGGGTCTCGTGGTAGCCTAAGTAAAGAGTGTAAAAGTCGGACAGTGGGATTGCTTGGTGGTGCGTGTTTGAGGGTGAGGTTATCAGTATTCAGAAGTGTGATCTCATACCCACTAAGCCTTTGTGCTGTCATATGCTGTGTGTTCATGTTTTGCAGGAGGTGAGTTACTGAATGAGTAGTGTAGAGAGTCAATTCATGGCCTAACACTGATTTGCTAGCCTCCTGAACTGCCATAGCACAAGCAGCAAGGTTTTGTAGACAAGATGGCATCCCTTGTACTTGGGTAGGCAACTTTTTTGAGAGATAGGAGACTGGTCGGTACCCGGTTCCATGTTGCTGTGTCAAAACCGCAGCAAAAGAATTTCCCGATACCACACAGTATAATTGAAAGGGTTTGCCATATTCTACCAATCCCAGGGCGGGGGCCTGAGTCAGACTTTGTAACAAGGCCTGAAAAGCACAGAGCCTATCTGTTGTCCAATCTACTGTCTTCGGGGCGTTGGACACGGTAGCCTCCCTCAGAATGCCATCATAATATGAACAATCTGGGATCCATTGGCGGCAATATACGATTGCGCCCAAAAATGAGAGCAAAGTTGCTTTGTCTCTTGGAGGACTGAGAGCCTGCAGGGCTGCGGCACGTTTGGGGGATACCAGCCTGGTTCCCTCCTTCAGAATGCATCCCAGGTATTCTACCTGATTTTGACACCATTGTATCTTCTTCCGTGATGCTAGGTGGCCAGTCCTGGCCAGGTGATGTAACAGAGATGTGGAATCGACCGCACAATCTTCAGCAGATCGACTGCACAGGAGCAAGTCGTCCACATACTGTATTAGTACCGACCCGCGCTCAGCAGTCCATGACTTAATTGTCTCATTAAGGACCATGGAGAAGGCTGCTGGACTGTCCACATACCCCTGCGGTAATCTTGACCAGGTCAACTGTTTACCCCTCCCCCATGAAAAGGAGAACATGGGCAACACCCCGTCATCGATCGGGATGCTAAAAAATGCATTCGCCAGGTCCACTACTGTGTAGCAAAGGGAATCAGCAGGTATTCTCAAAAAAATAAAAGAGATATCTGCCACCAAAGGCGGCAGAGGTATAACCTGCTTGTTAACGGCCCTTAGGTCCTGTACAAGCCTCCATTCCCCATTCGCCTTTTTTACAGGGTAGATTGTTGTATTCCAGGGGCTTATGATGTGCTTTAGAATCCCTTTGGCTATGTAATCGTTGATTAATGGTGTGATGCCTTCAATTTTTTCAAGTGGCAGGGGGTATTGCTTGTGATATTGTACTTCGGCATCTGGACGCATTTGTGGTATGTAAGGTGTACAGTTAATAAAACCTACACTCCCTTTGTTTTCTGCCCATATGGCATGTGTTTCTAGAGTGGGTGGCAATGATACAAAGAGTCCCCTGTAAGTGTGTCTCTTTGGAGCATGTAAGTCGCAGAACGGTGAGCTGGCAGTGAGGGAGCCCCCTCTGTCAAATTTAATGGTGATATTCAGTTTTGAGAGTAGGTCCCTCCCCATTAAAGATACTGGACAATCCACAAGGACAGCAAAACTCTGTGTGCACAGTTCCTGCCCTTCTGGGGTGGCCACGGGCAATGGTGGAGTGATGGGGTGGGTAACTGATGTCCCATTTATACCAATAGAGTTTCCCTCAGTGCAGTGCGGTGTGTCATATATGGCATCATTCAGACTACTGAATGTGGCCCCTGAATCCAACAGTAGACATATCAGGTGATTGTCTACCCGCAATAGTACCTGCGGGAGACTTTTCCATGATGGATTGTAACACACAAGGCTGAGGGACGGGACATACTCTTGGCATCCCTATTGCGGTGTCCGCCGAGCTGACGGCCACTGCATCCGGATGCGTGGAGGTGGTCTATTGGGCTGAGGCTGGTATTGGGGTTGTGGTGGGGATGGTTGGGGTTGTGGTTGGTGGGGGTACCTGATATCCTGAAGGCGACGGGGGGTGGTGTTAAGATTCCTACCTCTTCCTCTTTGGGCGTGTGTCCTAGTTCTGTAGGGACATTGGGACTTCCAGTGCCCCAGTTCCCCACAGTTAAAGCACCCCTGGTCTGGTGGATAACCCTGGTCTGGTGGATAAGATTGCATTGGTGGATAAGGTTGCATTGTCATTATGTGGGTGGGCGGAGTCCCACCAGTTGGCAGAGTCTGGGTTGGTGTCAGGGAGGGAAAAATGCCACCCTTCTGCTCAAATACCCCTGATGTTTCTCGTGACCTAGCATCTTTCATAAATTCATCTGGGGGTTGTTCTGCCCACTTTGGATTAGTGAATTTAAGCAACTGTGTCACCTTCGTATCGCCACCGGCCATAATGGTGGTGGTGAACAATTGGGGGTTGGCGTTATCTACTGCTTTCCACAGACCATATACCCGGGTACAAAATTCATAGAATTTTTCCTTTTGTCCCTGCTTTGCTAGGATAAGTTCCTGAAGTGCGGATGAACCCTTGTATATAGTAGACCAATGATTCCCCATACCTTTCCAAAAAGACACCCAATCTTTATTTGGTTCTATGTGAGCTGTCCATAAGTCATCTACGGGATGCCTTTCTGGACTGTCAGGGTCAACTATACTAAGGATCCCTGCTATATCTTCCTTATCCAGGCTCGTCCCTGCACTGTACTTTGCAAAGAAAGCGCCGGCCTCCCTAGGGCTTTTCTTTGGGCTGGGGCATAACTCCTTTATTTTTGACAGTGTGCCCAGGGGTAGGGGTATATGTATCACCGTGTCCCCTATATGCATAAGTGGTGCTTTAAAGGTGGCACCTAGAGTTTCCTGTTCCATTTCTATTTCTCTTTCCTCAGTAGAGGATTCACCCTGCTCTCCCTGCCTCCTTTCCTCCTGTGGGGGTTTCTGGCTTATGGCCGGTTTAATTTGGCTTCTGAGTGTAGTGGATGGCTGTGAAATTATCTTTTCTTCAGCCTCCTTAATTCTTCTTGCCTCTTTCACTAGTCTCTTTTCGTACGCCTCTAAATCCTCCCTTTTCTTTTGTATCCTTTCTTCCTCTTCCTGCTGTCTCTTATTAAATTCTTTCTGTTTCTCTTCCCATTCCTTTTCCCTGGGGCTTAACTTCCTGACTCCTTCCTCTTCTCCCTCCTACGTATACCTTCTGCCCGGACTTCCTCTTCCCTGTTCCTACTTTCGTTTTCCCATCGTGTAACTTGTGCCTGATCAGCTGCCCCATATACCATGGTAGCCAATACTGCTGGATCCAAAGATGGATACAGCTGAAGGCATGGACCCAATGTTCCATCCTCCTGTTTAACCATCACATAAGGGGGGGGTGCTTCAGGCTGTTGAGATAGGGTAGGTGAGTTTACTGGTTTTGGTGTGGGGGCTTTAGTTACATATTTTATTTTATATTTGGCTAAGCATTTATTCCATGTTTTGTAACAATCTATCATATACTGGGTGTCCTCCCATTTCCCAGGTGGGTAAGAGTGCTTGTGCACCTGACACACCTTGCTCACTTCCTTCCAATCGTCCTCAGAACAGGGACCTAGTGGCCCTGGGTCATGTATTGCTAATTGTTGGCACCTTTCCCTGACCTGTGTCCAAAAGGGTTCTACCTGTGGCCCCGGTAGTGTGTTTTTAACGTACTCATAGGGGGATGGGTTGGCCGTGGTCTGGGTTGCCGCAGAATTCCCCATCTAATAACCTTGGCAGCGTGTGTCTAGTACAGGGACAGAGATGAAAGCAACCTGTTTGTGCTATAATCTGTTCCCTGACTTGGGAGTAAGTCCCTTGGTCTCTTATTGCAGTGGGGCTGATATAGCTATGAAGGTTAACCCTCAGTACTCGGTATAGGGTACCCCTCCTTGTGGCGGGAAATACTCCCCCTACACCAAGTCGGTATGAAAACCCGGTTGGTCTAGTGGTGAGCAGGATCCACGTCCTGTCTACATTAAGGAACAGCAAACCAAATGTGCAATGTGGGCAAGCTGGGGCTATCTCACTACAATTGGGCTCTCTCCTTATGTGGTTCATCTAGTGCATATATGTGTAATACCTTAATAAAAAAATCTTCTAAATCAATACAGTACTTCACATTCAGTTGTCATACATATATGTTATACACTTATCTCTAATTTTCTAATACAGTAAATACTTACGGTGGTACCTAGAAGAAAACAAGCAAAAACAAGCAAAATCTTATATATACAGTGGCAAAATAAAGTCACATTTACATTAACATGTCATTATAAGTGCACTTTTCAATATTTCCCCAAAAAAATGGGCGTCCACTCAGCCACTCCTTATACTACGGGCGTATTCTATACTTCCCGAGGTTTACATACACATATAACTACTCAACACAGTCAGACCAACCTAGTCAGACTCTTTAAAAAAAACCTTAAAAAAAAACCTGCGAGCCCTTATTAACCCTCCAAGGGACCAGCCTAGTCCGTTGCGAAGGCACAGTTATGTAAGTAGGTGGGCATACAAGGTTATTTGAACATGGCAAGCATCAACACCAGTTACCAAAAAATAGGTAAAAAGGAGCAATGACTTACCTGTTCAAACACAACCCCACTTCTGGTACCAGAACTGTTAGGTGCCCGTCTTCTCCTTGTGGCCTAGGCTCTTGAGATGGCTCAGTGGAGGACCTCGCCGGCGGTTAATCAATTACACATACACAATGTACGTATTGAATGATTACAATGGTTTATTCTGAGGGTAGGCTTTTTATGCTGTCTTTACAAGACTCTGCCCCATTTTGGGGGGCCAATCAAAATAATACACAACAAAGTTCATTAGCATATTAGTAATTTCTTAATCTTGTGATTTCCATATATTAGTAATGTCTTCATCTTGTGACCTGAGTGTTTAACCTTTATAGTTCAGACTAAGAGGTCAACGCTTTCTTAATTTCTGCTAACGTCTGCTGACCATAAGTTGCCCAACCACAAGTTTCCTGAACTTGCTAATTCTAGCCGTTTCATATCAAACAAAAGTGTACAGAGATAAAACCACAAACAGATGTTTCCTTAGATGAAGACATCAGACATAAATGAGATAATCAGTTATTAAGTAATACTGTCACAAGATGTAAGGTGCAGTTTGTTACATAACTAAAGTATTTCATTATATTAGTTTAAGCAAATAAGCAGTTATAAACATATCTCATGTTAGGGTATAATCAATAATCAATCAATGATGCAATGGTCAATGGAATCCCCTTACAGTATCTGGTTAAAGGGGATAAATTTAGATGAATAAAAAATGAACCCAAAAAGGGGGGACGAGCAATCAGATACTGAGAAACTCTAAAAACTGGGCATATGGTTTCAAAAGGGGCCTTATGAAGTGTCAACCAACATCCCTTGCCTAACCTATCCATTTTTGATTTACGTATAAAGATTCTGACAGAATCTTCTACAACATAGATGTCTGAAAAAACTAAAATGGAAGGAGAGGATTTATTAGGTGCAGTAAATTCACCTAATCTTAGAGCACCAAAAAATGCCAGAACAAAAGCAGTTCTGAAAAGCAAAGTTTCAAAAGGGGAAAAACAAACTAACTCCAGTGTAAGCATAAGCTGCATCAATAAATTAGAAGAAATAGGGCGTCTGCTATCTAACGCCGGAGAGGATTTTTTAAAACCCTTCAGCATTTGTCTAACTGGAAAAAAGGAATTGATGGCAGGAAGACCAGACATTTTCAAAAAGAATGAAACCCCAGCTAAAATCTTGTGAACCGAAGCAGGACCAAGTTTGGCCTTGATTAAGAAAGAAACAAAACATAACGACATTTCTACGGTCACTGTATTATACGCGAAATTAAATTCTTCACAAAATTTGCACCACTTGAACCAAGCCTGTGAGTATTCTTCCCAAGTTTTAGGAGCAATGGAATTTCTTATATATTCTTCAATTAATCCCATATCAGGCCCCAGAGAAAATCTGGGCAAGAGAAACCTTCCTGGTCTGCCTCTGGAACAAGTTCCCGAAACCTCCGGAACTGCAAACGAGATAAGGAATCGGCAATCTCATTAGTAATACCCGGAACATGTTTTGCTTTCAACCAAATGTTAAAGGTCATGCATTGTAATACCAGAAAACGGAGTAATTTTATCACTAACTCAGACTTAGATGACAAACAGTTTATTGCAAAAAATACTCCTTTATTATCTGTATGTAACAAAACTCGTTTATTCTCAAAGAAATTACTCCAAATGGTAATAGCCACCACCACTGGAAATAATTCCAATAAAACTAAATTACGACTAATCTCTGGTGACCTCCAAGAATCAGGCCATCCTTCAGCACACCAATGGCCATCCAAAAATGCGCCAAAACCTACTGAACCAGATGCATCTGTAAACAAGCGAATCTCAGAATCTTTGACAAATTCGCTCTGCCACACAGCTTGACCATTAAAGTTGATCAAAAACTGATCCCACACTCTTAGATCCTCCTTAATGGGCCGTGTAATAGATACATGCGAAAAAGGATTTTTAAAACCCCCAATAGCTAAAGCAAATCTTCGAGAAAAAATTCTTGCCACAGGGATGACCCTGGATGCAAAAGCAAAAAGACCCAACAAGGACTGAACGTCCTTCAACAAAGCCCTTCTTTTGGACAAAAATTTTTTTATCAAAGACCTCATTTTTATAATCTTGTCCATCGGCAAACGGAATTCCATGGCTACAGAATCAATTGTTATGCCCAGAAATTCGATAACCGAAGTTGGACCGACAGTTTTTTCATTGGCCAAGGGGATGCCAAAAGAATCGCAAATGTTGAAAAAACAACCTAACATTTCTGAACAAATATGCGATTCAGCTGGACCAATAACTAAAAAATCATCTAGATAATGTATAACGCCACCTTGAGGGGAATTTTGAGACAAGACCCACTGTAAATAGGTTGAAAAAGATTTGAAATAACTGCAAGATTTGGAAAAACCCATAGGCATGCATTTGTCAAAATAAAATTTTCCTTCAAAGGAAAAACCAAGGGAATTAAAACCACTGGGATTAACTGGCAGAAGCCGAAATGCAGATTTTATATCAGCCTTTGCCATAAGAGATCCTCTCCCAAAACGTTTTAATAAGCAAAGAGCCTCTGCAAAAGAAGCATATGATACCGTAGACTCAAATTCAGTGATCTCATCATTTAACGAATTACCACAAGGAAATGACAAATGATGGATCAGCCGAAAAGAGCCCGGCTCTTTTTTCGGTACCAGGCCCAAAGGAGATAAACGGAAGTTTTTAAAAGGAGGAGAGGAAAAAGGTCCAGCGATTCTGCCTTCTTTTAATTCCTTAACAATTTTTTCTCTAACTATATCAGGACATGTCAGAACGGATCGTAAATTCTTTACTAAAAGACAACCATGTCCAGAAAAACCCGGAATGGAGAAACCAAATTTAAAACCTTCATACAGAAGGTCCGCCATCCTGCGGTCTGGATAATGATCTAGCCAAAACTGCATTTTTGACAACCTCACTGGCGTCCATGCCTTTTGCATTATTTTCCCTTGACTGAGATGTATTAGCTGATTTTTTAAAACACCGGGCTGCTGGGTGCGTCCCTGCGCAGAATGAGCATTCATGCTTATATCTGCAGTTTGAAAGGAATCTGCACTGGGAATCATTATATGCAAAGCATACTCCTTTCCGAAAATTCGATTGTACACTTGCTAATGGAGGTCTCTGTGTGTATTGAGGCCTTTGTGGCAGCATCAGGTTTAACCATAAACCTACATCTTTCACCCCCCATCTTAAAGATGGGTGGACAGAAAGCTTCTGTCTAAAGCTCTCATCATAGTTAAACCATGCAATTGCGCCAAAATGGCGGTATGCCTCCGCCACTATATCTAGGTGCTGAAATAAACCTGAACATTTATCTGGAAAACGTTTCCCTACCACAGAAGCAAAAATGCAAAAAGCCTGAAGCCAGTTTTGAAAAGTGCGGGGAATTGCCCTTCTCCTATCTTCCTCAGACCTATCGTCTATTCTTTTATCAGATTTTAATAAAAATTCCTTAGATGACGGGAGTAAAGATAAAATATCTATGAAATCTCCCCGCCAAATTTTTTCTTTAACAGCATTAGATAGGTGATAACCAAGAGGAGATAATTCACATGGGAGGGCTTCTTTAAAAAAGGATTCAGAAACCAGAGTTTTAACAGGTAAAGAAAATGTAGAATTAGCAACAGAAACAGGCATAGAAGGATTTACATTCATATTGGTATTATGAGTAATAGGTAATTTATTTTCACTCAGGTGATTAAAACTTATTGGAATGGCGGGGTTACCTTGTAAAAGAACAGCATTGTCTGCTAAATTCAAACCTCCTGAGCCACCGCCATTCCACACATTACCAATATTAACAGGTTCACCCATCTTTGCAAGTACATTGGCTAAAGAACCAACTACTTTACCCAATTCTATGAGATGTGAATCATTTTTCTCACCAGCATAATGATCCACGCTGACAGGCTGCCCAGAAGCTGGCACCTCACATGATAAGCCCGCAGAAGCCTCCTGAGGTGAATCTACTCTGGCTCTGTCTGAGGAGCGTGACCTTTCCTGCAGTAATTGTTCTCTCACAGGGGGAGAGGGAGAAATGTCACTTCTCAACCTCTTTCCCTTGTTACCTCTGCGACTTCTTTTTACACCAGCAGGGGGAGCTGGGATAATGTCATCCATAATGACTTCCATAGGCACTGACTGGGCATGCTCTATATCAGCAGAGGCTGACGCTGACGGAACTGCATCTTCCTCTAGACACCGCCTTAACCATTCCGCCCCCCCACGGCTCTCAGCCTTTTGGAAAAGGCGGCGCAGCAGCTCTTCCATGTCTCAGGTATGCCGTGGAGCAGCGCGGTTCTGTCCTCAGCAACGTCCCCTCAGGCGGTGACCGGAGCGGGAGAGCTGCCAGCTATATATAGACACAGACTGGCTCAATCCCGCCCGATCCAGCCAATCCGGGGACCGTTGCTACCCGCTCCACTTTCTGCCATCTCCTGGGGCAACCTAAAACAAACAGAGAGAGAGGGGGGGAACACTGGAAGATACCATCGCCCTCTGTACTGTCCCATGGAGCCCCGCATAAACGCTAGGGGCTCAGACATTCTAATCCAAGAGGTACTGTATATTTATAAAGTAGTGTATAAATGAACGCCCAGCAAAAGGTTTTCAGCTTTCTCAGGGATCAAAGGACGTTTACCACTGTTTGCCCAATGTCAGAGCTTGCCATTCTTCAATGATAAATCCATGCGTCAGTATCATTTAACAATATTAGTGAAGCCAAAATTTCATTTTCTGGAACTAATGTTAGTACTGATTCATCACTGAATCCTTTTGGAGACTTTCAGCCTCTCCATTTTTTGTTATTGGGTGACTACTGTCTACTAACTCCTGCATTGTGTCACCCTGCCACATGAGCCCCTGGTAGGGACTACATAGCAGTGTTAATTTCGTCAACTAAAACATTTTAGTCGACTAAATGAATACAATTTTAATTGACTAAAATATGACTAAAACTGAAACAACTGAGATGACTAAAATACGACTAAAACTAAAATGACATTTTAGTCAAAAGACTAAAATAGGACTAAAATTAAATTGCCATTTTAGTCAAAAGACTAATGCCGCGTACACACAGTCGGATTTTCCATTTTTCCATTTTCCATTTTGGAAAACGTTGGATGTGAGCTTGTTGTCAGAAAGTCCGACCGTGTGTATGCTCCATCGAACATTTGCTGTCGGACTTTCCACCAACAAATGTTTGCTAGCAGGTTCTCAAATTTTCCGCCAACAAAACTTTGTTGTCAGAAAGTCAGATCGCGTGTACACAAGTTCACGCACAAAAGTTTGCGCATGCTTGGAATCAAGTACGAGCCGGAAGCGCTTGGTCTTGTAAAACTAGTGTTCGTAAGGGAGATAGCACATTCGTCACGCGGCAAATTTTGAAATCTCTCAATGCAGCGCATTCTCTTCTTCTTTATAATGCTATGATAATGAAGTTGCTTTGCTGCTGATATTCACAGAGTTCTGACAAACAGATTTTTTATTATTTCTCGTGATCTCCTGATTAATCTTTGGGGGTTTTTTTGGGTTTTTTTCTCGTGATCTCTGGAATAATCTTATTTTATTTTTATTTTCTAGTGATCTCCATATTTATTTTTTTTCTCGTGATTTCCAGAATAATTTTTTTTTTCTAGTGATCACCATAATATTTTTTGTCGTTTTGTGTGTCAAGTTACCACAACACCATTATTATCTTGTATTTTTAACCTCAAAGAGATACAACTATGTTGGTGTCCCTTGTTAATTTGACATTGTATTTTTAAAAATGTACCTGCCTACTCACAAACAAATTGCCTCTTTTGAAGTAAAACACATAGCCAAGTATTTGTCAAAACAAAAATTAGGAATTTAATAGGGGTCATAACAAAATAAAGAGGAAGGCAACGCTGGAGAAACAGTTGGAATTGGTGAAGCCTTTGTACCCCAGGGCAGACATCAATTATTTGACTGTCAAAATTGGTAACCTGAGGAGTCCATTTAATAGGGAGCACAATATGGTCCAGGACTCCAAGAGATCGGGAGCAGCAGCAGATGACATATATGTCCCGAGGCTGTGGTCTTCCAACAGCCTGCGTCTTTTGCCAGACCACACCAAACCCAGGCCATTACTCTCAACACTTCCTTCCACACTTCCTTCCATGATGCTCTGGTGGGTTGGGTGGCTGTGGTGTTGGTGGTGTTGCTGGAGGTGGTGGAGGAGTATGGTCCAACTCACACAGGTGGCTTTGATTTGTGAGTTGGCCCCTCACCCCCTTGTTTAGGGCCTGAAGAATTATTTCCTCACAGATCAGGCGTTGGCTCTCCTCCATGTGTTCGAGTTTACTTGCTGTCACACATCCAAATGACTTGTGGCTACCAGGGGTCGTTGTAAGTGCCGCAGTAGCCTGGCGAATGAAAGCAGTCGCTGACTCCTCCAGGTTCCTCGCCTTTCTGGTCCTTTTGGTTGGAGGGCGGTGGGGAGGAACCTGGGATTCCGTCAGGCTACTTGCCACGGCCTCCTCCTGGCTGAGACTTTCCTGTGTATGAAAATGGTACATAGTTTTAGTTTTTTGGTCATCAATCACACACAATTTTGAGCTCATGACTGTTGCAAATTGAATGTTAACCCCATTCTGACCCCAGCATTTTACATTCTTGTCCCAATCGTTTTTGGCTACTATTGTCTATTGATATGTAAACCACTTTGTTAAATCAGATCAATAATAGTATACTAGTTAACATCATTCAATTTTTGACAAGAAATATGTTCAACAATGCTACACCTGGGTCAAGCTGGGCTCCTCCACATCTTCCTGGGTGGAAGGCCCAGATTGGACTTCAGGAGCCTCAGCTGATGTGGAAGGAAGTGTGGAAGGAAGTGTGGATAGCGATGGCCTGGGTTCTCTCTGGTCTGTCATAGTACCACAGCCTGGGTACATATACGTCCATATATGCGTACATATACGCTGCTTCTCCGGATCTCATGGAATCCTGGACCTTTTTGCACTCCCTATTATATGTGCTCCTTAGGCTACCAATTTTGGCCTTCAAATAGTTGATGACTGCTGTGGGATATACCAGCTTCACCAATTCCAACAGTTTCTCCAGCTCTGCCTTCCTCTTTTGCTTGTTGGAGTATTCTCTGCATGTCACTTGCCAGAGACATGGCAGCTCCCTGTACATGTCGAGGAATTTGGGCAGGCAGTCCGGGTCAGTGAATTTATCCACCATTTTAGCTTCAAGACACAAAACAAGACAAACCCTAATGTCAGGCTAAACTCTCCTAATCTTGTCCCAATATAGGCCTCAATCTCTAAGCAGTATAGGCCACTAACCACTGATGCCCCAAGTTAAAATTGTACCTTCATTTGCATGATCTGTGCTTACGAACCTCCGTCCTCCACTCACAGATCGTACGTAGGATGCCCGCATGTTATGCTTTATATACACTGCGCATGCGTGAAACTCCGCCCCTGTCCTTCTTTCTAGTATATTCCCTGCCTCTTCTCTTTCGGGCAGTGGGAGAGCACATGGCAGAGATACAGCAGGTGTGTGCAGAGAGCAGCAACGGCGAGGAAAGCCCGGAGCAAGGCAGTTCCAGATCCAGGAGGACATATAAGGCCTCAAATATGTCCTTTGTAAAGATGGTGGACATCTTGAAGAGGGCAGACTATGATGGGAAGTATGGACCGTACAGCAACCCTAATGTGAGAAAGGCCAAGATCATGACTAAAGTTGTGAGAAGTCTGCACAGGAATTTTGGGGTACGACGATCCAAGGAGCAATTGAGGAAACGCTGGTCAGACCTGAAATTGAGGGAGCACGATCAGTATAGAAAGATCAGGAAAGTGCTTCAAAAAAGTAAGTATTTGTCCTGGGTTCCTATTATTATTATTACTTTTGTGCTGGGCCATTTGCTTTTCTTTACTGTACAGTTTAAAATGCCAAGTTTGAGGTTCGTGGGCACAGTAATCGTTCGTATTAAACATTGTTCGATCGACCACTAATACGACGTTTTTGGCAGATGCAGGTTAAGTACATTTGTTCATGCCTATTTGTATTAAAATACTTTTTTTACATTGTTGTCTAGATGTGTTTGTAACTTTAATGAAATGCAAACTTGATTCAGTGTATGAATGAATGAGTGACTTGTATAGCGCTACCTATGCGAACCGAATCGCCTCAGGGCGCTTTTTTTGCTGCCGGTGTCCATCTGCAGTATAGTCCTTTGCCCCATGGGGTCCTGACACGCTTACAAACACATACACATACAACATACACATATTTGGCCAATTTTTCGACAGGATCTAATTAACCTACCAGCATGTCTTTGGAGTGTAAGGAGAGTACACTCAGCAGCTGTTTACACTTCTGGATGCAGGAGCTCTAGTGTGGGACACCAGAACAACCTTTTTATAGTGTCCCACGCAGGTGCTCCAGTGGATACTAGGGGTCTCTCCATGTGTGAATCTTTAACACAACAGGTAAGTATTCCAGCTTTTGAAAGGGAAAAAAATCATGTCTTCAGCTTGGAACTCTGCCAAAACAGACAATTTGACGACACATCCAAGCAATGTTTCATATTAATATTTCTCGCCTCAAATATCTGTCTGCTAAGTATACCTTTTTTTGTATTTACATAGGGGAGAAAAGATTTAGGACATCTGAGGACACCAGGAACCCCACACATCCTGAAGAAGGGGAACTCAGCACACAACCTGATGATGTGGATGCAGAGGTTCAGGAAGTGGTCGAAATGGTGACCACAACAGGTCAGTGTCTGAAACCACAGCTTCAGGTAATAGATGTATGCCTGCATATTTATAATACATGGTATGTTTTTTTTTATTTTTAGGTGATGTGGATGTTGTGGAGAAAGAAACTCACTTCAACAGTGCAAGTGCACAAGTACTCATCAGTGAGATAATGGATCAGGATTTAGAGAAGGTCAAGCAAAATATCACTGATCTTCAAAAAAGACTGACCAATATCATTGATGTTTTAGCCAAAATCTAAAACCACCAAAAAATATAAATGTTGTCATTATTGTTTTTCATTTTTTAAAAGTTTTAAAGTAATTGCAAAGCCAAATTTTAAAGATGCACACAGTGTGTCAACATGTGTTGATTTTGATTTTGTGTTTTGTGTTGATTTTGCCTTCATTAGATGGGGGGATCTCACCCCTGTAACAGCCAGATTTTGAAAATGCACACAAATTGGGACTCAAAATGTGGATTTCCATCATGATCCCATGCCTAAAATGTGTGTCTTTTCCCTACATCTATTTTGATAAAGCCACAAAACACACAGTGTGTCAACATGTGCTATCTGCCAACATGGGATATCAATGTACGCGTTTTGTGGGTGCAACCCCTTCCTCGCAACTAAAGTAGGTGAGAGGAAGGGGTTGCACTACCGAAACACGTCCATTGATCCCCCATGATGGGAGCTAGCACATGTTGACACACTGTGGCTTATTTCAAAAAAGCCAAACCACTTTGCACTAAAAGTGCAATGCAAGTGCACTTGAAAGTGCACTTGTAGGGCAAAGTGGATTGTCCTTTCTCAAATAAGGCCCAGTGTATCAACATGTGCTAGCTCACATCATGGGGGATCAAAGAACGTGTTTCGGGGGTGCAACCCCTTCCTCTCACCTACTTTAGTTGCGAGGAAGGGGTTGCACCAACAAAAGGCGTACATTGATAGCCCATGATGGCAGATAGCACATGTTGACACACTGTGTGTTTTGTGGCTTTATCAAAATAGATGTAGGGAAAAGACACACATTTTAGGCATAGGATCATGATGGAAATCCACATTTTGAGTCCCAATTTATGTGCATTTTCAAAATCTGGCTTTTACAGGGGTGAGATCACCCCATCTGATGAAGGCAAAATCAACATAGTTTTGACATACTAATGTCTCATATGTCCTTCACTTTATCAAAGTTGAACTTTGTAAGTTCCTGAGTTGGGGATGTGGATGTTATGTTTTTAAACATGCCTGTTTAGCCACAAAAAGGCTATATCTACTGTCAAACATACATGTTATACACCAAAAATGTTGGCTTGTTTAAAAACCCTTTTATAATGCACATGTAAATGTGCTTGGAGTAAAATGTTTTATACCCAACAATGTGTGGCTTCCTCTTTAAATGCTCAATACCATTTTTTTTTTAGTAAGTTGGTGTAGTTACAGGGACAATGGGGGGTATTTACTAAAGGCAAATCCACTTTGCACTACAAGTGCACTTTGCAGTGCACTTGTAGTGTAAAGTGGATTTGCCTTTAGTAAAAAAAAAAACACTGTGCTGTTAAATTTGCCAAAATCAGGCCATTTTAGGGACTACAAGCATATAATTCATGGAGTTTAAAAGGATGATTATTTTATCATTAATGCATTACATACATTAACAACAAAAACATTGTGTGTGTGTGTGTGTGTGTGTGGCAGACCCATAGCACAACAGAACATAATAGTTAGCTGAGGAAGAGATTGTCACCTCATGTATCAAATAAGTTATGTTTGCACTATTGAAGAAAATGGATAAAAAAAAGGCCATTGTAGAACCTAGGAGACAGATAAGAAACACAAGCAGTAAATCAAATGAAATATGAGTTTAGTTTTTCACAAAAAAATTATTAGAAAGAGCTTACAGATTCTCTGGCATATCAATTTCCCCCTACCCAGGAAATACTCCAGATAGCTTGTGGGGACACTCATATTTTAGTGTTAGGACCACAGATATCAGGGTGCCGTGACGAGGCTCTGTGGCTTACGCATGCGTTTGCAAATGCGTGCGGACTAAACCCCTGTTTTTAACGCATACTGTTAGACAGGTTGATTTGGTTGTCTGCGAGCTGGTGGTAAGTAGGCTTGGAATTTTTTCCTGGGCATTCCCCAGGCTTTGTTTATATCTGTTTGTAGCCCTCCAATGCCGCTTACTGCGATAGCCAGCTATAAATGAGGGTGGTGGCAAGTTTTTTGAGATCACCTTGGTGTGTGTATTGGTCCAGCAATGCACCAGCACCTTTGCAGCCATTGTGCTATTTGCTGGGTGTCTGGTGTGCTCCTGTACCTTTAAGAAGGGATGGGCTGCCCTTCAGTCCACCTGCCCTCATTTATCCATCAGAATGCATGTGCCTCCACTGTGGGGACACTCATATTTTAGTGTTAGGACCACAGATATCAGGGTGCCGTGACGAGGCTCTGTGGCTTACGCATGCGTTTGCAAATGCGTGCGGACTAAACCCCTGTTTTTAACGCATACTGTTAGACAGGTTAATTTGGTTGTCTGCGAGCTGGTGGTAAGTAGGCTTGGAATTTTTTCCTGGGCATTCCCCAGGCTTTGTTTATACTCCAGATAGCTTTGCCTTACTTTGTGGGCTTTGGGGGGGCAAGCCAGGATGGCCAGCTTCAAGCGCCGTCATTATTTCTTCCGGTGAGCCAGCCTCAGTCACAACTGAGGCCAGATAGTTGGCTGCATTTTTAAGCATTAAATTATGTAAAATGCAGCAGCATAAAATTATATGGTTCAGTTTGTATTCGGCCATATTTATGGCCGTTAGAAAAAGATGGAACCGGCTGGCCATTATGCCAAAGGCATTTTCCACCACTCTTCTGGCTCGGGCCAGCCGGTAATTAAAAACCCTCTGGTCCGGGGTCAGGGTTCTCATGGGGAACGGCCTCATCAAATGCTCCCCCAGCACAAAGGCCTCATCCTCCACAAAGACAAACGGGAGGCCCACCACGTTATCCGCTAGAGGAGGCAATCCCAAGCTACCATTCTGGAGACCCCTGTAGAATTCAGTCTTGATGATGACTCCTCCATCTGACATACGGCCATTCTTCCCCATGTCCAGATACATAAACTCATAAGTCGACGACTCCACCACCAACAGCACAGTACTACTGTACCCCTTGTAGTTGTAGTAGTATGACCCCGAGTTGGGGGGTGGGACGATCCGGACGTGTTTCCCATCTGGTTGAGTCCCACTGCTGGGCAAATTAGGAGGTAACAGTCTGCCATTCCTGTGGGTTGGAAGGAAACTGTGGAGTCAAAGAAGAAAAAAAAAATTAGTACTTTTGCACATAACATTGCAAGCAGATTAGACGCAAACATTCTTGGCTGACATAAGTATAACATTTATTTAAATGAGTATTTAAAGTCAAAAGTAAAAGATCTAATCAGATTCCTCACCCCCTCTGATGGCCCAATGTAAAAATTTTAGGGTGGGGGGGAGATGTTTTGGACAGGTAACCGTCTCCACTTCATTGAGAGCTAAATGCATAACAAAGTGTTACTTTGGTCAGCATAATGCCGTGTACACACGATCGGAATTTCCGAAACAAATGTTCAATGTGAGCTAGTTGTCGGAAATTCCAACCGTGTGTAGACTCCATCGGACATTTGTTGTCGGAATTTCTGACAACAAAAATTTGGGAGCTGGTTCTCAAATTTTCCGACAACAAAATCCGTTGTCGGAAATTCCGATCGTGTGTACACAATTCCGACACACAAAATTCCACGCATGCTCGGAATCAAGCAGAAGAGCCGCACTGGCTATTGAACTTCATTTCTCTCGGCTCGTCGTAAGTGTTGTAAATCACTGCGTTCTTGACGTTCGGAATTTCCGACAACATTTGTGCGACCGTGTGTATGCAAGACAAGTTTCAGCCAACATCTGTCGGAAATGAATCCACGGTTTTGTTGTCGGAAAATCCTATCGTGTGTACATAGCATAAGACTAAAACAAAATTGATATTTGACTTCAAAATTAACACTGGTCTGTAATGCATGTTCATAACTCAATACCATAAATAATAACATATTAGATTTTTCACTCCAGCAGTCTATAATGAGTTTGGAATTTGTAGAGAATTGTTAACTAATGCATTACAATTTAATTACACCCATTAGATTTTAGACAACTAAAATGAGTTTTAGTCAACTAAAATGTACTGGAGATTTAGTCGACTAAATACGACTAAAACTAAAACAATTGCAGAAGACTAAAATGGGACTAAAACTAAAATGCCATTCTAGTCCTAAGACTAAAACTAAATCGAAAATTTGCTAACAAAATGAACACTGCTAGATAGGCGTGCACACAGGGTGTGCAAAGTGTGCCTGGGCTGCTGCAGTGCCCGAGCCCCCGTGTCACACCCCTCCCCTTACCCCGCAGAGCTGCAGGCCTCCCTCCTCTCCTTTCCTCTTTTGCTGGCTGTTATTGGGCATATTTCAGGAAGGGGAGTGGGGGGAGATGCTGGTAAATACGTAATTGACGGGCCCCTTCCTTTTCTGACCAGTACTGATCGCTCACTGTGCTCATTCATAACTGAAGCATAGTAAACCTAGTTTACTATGCTTCTGTTTGTAATTTACCAGGAAGTTGCTAAGCACAGAGCACTTCTAATTCATTCACTGTCCTGTGCAGCTGAGTCTGCAGAGGAAGGGACTGGGGAATCTTTGTCCTCAATCCCTTTTCCCATCTCAAAAGTGAAACATCGGGGGTCTGTGTAAACACTTGATATTTGACCAAAGCCCCCCAATGGTGCTCCTAAAAAAAAACTGTAAAAAGATAAATAAATCCATATTGTAAAAAATAAATAAAACATTTGTAAAATATAATATAAAAATAAAATAATACAATTAAAAAACTACTGACACCATCCACTGTCCTACTGACTCTGTCCCCTGTTCTATTGGCACCGTCTTCTGCCCTACTGGCAAAGTCCACTGCTCTACTGACACCAACTGCCCTACTGCTGTACTGACTGACACCATCCACTTTCCTACTGATACCAACCTCTGCCTTACTGACATGTCCACTACTCTACTGACACCATCCACTGCCCTACTGACACCGTCCATGTTTTAATATATTTTAAAATTTATTTAGAATAGTGTCATCACATGCCTGACTAAGGGGTCCTGCGTGACTCCGAAACGTTGCACTCTTCTTGTGTTGTTATCATGCAATAAACTATCCATTTGGACGTTACTTTGTGTCGATCCATGGTGTGCTGGCAAATATTTACTTAGTGCAGGAAAAGCGCATCAGTGTAAATGGGGACTTAGACTTATTTCTCTCCAATGTTTGCCTGCAGCCTCCCCCACCACTCTCCCATAAATGTGTTTCAGTCTATCAGTGGGAAAACTTCTCAACCACCTGACAAGTTGACTGAAATGGATGAAGCATGGGCCAAGCATGCACATAGGACTAGGAGCTGGACCGAGGAAATTTTAAAGAATTGCTTTGCAGTGCTTGACAGACAGACTCACGAAGATAGCCTGGGAGCAGCATATTAGGAAAGTATTTTCTATTATGAAAGCACTGGGAGAGCAGAGACTGTTGGAATAAATAGTGGGGCAAAGCACCAAGCCCTGACACTACCAGAGCTTTGCTTGTTGGAGTGTGCTGGCATCTGGTTGCAACAGGAAGGTTTGAAAATTGCTGCCAGTATATGCATGCACCTGGAGGTACCTACAGCAGTTCACAAGATGATCTCTTTAATAAGGATATATAAACGCTCCAGAACATTTTACCGCCTTCACGACCAGGCCGTTTTTTGCTGTTTGTAAATGTGCTACTTTTACTGGTAATTGCGCCGTCATGCAACTCTGTACTCAAACACAATTTATATCATGTGTTGCACCCTGATGTTTATGCAGGGTTGCTAGTAAATTTACCTGCCAGGTATAGTTGCCTTGGCCAATTGATAGGAGATCAATTGATTCCACCCTAGTTCTGGAATTGCTGCACTTCTCTCTTCTGTCACTAGATGGCCGGGTATCTGGTGGCTCTAGATAAGACAAGGGCATTGCAAAGACAGATTAGGAATAGATAGGGTATCTCAGCCAATGGGCGGGGATCTTCTTCGGTCCCTTGGCCTGCTGGGAGAGCCTATTTATTTGGGTGGAGTCAGGTGATCGGGGTTCTGTGCCTCCTGGACAGGTGTCTGGGTGGATGTGTGTTGTGCTTCTCCGGGCTGCTAGGCCAGAGCCTGAGGCCTAGCCCAGGGACATCTGGCTGCTAGGCTGTCTGAGGGCCTATCCAGAAGCAAGAGAGCAGTATAGGGTTGGGATTGAGGCTTGCAGTCCAACCAGAAGTGACGGTTCTGCCAGCCGGAGAACCTGTCATGGTCGGAGGTAGAGGGGAAGCTGTCGCCACTAAGGGACCTTATCACCAGGGACCACTGTGAGTAGCTGAAGCAAGTACCAGAGCAGTATTCTCGCCAACCGGGGATGGTGAAGAATTGGGAAACTTCAGTGGGCGTCAAGCCAGCAGGGCCGGACTGGCCTACCGGGATAGGCCACCTTCCCTCAGTGCCCTGGGGCTGCTTTTGGCTTGGAGGTTGCCTTTCAGTAAAATAAAGAACAGCGGCGGCCGCCGCACTTTCCGATGCAATGCCTCCTCCTCTTCTGATCCGGCTGCCGACTAGCGCTGCCCACTGAACTGCAGGCTGCGGAGTGATATGCCTGAGGGAGCAGGAGAATGCTGTGGTGTTTGATTCCTCCTTCCATCCTGCCTGTGGAGCGGAACAATTAAGGTGCTGCAATCTGGATATATTCATTCATTATTATATAAATTTTCTCTCTCTCTCTCCCAATGTTTTACATTGTACAACCCTATACACTGTGTGCCATATAAAAAGGAAGTGGGCATTAAGGCACAGAGCAAACACCTCCTAAATTTTGATACACCAGACATGTGTAAAGGGCAATGGTGTGCATTGTAATGCACATGCATTGAGCAATGTACACTCTGGGCTTAAGATGGGAGGGGTTCTAGAAACACTGTAACTCCAGTCTCAGCGCATGTGCAGGATTTACATCATCCTGAACTTGATCTGTCTCTGGATTGCTTTTCAGTGGTGTTATCTGGGAGAATGTGTCAATTTTTAGTCCTGGCCAAAAAGCATTGATAGAGACTGAGGATCGTGGTCAGTTTGGGGAGAGTGCACCAGGACCTGCGGCGGAGGAGTCTCCTCATCTATAAGACACTGTCACAGTCCAGCCAGCGTAAGTAAACAAAGTAACCCTGAGCCAACCTAAGGAACCATTTGGATCATGTTAAGATTTACAATATTCTTTTTGTGTAGGTGTCATAATTTGTGCCTGGTTTGTCTGTGAATGCCTAAGGCTGTGTTCACACTAGTGAGAATTGGATGAGGGTTTACCCCCATCCAATTCATATGACATGAGATTGTGACCGGCTCTCTATGGAGCGGCCTGCGGAGAGGCTTGCACAGAGGTCTTGTGCGTCTTTGGCACCATTTCTGGGCTGAATTCAGGCAAAAATTCGGCCCTGATTCATCTCTTAAACGGAGAACAGGGACGTACCAGACCCCTGCTGTGAGCCGCATCTGTCTTAGATGTCAACCCAGCCTGAACAGACTATTGAGATATTAATGGAGTACTCCAGTTACAGATCATTTTGCTATACTTAACAAGAATAAATGTATCAGCATGTTGTTTGAAGGTACAATGAAGTGCTGGCTGGGGTACACAGACATTTCTTGTTTTAGACATCATCAAAAGGCCTAATGTGTGTATCTTGCTCTCTATTCAGAGCTCCATCAGGATAATCTACAGTTATAGTCCACAATACTTTTAGTGCCATGACTTAGGCCCCTTTCACACAATCGGCCTGCTCTGATCTGCCTGTCCAATTTCAAGCAGATCTGAGCGGGAAACCCATTGACTTGTTTGGGCAGGCGGATGTCAGCGGAGATGTGTCTGCTGACACCCGCCTGCCATCCAATCCGACAAGACCCGCTAAAAACAGATGGATGGCAAAACGTTCGCCATCCGTCCAGCGGATCAGATCAGATGGGATCGGATAAAAACGGACATGCTGTCCATTTTCGTCCGATCTTCCCATAGAGGAGAGCGGAGCTCTGACAGTTCCGTCCCTGCTCAGTGAGCAGAGACAGAGCTGTCACCTGCCGGCTCAGTGGGAATCAAAGGAGCGATCCCTTGCTGAACTAATGGAGTCTATTGAACGGATCCGCCCCATGTGAAAGGGGCCTAAGTCATCTGTACATAATAACTCTGTATTTAGATGAAAGTTTATCCAGCATTTCTGATTTTTTTTTTTTTGTTGGTTACAGCTCACAAGTAATATGTAAAAATAACAAAGGAGTATGAACTAATGGCATGCTGAGGATGCCCAAATCACACCATTGCAGCTTGCTTTAGCTCCGCCTCTCCTAAGCATATTCACTTAAAATAAATCCTTAAAGAGGAACTTTACCCATAACAACCTGAGGCTGAGCTGATGGGCACTGATCAGTCTGCATTGATGGGCACTGATGAGGCTGCATTGATGGGCACTGGTGAGGCTGCATTGATGGGCATTGGTGAGGCTGAGCTTATAGGCACTGATGAGGCTGCACTGATGGGCACTGGTGAAGCTGCATTGATGGGCACTGGTGAGGCAGCATTGATGGACACTGGTGAGGCTGCATTGATGAGCACTGATCAGGCTGCACTGATGGGCACTCATCAGGCTGCACTCATGGGCACTGATCAGGCTGCACTGATGAGCACTGATGAGGCTGCATTGATGGGCACTTGTGAGGCTGCATTGATGGGCACTGGTGAGGCTGCATTGATGGGCATTGGTGAGGCTGAGCTGAAGGGCACTGGTGAGGCTGCATTGATGGGCACTGGTTAGGCTTCTTTGATGGGCACTAGTGAGGCTGCATTGATGGGCACTGATGAGGCTGCACTGATAGGCACTGGTGAGGCTGCATTAATGGGCACTGATGAGGCTGCACTGATGGGCACTAGTGAGGCTGCATTGATGGGCACTGGTGAGTATAATACACTCTTCAAATGTACTTTAAAATGCATGGATTTCCCTTTTATGAACAACAAGAAAATAATGACGCTATGCTGTTGGGCTGGTATTATAATGCTATGGGGCTGGTATGAAATTATTTCAGGGCTGGTTATTATTCCCAGTCCAGCCCTGCAAGCCAGGGACCCAGCCAGCGGAGGTGACGCTTGCAGAGCAGCCTTGTGTGTCAAGCCAGGGACTGAGCAGGCCAGTGGGGTGACACTTGAGGAGTATCTTGGATGCCAAGCTAGGGACCCAGCAGGGACGCGGGGGTGACGCTTGAGTAAGATACTGAGAGAGAAGATTGGAAGAGCTCAGGAGATACAGTGGCAGTGGATCAGAAAGTCTAGTGTGAGAGACTGGGAGCTCAGTTGATTGAATATCTACAATAGGAGATTGTGGAGGTAGTACAGAAGTTCGTTACAAATTGTGTTAGAAACTGTTATAAGACTGTTATAGGAGACAGCGTGTCTACACATGCAGATGTGGGGTCCGGCTGGGTGCCTTTCCCTGCGTGGCTGTTCACCTATAGAAGTCTCGTAGTCTGCTAATTAACATTGCAACTACTAAAGGGTGTCCTGGCCCTAAACCCTCTCTCCCACAGTTCGGTTTAAGAGACAATAAATCTCTTTGCATTCAAGAAGTGTCTGTCGCCCATGAATCTACCTTGCATTACACCCACCTACACAGAAGGATGTCAGCTATTCCTAACTCTGGAGGTTCTCATTAGACCAAAAGGGGCCCAGGACTTTGCTACACATGCATAAGAGAGAACATAGCCATATGTAAAGGGTGGGGCTTTTAAGCGGTTGTTCCCATAGGTGTTATGCTAAATCACAAAACTACATACAAATTATTTTACAAATATACAAAAATTTTTATCAATACATACAAAATGACATATCACCACGATAAGGGCAAAGATAGGCCCACAAACAGTCAGGTCCACGAATATTGGGACTTCAACACAATTCTAATCTTTTTGGCTCTATACACCACAACAATGGATTTGAAATTAAACAAACAAGATGTGCTTTAACTGCAGACTTTCAGCTTTAATTTGAGGGTATTTACATCCAAATCAGGTGAACAGTGTAGGAATTACAACAGTTTGTATATGTGCCTCCCACTTTTTAAGGGACCAAAAGTAATGGGACAATTGGCTGCTCAGCTGTTCCATGGCCAGGTGTGTGTTATTCCCTCATTATAGCATTTACAAGGAGCAGATAAAAGGTCCAGAGTTCATTTCAAGTGTGCTATTTGCATTTGGAATCTGTTGCTGTCAACTCTCAATATGAGATCCAAAGAGCTGTCACTATCAGTGAAGCAAGCCATCATTAGGCTGAAAAAACAAACCCATCAGAGAGATAGAAAAAACATTAGGTGTAGCCAAATCAACTGTTTGGAACATCCTTAAAAAGAAAGAACGCACCGGTGAGAGCAGCAACACCAAAAGACCCGGAAGACCACGGAAAACAACTGTGGTGGATGACGGAAGAATTTTTTGCCTGGTGAAGAAAACACCCTTCACAACAGTTGACCAGATCAAGAACACTCTCCAGGAGGTAGGTGTATGTGTGTCAGAGTCAACAATCAAGAGAAGACTTCACCAGAGTGAATACAGAGGATTCACCACAAGATGTAAACCATTGGTGAGCCTCAAAAACAGGAAGGCCAGATTAGGGTTTGCCAAACAACATCTAAAAAAGCCTTCACAGTTGTGGAAAAACTTCCTATGGACAGATGAGACCAAGATCAACTTGTACCAGAGTGATGGGAAGAGAAGAGTATGGAGAAGGAAAGGAACTGCTCATGATCCAAAGCATACCACCTCATCAGTGAAGTATGGTGGTGGTAGTGTCATGGCGTGGGCATGTATGACTGCCAATGGAACTGGTTCTCTTGTATTTATTGATGATGTGACTGCTAACAAAAGCAGCAGGGTGAATTCTGAAGTGTTTCGGGCAATATTATCTGCTCATATTCAGCAAAATGCTTCAGAACTCATTGGATGGCGCTCCACGACGTTTTTAAGATATTTTGAATCAGATACAGACAATAAAGCCCTGAAGCAGCGGCTTATGTCGCGAAACATGTTGCCAGTTTCCATATGATCTGTGTTACAGTATCTGTGGTTTTATATACAGTATCTCACAAAAGTGAGTACACCCCTCACATTTTTGTAAATATTTTATTATATCTTTTCATGTGACAACACTGAAGAAATGACACTTTGCTACAACACACAGCCATTAATGTCTAAACCACTGGCAACAAAAGTGAGTACACCCCTAAGTACAGATGCGCCACTTTTTCAGGCAGACTAAGGGGACCCTTAGTCTGCTTGAATATTTAACTATATTTAAAGGAATTTTCCATTTTTATTGTTTCACTTTAAGCATCATTAAAATCACTGCTCCTGTAAAAAACGATCTTTTTAAAAAAAAAATTGCATTGATACATTTCCCCCAGGGCAATACCCAGACCCCCATACCCTTTTTATGGTCAATAACTTGAATATAAGCCTTCAAAATCGTGACTTTTGTTTTTTCAAATTCGGGTCCCATAGACTTCAATGGGGTTCAGGTTTGAACTTTTGCGATATTCGAGAGTTCTGGCACGAACGGGGTGTTCGGCCCAACTCTACTTGACACATCTAAGTCTTATCAGCTCTCTCCAAGTGTCCCAATTTCAGCAGGATTTGCACTTTTGAATTTCCATCATTCTCTGTATACCAGTTGACTTTTTTAAACTCATAGGATGAAGCAGAGTTCTGATATTTGTCAGGGTGACGTTGAGATTCCTTAGAGCCATTGTGCCCAGGGGGCCACAGGCAGCCCTTTGTCACCTTTTGTGGGGCCCCTTCAAACACTAATCTGTGTTTCCAATCTATAACTGTCTCCTGAAGCATGTCCCCAGTATCAAACAACTCATAAAGCATGTTCATAGTTTCTGACAGTCTCCTGCAGCATGTCTGCAGTCCCTGACCATCTCTTGTATCACGTCTGTAATTTTCGACCATCTTTTGTATTATGCCCTCATTCTCTGACCATCTCTTGTACCATGTCTGCAATCTCTGACCATATACTATATTATATCCACAGTCTCTGACAATCTTTTGAATCATGCCCATAGTCTTTGACTATATCCTGCTGAGTATCTGCTGTCTCTGATAATGAATATTTATGGAATTTTTGTGTGCTATTTGGCGATGTCAGAGGCCACACTTAAGGACGCATATCAAGAAAGATGACCACCATTGCCTTAGAGGAATAGCTGAGGTGTTGAAAAATGGGAGCTTCGGGATGGCGTTGGCTGTGACCAACAGAACTTTTGGTAACCTTTGGACTGTCTCTTTAAGCTTTTCTTAGAGAAAGTAGCTTTGGGTGGGCCAGGATGTAAACTGAGAGGGAGCATACTCTGCAAACGAATTCGCTAATAGCAGGATAAAGGGTATATGAATTCCCCTGCCTGCCCCCTTCAACGTTAATGGTTCTACTAATTTATCCTTCTTTAACATATATGTCCTACGGGCAGAAGCCAGCGTGTCTCCCTTGTGGATAAATAATTTTTAAATTGGAAGCATAAGCTCTCTCAGCTTAATCTCCTTCACCTCCTGTCTTCAGTAAATTATAAACATATGGATTATATGCCAACTGTAGATTTCTGCTCGAGTTTTAAACATGCTCACTATTTTCTCTAGGTCTACGGGGAATCCAATCTCCACATTCTCTTCTCCTTGTTCAGAACGTCTACCAGACTCAGTGTACTTATAAAACACCTTGTTCCTTCAATATATCCAGGCAAATTGTAGCAAGTCTGCAGATATGGCCTTTCACCTTTTCTCTTTCTCCTGCTGTCCCATGGGACTTGTATCGGGATCATCAAGGGTCCTGACACTTCATATTTCCTTCTATGTTATTATTAATTTGGCTGTAGTAAGAGAACACTCTGCAAACAAAGTTCATGGATAAGTGTGCTTTTGGAGTAAAGTTGGCTATATGCTAGTACAATTTTGTTTGTAATATTTACATTTTAAAAGAGGAGTTCTGTTTTTCACCGCAGTAACAAGAAAATTTGGAGAAGCAGGATGGAAAATTTTTCTTGAAGGGATGAATGTGTTTTTTTTTTCAGAAAAGTTAATTTGTTCCAAAAATACTTTCAAATATGTTCTTGTTATGAAATGCTGCAATATTTTTATGCCAGATGTAACGGGGCGCACACCTTCAAAACAGTAAAATTGTTGTCTCATCGGTCCACAGAATATTTGCCTAAAAGTCTTGGGAATAATCAAGATGTTTTTTGGTAAATGTGAGATGAGCCTTTGTGTTCTTTTTGGTCAGCAGTGGCTTTAGCCTTGGAACTCTCCCATGGATGCCATTTTTCACCAGTCTCTTTTTGTTGAATCATGAACTATGATCTTACCTGAAGCAAGTGAGGCCTGCAGTTCTTTAGATGTTGTTCTGGGTTATTTTATGACCTCCTGGATGAGTCGTCGTCATGCTCTTGGAGTAATTTTTGTAGGCCGGCCACTCCTGGGAAGGTTCACCACTGTTCCAAGTTATCTCCATTTGTGAATAATGGCTCTCCCCGTGGTTCACTGGAGTTCCAAAGCCTTAGAAATGGCTTTGAAACCCTTCCTAGACCGATACATTTACATTACTTTGTTTCTAATCTGTTCTTGAATTTTTTTTAGATTGGGGCATGATGTCTGGTGTTTTGTGATCTGTTAGCGTGCTTCACTTTGTCAGACAGCTTCTATTTATGTGATTTCTTCATCCAACAGGTCTGGCAGTAATCAGGCCTGGGTGTGGCAAGTGAAATTTAACTCAGCTTTCCAAAAAATTGTGGTTAATCACGGTTCATTCATGATTCTTCATGGGAGGAGGCAATTACTTTTTCACATAGGGCCAGGCAGGTTTGAACAGCTTTTTTCCCTTAATAAATGTAATAATAATTTAAAAACTGCATCTTGGATTTACTCTGGTCATCTTTGTGTAATGTTAACATTTGTTTGATGATCTGAATCATTTAAGTGTGAGAAATATGCAAAAAAATAAAAAAGCAGAAAGGGGCAAATTTTCACACAACTGTACGTTTCTTCGAAAATCTACTACTGTAGGGTATGACCAGCTTATTGCCGCCCATGCGCGGGCAATGTACTGCAGACGGGCGGCCGCTGTAGGCAAAGCGACACACCCATATGATGCTGCCCCCCGCTGGGTTTACTGTGCGCACATGAGTGCCCCCTGCCCAGTTACCGCTCTAATTGTGCGCAGCAGAAGCCTGTCAGCAAGTCCCTGCCAATGATTCACAGTCAGGACCTGCTTATCATCACAGCCCAGAGCTCTGTGTTTGTAAACAACACAGATTTCTGTATAAAGGGAGTGATCTCTCAGTTTCTCATCCCTGCAAAGCAGGGATGAGAAACTGAGAGTTCATTAGTAAAAGCAGCAAACTGTACACACATTACACATAGTTAGTCACACTTTTAACCCCTTGATCACCCTAGATGTTAACACCTTCCCATCCAGTGTCATTAGTACAGTGACAGTGTATAGCAGGGGTCCTCAAACTTTTTAGACAGGGGGCCAGTTCACGGTCCCTCAGACTGTTGGGGGGCCGCACTATAGTATAAAAAAAATATGAATTAATTCCTAAATTCCTATGCACACATGTTTTTTGTAGTGAAAAAGAATAAAAGAATGAATAATAAATAATATATATATATATATAGGGGATGAACAGGGGGACAGAGGGATGGACAGGGGGACAGTGGGATGGACAGAGGAGTGGGCAGGGGGACAGAGGGGGGGGCAGTGGGGTGGACAGGGGGACAGTGGGATGGACAGGGGGACAGTGGGATGGACAGAGGGGTGGACAGGGGGACAGTGGGGTGGACAGGGGGACAGTGGGGTGGACAGGGGGACAGTGGGGTGGGCAGAGGGGTGGACAGAGGGGTGGACAGGGGGACAGAGGGGTGAACAGGGGGACAGAGGGGTGGACAGGGGGACAGAGGGGTGGACAGGGGGACAGAGGGGTGGACAGGGGGACAGTGGGGTGGACAGGGGGACAGTGGGATGGACAGAGGGGTGGACAGGGGGACAGAGGGGTGGACAGGGGGACAGTGGGGTGGACAGAGGGGTGGACAGGGGGGGACAGTGGGGTGGACAGGGGGACAGTGGGATGGAGAGAGGGGTGGTCAGGGGGACAGAGGGGTGGACAGGGGGACAGAGGGGATGGACAGGGGGACAGAGGGGATGGACAGGGGGACAGAGGGGATAGACAGGGGGACAGATGGGTGGACAGGGGGACAGAGGGGTGGACAGGGGGACAGTGGGGTGGACAGGGGGACAGTGGGGTGGACAGGGGGACAGTGGGGTGGGCAGAGGGGTGGACAGAGGGGTGGACAGGGGGACAGAGGGGTGAACAGGGGGACAGAGGGGTGGACAGGGGGACAGAGGGGTGGACAGGGGGACAGAGGGGTGGACAGGGGGACAGAGGGGTGGACAGGGGGACAGTGGGGTGGACAGGGGGACAGTGGGGTGGACAGAGGGGTGGACAGGGGGGGGCAGTGGGGTGGACAGGGGGACAGTGGGATGGAGAGAGGGGTGGACAGGGGGACAGAGGGGTGGACAGGGGGACAGAGGGGTGGACAGGGGGACAGAGGGGTGGACAGGGGGACAGAGGGGATGGACAGGGGGATAGAGGGGATGGACAGGGGGACAGAGGGGATAGACAGGGGGACAGTGGGGTGGACAGGGGGACAGTGGGATGGACAGAGGGGTGGACAGGGGGACAGAGGGGTGGACAGGGGGACAGTGGGGTGGACAGAGGGGTGGACAGGGGGGGACAGTGGGGTGGACAGGGGGACAGTGGGATGGAGAGAGGGGTGGACAGGGGGACAGAGGGGTGGACAGGGGGACAGAGGGGTGGACAGGGGGACAGAGGGGATGGACAGGGGGACAGAGGGGATGGACAGGGGGACAGAGGGGATAGACAGGGGGACAGAGGGGTGGACAGGGGGACAGAGGGGTGGACAGGGGGACAGTGGGGTGGACAGAGGGGTGGACAGGGGGACAGAGGGGGGGACAGTGGGGTGGACAGGGGGACAGTGGGGTGGACAGTGGGGTGGACAGTGGGCTGGACAGTGGGACAGTGGGGTGAACAGGGGGACAGAAGGGTGGACAGATGACAGAGGGGTGGACAGGGGGGCAGAGGGGGGGACAGAGGAGTGGACAGAGGAGTGGACAGAGGGGTGGACAGAGGGGCAGAGGGGGGGGGGCAGTGGGGTGGACAGGGGGACAGAGGGGTGGACAGGGGGACAGAGGGGTGGACAGGGGGACAGAGGGGTGAACAGGGGGACAGTGGGGTGGACAGAGGAGTGGACAGGGGGACAGAGGGGGGGACAGTGGGGTGGACAGGGGGATAGTGGGGTGGACAGAGGGGTGGACAGGGGGACAGAGGGGTGGACAGGGGGGCAGAGGGGGGGACAGAGGGGTGGACAGGGGGACAGAGGGGTGGACAGAGGGGTGGACAGGGGGCAGAGGGGGGGACAGTGGGGTGGACAGGGGGACAGAGGGGTGGACAGGGGGACAGTGGGGTGGACAGGGGGGTGGACAGGGGGACAGTGGGGTGGAAAGGGGCACAGTGGGGTGGACAGGGGGACAGAGGGGTGGACAGGCGGACAGAGGGGTGGACAGGGGGACAGAGGGGTGGACAGGGGGACAGTGGGATGGACAGGGGGACAGGGGGGTGGACAGGGGGACAGAGGGGTGGACAGGGGGACAGTGGGGTGGACAGTGGGATGCACAGGGGGACAGTGGGGTGGACAGGGGGACAGAGGGATGGACAGGGGGACAGAGGGATGGACAGGGGGACAGAGGGGGGGACAGGGGGACAGTGGGGTGGACAGGGGGACAGAGGGGTGGACAGGGGACAGAGGGGTGGATAGGGGACAGTGGGATGGACAGGGGGACAGTGGGATGGACAGGGGGACAGAGGGGTGGACAGGGGGACAGAGGGGTGGACAGGGGGACAGTGGGGTGGACAGGGGGACAGTGGGGTGGACAGGGGGACAGTGGAGTGGACAGGGGGACAGAGGGACAGTGGGGTGGACAGGGGGACAGAGGGGTGGACAGGGGGACAGTGGGGTGGACAGAGGGGTGGACAGGGGGACAGAGGGGTGGACAGGGGGACAGTGGGGTGGACAGAGGGGTGGACAGGGGGACAGTGGGGTGGACAGAGGGCTGGACAGGGGGACAGTGGGGTGGACAGGGGGACAGAGGGGTGGACAGGGGACAGTGGGATGGACAGGGGACAGTGGGATGGACAGGGGGACAGAGGGGTGGACAGGGGGACAGTGGGGTGGACAGGGGGACAGTGGGGTGGACAGGGGGACAGAGGGACAGTGGGGTGGACAGGGGGACAGAGGGGTGGACAGGGGGACAGTGGGGTGGACAGAGGGGTGGACAGGGGGACAGTGGGGTGGACAGGGGGACAGAGGGGTGGACAGGGGGACAGTGGGGTGGACAGAGGGGTGGACAGGGGGACAGTGGGGTGGACAGGGGGACAGAGGGGTGGACAGGGGGACAGAGGGGTGGACAGGGGGACAGTGGGGTGGACAGAGGGGTGGACAGGGGGACAGTGGGGTGGACAGGGGGACAGAGGGACAGTGGGGTGGACAGGGGGACAGAGGGATAGTGGGGTGGACAGGGGGACAGAGGGGTGGACAGGGGGACAGTGGGGTGGACAGGGGGACAGTGGGGTGGAAAGGGGGACAGAGGGGTGGACAGGGGGACAGAGGGGTAGACAGGGGGACAGAGGGGTGGACAGGGGGACAGAGGGGTGGACAGGGGGACAGGGGGGTGGACAGGGGGACAGTGGGGTGGACAGGGGGACAGAGGGGTGGACAGGGGGACAGAGGGGTGGACAGGGGGACAGAGGGGTGGACAGGGAGACAGTGGGATGGACAGGGGGACAGAGGGGTGGACAGAGGGGTGGACAGGGGGACAGAGGGGTGGACAGAGGGGGGGGACAGTGGGATGGACAGGGGTCCTCACTTGTTAGCAAGCCGTTGCCTGAAGCCTCCGCTCTCGCTGTCCCCCTCCGTGCCTCCTGTCTGCGTGAGGAAGACGTGAATCCGTGCGGGACTGTGCTGGAAACTACACTTCCCAGCATGCAGCGCGGCACACGGAGCCCTCCATTACTGGGGTGGGGGAGGCGGCTTGAGCGGAGCGGATATGCTCCCTGCAGAAGCAGAGTGGACCTGCCCAAGCCGAGCCGACCGGGCCCCAGCCCGAGCCTGGCCTGTCGGGAATCCGGCCCTGGGTGGGGTGGGCCAGATAAATGTCCTCGGCGGGCCGCATGTGGCCCGCGGGCCGTAGTTTGAGGACCCCTGGTGTATAGTATTATCACCGATCACTGTTTTAATAACAATGGTGATGTCAGTGTTAGTCAGTTCCGCCAGCGTTAGTTAGTGTCAGATTGCCTGCTGCACTAATCGCTGTCCCATTATAAGTTGCTGATCGCCGCCATAAGCAGTATAAATACAATTAAACATCTATATATATATATATTATATATATATATACATACATATACATACACACACACCCACACACCATAGTTTGTAGGCGCTTTAACTTTTATGCAACTAATCAATATACATTTATTGGGATTTTTTTTTTTCAAAAGCATATAGCAGAATACATTTTGGCCAAAATTTATGAAGAAATGTTTTTATTTTTTATTGGATATGTTTTATAACAGAAAGTAAAAAATATTGTTTTTTTTCTTCAACATTTTTGTTTTTTGTTTATATTGCAAAAAATTTTAAAAAACCCAGTGGTGAGCAAATATCACTAATAGAGTTAGGCGAACAGTTTGAGCTGAGCAAAAGTGCATGCTGGGTCGGTGATGTCACAAGGGGCAGTGCCACCAGGTGATGTCACCAGGTGGTCCTGCCCCTTACCTATTTAAGAACTGTCAAAACGGCAGAGCAGGTAGGCCCTAAATTTTTTTTTTCTTTTTTCGGGTCCGGCAGTGCGGGAGATTGTTTTTTTATATCTATTTAATAACGGAATTGTCAAAACTGCCTTTATTTCTTTTTGACACTTTTTTGGTGAATGGGTAGGGGATACTAATTCACATAGGGGCGGGTGGGGGATCTGGGCGACCCTTTGTTAACTTGATTTTATTTTCATAACTCTGATTTTGAAACTTGGAACTCTGAAACTTAGATTTCTAATGTTTAATTGCAGAATTTTACTTTAATCTCAGAATACTGACTTTTTGTTCAACCAGTCGGATCGTCTAAAAGCAAACAGAGTAAGAGATAGTCAGACAGATTGGGGTAGGGAGTTCCATAGGATAGGAGAAGCTCTGGAAAAGTCCTGGAGGCGATCATGGGAGGAGATGAGGGAACCAGAGAGCAGGAGGTCTTGGGAGGAACGAAGAGAACAATTTGGTTGGTATTTTGAGACTGGGTTAGTGATGTAGCTGGTGGCCGAGTTGTGGATGGCTTTGTAAGTTGTTGATAGTATTTTGAATTTAATTAGTTGGGTGAGTGGAAGCCAGTGGAGGGATTGACAGAGAGGAGTAGCAGCCTATGTAAAAGTAATCCAATGAGGAGGGAGTTACAGTAGTCAAGGCGAGAGATGACCAGGGAGCGAGTTAAGAGCTTTGTGGTGTCATTGGTTAGGAAGGGGCATATTCTAGAGATGTTGCGGCGTTTGAGGTGGAAAGATATGGACAGTGATTGGACATGGGGCTGAAAGGATAGTTCAGAGTCCAGGATTACACCTAGAACCTTGGTATGTGGGGACAGGCTGATAGTAGCGTTATCGATCTTGACAGAGAGAACAAGGGAAGGGGCACATGGGGGAGGAAAAATCATGAGCTCAGTTTTGGATAGATAGATTGAGTTTGAGGAAGTGACATCCAGGCTGATATGTCTGTTAGTAAATTAGTGATACGTGAGGAGACAGAGTGAGCTGAGGGGTAGATTTGGGTGTTGTCAGCGTAGAGATGGTATTGAGTTAAGTTGAGTTGCATCTAGATATAGCACGGTCCTTTACCCCGTAGGGTCCCGACGGGCTTACAAACACATACACATACTAGGGCCAATTTATAGACAGGATCTGATTAACCCACCAGCAAGTCTTTGGAGTGTGGGAGGAAACCAGAGTACCCGGAGGAAACCCACGCAGGCACAGGGAGAACATGCAAACTCCAGGCAGATGGTGGCGTGGTTGGGATTTGAACCAGCGACACTATTGCTGCTAGGTGAGAGTGCTAACCACTACACCACTGTGCTGCCTGTATATATCACCAATATAGTGCCAACAGTTTTGCGCTATATAATACAGGAGGAATCAGAGGGCCCTGCTTGTTAGAGCGTACAATGTAGAAGTTAATGCCTTCTACACACAATCAGAAAATCGGATGAAAAATAGAATCATGCGATTATCTGACCTTTCGTATACAGCTTTAGAGAGCTGATAACAACAGTTCATGCAAAATGATCCAAAGGGACAAACACAAACATCTTTCTTGTACAATACCAGAACGTACGATTTTCATTTAATCAGTACAGTATTCACCTGAAAAATATCACAAGACCAAGACTTTGCATGCTTGGAAACAAAATACATTATTTTCAAATTTTTGTAACTTTTGTAACCTCTTAATTTTCGATATGAGACTAGCATGCAAAAAAAAACCACAAAACAAAAAGAAAAAAATAATTTGTCCGATACGCTCATTGTGTGTACGGGGCTTTGACTAGAGAGTTTGAAAATACCAATAGCCTCTAAAAAGCTACAGAGGTGTAAAACTTAAGGTGAGAGAGAAAGTACCCTACACCTCACTAATTCACCACCGGGCTCCAAAAACACCCCAGAAAAGAGAAATGCTGCCTGCGCCCCTGCTCAAGCATGCCCCTCCACTAATCTGTGTCACTGACATACAAGGAAGGAGAGGTAGATTAAAAAACACCAGCCTCATTACATTGGTGCCTGCCTCCTCCATCTCTGCCAGATCCAGTTCAGACATGGCTGTGGACCCTCTCTGCCAACCATCGGACTGTCCTACATGCTGGCTGTATATATGGCAGTAGAACAGGCTCCACCGAAGCACCTGTGTCCACCCACCTGGTCCCTATGGGCCGTTACGGATCTAGTGCCACCATGACTGTGATACGGCCCACAAGAAATGGCCCTCCAGAAGAAGTACAACCATGCGGTATGACGTCCCTTCAGAGCGCATGCACCGGTGACATCACGGCTGCTTTCCATGTGAATATCTCCTAAACACCACAAGTTTAGGAGATATTCACTGTACCTACAGGTAAGCGTTATTATAGGCTTACTTGTAGGTACAAGTTCAAAAGCTGGGTTTACTACAGTTTAAGACTGAATAAAAGCCTACCATATTGACCAGGTGCAAAGGCACCATCCTGTGGTAGGCAGTGCACAATATTTTTTTTTTAATTTCATAAAATTTCTTAGTTTAGTTTTTTTAAGGTTTAAATAAATCACTGAATTTACTGCCTACCACAATATGTTGCCCCTTGCACCTGCTCAACATGCACTTTGCTGCGCTGCATTGCAAAGCCTCATGGCCCCACTCTGCTGTCACATGTTTTTACCGTACCTCCCCCAACATTAAAGTGTAAATGATGCCTTTAAGTTTGAAAGACCAAAACCCCACCCAGGAAAAAAAAATATCTACGGCCCTGCTTGTGGACATGGAGTGTTTAGTAAAGAAGGTATCTGTACAGTGGAGAGCTTCTCATGGATTATTTTATTATTATGTTTGAAGTGATTAGTGATCTCCTGGGCAGTGAGTGAGTTAGTGGGCTGAGGCAGTGGAGGACAAAGTAGAGAGTTAAAGGTAAAGAAGAGTTGATGGGGACTGGATAATAATGTGTTAATGAGAATGATTAAAATAGGTCTGCTTGGCAGTGAGGAGGCAGGACTTTTTTTGGAGGGCATATTTATATTGGTTGAAATCTTTCTGAGACCTAGTCTTACACCACAAGCGCAGAAGAGCGCGGCTATGTTTTTTCAGGCTTCTGGTGTAATCTGTTTGCCAAGGTTGTAGGGTAAGGTGACCAGATTTTTAAAATGAAATCCGGGGACATATTTTTTTTTTTTACTTGTAATGGCAGCAATCGACGACTCTTTGCCCATCTCCGCCGCCGCTGCCCGCCTCACAGCCTGTCAAGTCTAAAGCCCCATACACGCTATCAGATTTTCTGCTGATTTTTTCCTTCAGATTTACCAAAACCATATGATATGAGGTCAAACCTTAGGTGTTTCAATTTGTATGCAATTAGGCAGGCCCTTGCACTACATGGTTTTGGTAAATCTGAAGACAAAAATCAGCAGAAAATCTGATAGTGTGTATGGGGCTTTACTCTTCGGGCCCCGGCTACTACTGGGTGGGGAGCAGAGGAAGATCACTTCACCAGGGAAGGCAAGGAGATAAGCAGGCAGGCGGCTGGCCGGGACTTGAGCCAAGGCAGAAGAACATGCGAGTGGAGCTGAATGGGCATGCGCCCGAAACTGAAGAAATAGTCCCTCCGCTCCGACCAGCACATGATCATCAGAAAGGGGCACAGATAATGGAAAAAAATAAACCCCCATAAGCTAGCAGGAGCGGCAGAGGAGGGGGGGTGAAATTCAGATTTTTTCTTTCTATTCTGCACGGGCTTAGCCCCAGCCCCTGTTCAAATCCAATCAGGGGACAAAACTGGGGACAGACTTGGTCTGGGGACAGTGCCCTCAATCCAGGGACTGTCCCCAGAAACCGGGGATGTCTGGTCACCCTATTGTAGGGGTCGGGGCCTGATTCTGTGTGTAGTGAGGGGGGCAGTGTGTCCAAGGAGGATGACAGTGAAGTGTTGTAGACAGAAGTGGCTAAGTTGGGGCAGGACAGGGATGAGATTTTGTCATAGGAGGTGGTCAGTAGCAGAGTAGAGAAGAGAAGGGTTGAGGTGGCGAAGGTTTCTACGGGTGATTGTTAGCCGGTTGGAGGGAGAGGAAGTGGAAGAGAGGGAGAGAGTGAAACTAATAAGATAGTGGTCAGAGAGAGGGAAAGGACATTGAATATAAGTAAACATATGTAGTAGGGCTGGGAAAAAAATCGATTTAAATCTTGAATCGAGTTGAGAGGTCAAATCGATTCAAAATTTAAGCAAATCGATTTTTTTAGATTTTTTTTTTCACCGCGCCAGTCCGGAGGCGCTGCGGGCATGAGTTTTTAGGCGAGGCCGCGGCTTCGGCCTAGTCCGCGGCTACGGCCGGACGCCGCGGACTAGGCCGAAGCCGCAGCCTCGCCTAAAAACTCATGCCCGCAGCGCCTCCGGACCAGCGCTGACACCGCGCCGGGCCTGAAAAGCTGCGGGCAAGGAGTTTTTAGGTGAGGCTGCGGCTTCGGCCTAGTCCGCGAGGCCGGACGCCGCGGACTAGGCCGAAGCCGCGGCCTAGCCTAAAAGCTCATGCCCGCCAGCGCCTCAGGACCGGCGCGGTTTCCAAAGAAAAAAAAACTCGATTCGAATTGTGAATCGAGTTTTTTTTAAGAGAATCGAAGATTTTTTTTTTTTAGAGAATCGAAGATTTTTTTTTTTAAGAAAATCTCCCAGCCCTAATATGTAGCACTGTCCCCTTGGGGGTTGCTTAGAATTGCATGTTCTTCTGCCTTGACCCTGTGAACTTTCCAGCCCTCTTGACATTCTAGGTTCAGACATGTTGTGTATACCTTTAAATAACACACTGACACAATGCAGATTATTTTATCCCTCTCAGATTTACCTAAAGTGGAGTTCCACCCAAAAGTGAAACTTCTGCTTTAAACACTTCTCGGCCCCTTACATGCCACATTTGGCATGTCATTCTTTTTTTGGGGGGGGGGGGAGTGGGTACCTAGTTTTGACAGGGACTTCCTGCCCCACTTCCTTCGCCTCCTCCTCTCCCTCCTCCTTCTCTGCAATCTTCTGGGACACGTCACAGGTCCCAGAAGATTGCCTGGCCACTAAGAGAGCCCAGAGCGACTTGCACATGCGCAGTGCATGCCCAGGTGTACAGCCGCAAGCTGTCACAGCTGGGTACCCACACTTGCAAGGACGGCGCCGCGGGGAGGAGCAAGGCTTTGGTCCGCATCACTGGACCGTGGGACAGGTGAGTGTCTGTTTATTAAAAGTCAGCAGCTACACTTTTTGTAGCTGCTGACTTTTAGTAAAACTTACAAATGAGTGGAACTCCGCTTTAATCAAGAGAAGAGTCTTAAACAGGGTATTAGTCAGCCAGGTCCTGGATAAACAGCCAAGTTGAAATAGCCCTCAAAAGCAATTAAATGACAATTAGAAATAACAGATATGTAATATCAATGCACACAGTAATAGACAATAAGGTGGAATGGATTTCTAAGAAGGCTATTGGTTGCTGTCTATAATACTACTGCTAAAGGGGAACCCCAGTCCGGCCTATTATACCTTTAATCCTCATGAGAGATGAAGTAATATAAGTACTAGTGGTGTGTTCCCTTTAAAAGCGATAGCATAGAAGTGTTCAGAATGCAAGGCCTTGCAATTATCTTCAACGGCAGTTGGAGCTCAAAGAAGCAAGAATTTCTAAATGTGGTAAGTGATATGCAGTCAAGGCAAAACAGCTGAGTCTGACCAGTAGTAATCCATTAGGCAATCTAAGAGTAGGGTGTCTGTATACAGTGTCCAGTGGAATAGGTTAGTGGCTGGTAACTGAATTTTTGGGCAGGTGCCCTCTCACCAATCTGAAAATTTTGTAGAAACTTCCTGAAGAGCAATCCAAGTGAATTCTTCTTACTGTGGGTGGGCTTAGATGGCGATTTGTCTGCTGAAACAGTGAACCATCAGATTCTGCTGTGGTGGTGCCCCTCGTGTAGCGGGAGGCGTCTGACCCACTTGGGTTGGAGCTGCAAGAGCTGTATACCGCGTGGTAGTCTGCAATCCTCTCACACAGGGGCAAATTGGAGCTTACTTGATGGGACCCGGGAAGCAAGAAAGCTTGGGCCTGGCCCGCAGATCCCTTTGTAGCCTCTCCCATAATTCTCCACCTGGAGCAGATGGCTTGCTGGGAGGTGTAGTTCATGGATAGTTCTGCAGTTCAGGGATGTCTGTTCAGGAGACTACCATTCCCACAATGCTCTCCTCTTGGCTCAGGAGTATGATGCAAGTAAGTGTCAGATACATGTAGCCCGCTCTCTGCTACATCCTCCCCCGACTTGAAAGTCTTTGGTCCCGAAGACACGATACAATCTCAAAGTATTTGTTACTTAATACGCTTAAAGATTTGCAACTAGCTAGTCTACTAACCAGAATCTAAAGTAGCAAACAGCTGACTAATAGAGGGATCTTTCCTACAGTAAACTATACAAGTCATCAAATCATTTTGGTGACAGGCCAGTAATAGATTAGTGACCCACACAGTAGGGTCAGAGGGTGGAACAGGGTCATCCTCTACCAAAGGTTTGTAGGTCTTATAGCAGCACCATCTTGAATTTAAATGCATTGTAGGGTGTGCCCCCCAAATATGTTCTTGTATGTTGTAATAGGCCCTGACCAGGTTTTTGGGCTGGAGCACCCCTCCCCCTCCTCATTACCTCCTATTTAGTGGCCACCAGTGTTTAGGATGTATCCCTTTCAGTTCTCCCACATAGAGGAGTTCAGCTCCCATGGTTGAGACAAAGGATCTTCCATTCTATTACTAGTGTAGGACCCACTAATTCGGGGTACTTTGTCGCAGTAAGTGGGCTTAGCACTATATGACCATATAGTGTGACCAAACCCCCGTATTTTTGAATATGTTCAGGTGTTCAGGTGTTTTTAACTAGCCCTGCAGGAAATGTCATTCTTGTATGTGTGCGCTGTAAAATATTTTGTACTGTTTGTAGGTCTTATAGCAGCACCATCTTGAATTTAAATGCATTGTAGGGTGTGCCCCCCAAATATGTTCTTGTATGTTGTAATAGGCCCTGACCAGGTTTTTGGGCTGGAGCACCCCTCCCCCTCCTCATTACCTCCTATTTAGTGGCCACCAGTGTTTAGGATGTATCCCTTTCAGTTCTCCCACATAGAGGAGTTCAGCTCCCATGGTTGAGACAAAGGATCTTCCATTCTATTACTAGTGTAGGACCCACTAATTCGGGGTACTTTGTCGCAGTAAGTGGGCTTAGCACTATATGACCATATAGTGTGACCAAACCCCCGTATTTTTGAATATGTTCAGGTGTTCAGGTGTTTTTAACTAGCCCTGCAGGAAATGTCATTCTTGTATGTGTGCGCTGTAAAATATTTTGTACTGTTTGTAGGTCTTATAGCAGCACCATCTTGAATTTAAATGCATTGTAGGGTGTGCCCCCCAAATATGTTCTTGTATGTTGTAATAGGCCCTGACCAGGTTTTTGGGCTGGAGCACCCCTCCCCCTCCTCATTACCTCCTATTTAGTGGCCACCAGTGTTTAGGATGTATCCCTTTCAGTTCTCCCACATAGAGGAGTTCAGCTCCCATGGTTGAGACAAAGGATCTTCCATTCTATTACTAGTGTAGGACCCACTAATTCGGGGTACTTTGTCGCAGTAAGTGGGCTTAGCACTATATGACCATATAGTGTGACCAAACCCCCGTATTTTTGAATATGTTCAGGTGTTCAGGTGTTTTTAACTAGCCCTGCAGGAAATGTCATTCTTGTATGTGTGCGCTGTAAAATATTTTGTACTGTTTGTAGGTCTTATAGCAGCACCATCTTGAATTTAAATGCATTGTAGGGTGTGCCCCCCAAATATGTTCTTGTATGTTGTAATAGGCCCTGACCAGGTTTTTGGGCTGGAGCACCCCTCCCCCTCCTCATTACCTCCTATTTAGTGGCCACCAGTGTTTAGGATGTATCCCTTTCAGTTCTCCCACATAGAGGAGTTCAGCTCCCATGGTTGAGACAAAGGATCTTCCATTCTATTACTAGTGTAGGACCCACTAATTCGGGGTACTTTGTCGCAGTAAGTGGGCTTAGCACTATATGACCATATAGTGTGACCAAACCCCCGTATTTTTGAATATGTTCAGGTGTTCAGGTGTTTTTAACTAGCCCTGCAGGAAATGTCATTCTTGTATGTGTGCGCTGTAAAATATTTTGTACTGTTTGTAGGTCTTATAGCAGCACCATCTTGAATTTAAATGCATTGTAGGGTGTGCCCCCCAAATATGTTCTTGTAGGTACAGGAAGCTGGCACTTGGTTGAGTCGTTGAGCTGTAGAGAGGAGTTCATCTGAGCTTTCTCCAAGGGTGTCGTATGTTAGTCTCTTAGGGGGATGGATTTCCTGTCTAATTCTTGAATATATGTTATCTAAGGTTTCAGACTCCCGATACAGACCCCAAAAAATACAACCGGGCTCTGGTCCTTCCAAGCTCTCAGGAGCAGTCTCTCTTGCTGCATCGTGGGTGGAGGGGGCTGGAACTTCTCCAAGATCTTGGAATTCAAAGTTGTCAGCTGGTTCTGGTTTCACCCCTCCAGTCCCTCTTCTAGGGGTACTGACTTTTCGAGTTGAGATTTCACCCATGTCTTCCAGTGGAGACTGAGAGACTCCAGTCAAGGGTCAGTTCTTCCTCATCACTCTCCTCTTCTTTGTCCTCTTGGGAGGTAAATTTCGGTGTCCAATGGGTTAAAGATCTCAAGGTAGGAGGGCAGGATGCATCAGAACAAAGAGGTGGAGATGGGGATGAGGGTGCACGTGGGTCTGCAAGTACCTGTGTATTGTCTTGTTGAGTATCTGTGTAGTGTATTGTTGAGTATTAGTGTCAGGAAGCTAGTTGTTAGGTAATTTGGACAGGGTATAATCCCCAATCCTCATTAAATGAATTAAATTAAATTGGTAGGTACGATGCCCGGCGTGTGTGGAGATGCGACTCAGTGTACATCTTGCGGCATGTATGCGTTCCTTGACTATCTTGATTGAGGGCGAATACTGCTATGCAAAATGTAAGCACATTGTTTACCTGAAAGCCCAGGTTCTGAATCTAGGGAAGCAACTGTTAGCACTGAGAAGATCCTCCATACTAAAGGAGAGCTGGGAACGTATCCGGCAGGTGAAGGCAGGGCGATGGCGAATAGAGACAAAGAGGCGAATAGAGACAAAGAGGTGCAGGCACTAGAAAAGAGTAGATGGATGACAGTCAGGAAGGATAGGGGAAAGAGCCAGGGAGCCAGATCCAGGGCTGGAGCATCCCAATAAGTACGCTCTATTGAGTGACATTGGTGAAACCAGTTAGGGGACAGCACTGCTGGAGCTGAGGGACTCCCCTAGCTGCCAGGGGAAGAACTCCTCCAGCGAGAAAAGTGAGAGGCAGATGGAGTGTCCTAAAGAACAATTTTAGGGACTTGGGAGCTAAATTGAGGAAAAGGACCTCCAAGTTAGTATTCTCAAGAATACCATCGGTACCTTGAGCCACACCGGAAAGGCAGAGGGAGATTAGGGAAGTAAACAAGTGGCTGAGGAGCTGGTGTAGTAAGGAGTGGTTTGGGTTCCTGGAGGACTGGGCCAACTTCTCAGTCGGTCACCAGTACTATAGAAGGAACGGTCTGCACCTAAATGAGGAGGGTGCAGATCTGCTGGGAGTAAAAATGGCCAAAAAGTTAGAGGGGTTTTTAAACTAGGTGATGGGGGAAGGGTCCAGAGGTAGAGATGGTAGGTTGACTAAAGCACATAAACCCAAGGTAAGTATAGTAACAAGTCCTAGTTGCAATCTCAGAACACCCAATAAGAGGGTAGTATGCGACCTGTCTAAACTACGTGGCATGTTCACCAAATGCCAGGAGCCTGGCGGACAAGATGGGTGAACGATGAGATACTGTTGTACGAGGAGGATTTGGATTTTGTGGAAATTTTAGAGACTTAGTTCAACAGCTCTCATGATTGGCTGACAACCATTCAAGGGTATACCTTTTATCGCAGGGTTAGAGAGGGTAAAAAAGGGTATATGTCTATATATCAAGAAATGTACACGTGAATGTGAGAGATGACATCACTAAGGGAGCAGGTGGAATCCTTATGGGTAAAGTTCCAAAGGGATGAAGCTAAGATGAAGATAATACTGGGAGTATGCTATATGCCCCCTAACCCGAGGGAGGAGGGGGAGGTGGACCTCCTATTACAATTTGGATTAACAGCAAGGATGGGAAGTGTCATCATAATGGGGGATTTTAATTATCCAGATATAGACTGGGCGGAGGGAACCACACTTTCGTCTAAGGCTCGCCAGTTCCTAAATGTCTTGCAGGATAATTTCATGGGTCTGATGGTAGACGCACCAACTAGAAATAAAGCGTTACTAGATCTATTGATTACCAACAATACAAACCTGATCACGGATGTGGAAATACGGGACAATTTAGGAAACAGCGATCACAGGTCAATTGGTGTCAGTATATATCACACAAATAGGAAACATAAGGGGAATACAAAGACACTGAATTTCAAAAGAGCCAACTTCCCTAAACTATGAACCTTGTTAGAAGGCATACATTGGGATAAAATCTTAGGAACAAAGAACACGGAGGAGAGATGGGTTCGCTTTAAAAGCATATTAAATAAGGGCATTAGCCAGTGCATTCCATTGGGTAATAAATTTAAAAGAGCGAACAAAAGTCCTGGATGGCTTAACTCCAATGTAAAAATGCATATAAAAGCAAAGGAGAAGGCCTTCAAAAAATACATGGTTGAGGGATCATCATCAGCAGAGACGTTGCTAGGGGGTGGCTATTGGAGCTATAGCCCCGAATCTGGGGCATATAGCCCCGGGTCTCTTGCTGCAGGATCCCTGCCTAACCTGCGGCGGGCAGGCTGGCTGCATGAGAGAGGCGGGGTGAGAGGAGAGAAGCAAGCAAATCTGCAAATGGTGGCAGGTGACGTGGCAAGTGACAATCCACATCTGGTGGCAGGCGACATGGCAAGTTGCAATCCATATCAAGTGGCAGGTGATGGTGGCAAGTAACAAGCCGCATTTGGTGATAGGCGACGGTGGCAAGTGACACGCTGCATCTGGTAGCTGGAGATGTGGCAAGTGACACGCCCTGGGCTCCCACTGATTCTGCATTATGGTTGAACCACTTGCTTACCACTGGTGTGCCCCCCCCCCCCGCGGGCCTGCAAAAAGGTTGGTGACTGCTGCTATGGGCTCTAGCCCCAGATCTTTTGCAGACCTAGCAACGCCCCTGATCATCAGCATTCAGACTTTATAAAGAATGCAACAACAAATGTAAGGGTGCAATTAGGGCGGCTAAGATAGAACACGAAAGACACATAGCGGAGGAGAGCAAAAAAAAAATCCCAAGAAATTCTTTAAGTATGTAAACAGTAAAAAAGGGAGGACCAACCATATTGGCCCCATAAAGAATGAGGACAGGCATCTGGTTTCAAAGGATGGGGAGATGGCGAAGGTATTGAATTTATTCTTCTCCTTAGTCTTCACCAGGGAATCGGGGGGCTTTAGTAACCAAAACTGCAGTGTTTATCCTCAGGACACATCACAGGAAGCACCCTCATGGCTAACAGAGGACAGAATTAGAATTGACTTGGGAAATTTAACATTAATAAATCACCGGGACCGGATGGCTTGCACCCAAGGGTACTCAGTCAAGTAATTGCCAGACCATTGTTCCTAATTTTTACTGACAGTCTACTGACTGGAATGGTACCAGTGGATTGGAGAAAAGCCAATGTAGAACCAATATTTAAAAAGGGCCCAAAATAAATCCCTGGGAATTACAGACCAGTTAGCCTAACATCAATAGTATGCAAGCTCTTGGAGGGGATGATAGGGGACTATCTAAAAGATTTTAGTAATGAAAACTGTATCATTAGCAGTAATCAGCATGGATTCATTAAGAATCGTTCTTGCCAAACCAATCTATTAAACATCTATGAGGAGGTGAGTTGCCATATAGATAAAGGAAGGCCCGTAGACGTGGTGTATCTAGATTTTGCAAAAGAATTTGAGACAGTTCCCCATAAACATTTACTGTACAAAATAAGGTCCGTTGGCATGGACCATAGGGTGAGTACATGGATTAAAACCTGACTACAAGGGCGAGTTCAGAGGGTGGTGATAAACGGGGAATACTCAAAATCGTCAGGGGAGGGTAGTGGAGTCCCACAGGGTTTTGTGCTCGGACCAATCCTATTTAATTTGTTTATAAATGACCTGGAGGATGGGGTAAACAGTTCAATCTCTGTATTTGTGGACGATACTAAGCTAAGCAGGGCAATAACTTCTCCGCAGGATGTGGAAACCTTGGAAGAAGATCTGAACACATTCATGAGTTGGGCAACTACATGGCAAATGAGGTTTAATGTAGAAAAATTAAAAATAATGCATTTGGGAGGCAAAAATATGAATGCAATCTATACACTAGGGGGAGAACCTCTGGGGGAATCTAGGATGAAAAAGGACCTAGGGGGTTCTAGTAGATGATAGGCTCAGTAATGGCATGCAATGCCAAGCTGCTGCTAACAAAGCAAATAGAATATTGGCATGCATTAAAAAGGGGATTAACTCCAGGGATAAAGCAATAATTCTCCCACTCTACAAGACTCTGGTCTGTCCGCACCTAGAGTATGCTGTCCAGTTCCGGGCACCAGTCCTCAGGAAGGATGTACTGGAAGGGCAACAAAGCTAATAAATGGTCTGGAAGATATTAGTTATGAAGAAAGGTTGCAAGCACTGAACTTATTCTCTCTGGAGAAGAGACGCTTGAGAGGGGATATGATTTCAATTTACAAATACCATACTGGTAACCCCACAATAGGGATAAAACTTTTTCACAGAAGGGAGTTTAACAAGACACGTGGCCACTCATTCAAATTGGAATAAAAGAGGTTTAACCATAAACTATGTAGAGGGTTCTTTACTGTAAGAGCAGCAAGGATGTGGAATTCCCTTCCACAGGCGGTAGTCTCAGCGGGGGGGGGCATCGATACTTTAAAAAAACTATTAGATAAGCACCTGAATGACCACAACATACAGGGATATACAAGGGAATACTGACAGATAATCACACACATGGGTTGGACTTGATAGAATTGTGTCTTTTTTCAACCTCACCTACTATGTAACTATGTAACTATAAGATACCTGAATAGCTATAGACAGTGGGTGGTTTCGATGCCATGTCTTGAGTGGACCGGTCTTCCCTTCAGGGCGAATCTGGTAAACAGGAAGCCCAAGTAATTGTTTAACAGATGATGTATGGTTGAGAACACCATCGATCGGCCAACTTGTTTCCTGGTACCCCAAGTTGCGTAACAGTACCCGATATCAGATCCAATAAGCTGAACCATTTTGCTCCAGACAGACACTGCAAAGCATCTTCTATGCGCAGTGTGGTATACTGATCAGGAATGGTTCTTTCAGCGTTCTATAATCAACGCACATCAGAATGGACCCTTTTTGCTTGCACATCACCACAATGGGGGATGCGTAAGGGCTCCTGGATTCTCTAATGACCCCAAAATTCTTCAACTTGGCCAGCTGCTCCCGAAGATCTTCAAGATCACTCAAAGGGAACCACCGAGCTATCTCTTGAAAAGTCTTGTCTTCGCTCAGTCAAATTAGGTGTTGGGCACTTTTGGCGCAACCTACATCAAAGTCATTCTTAGAGAACATCTCTTCCCACCTGGCTAGCTGAGCTCTAACCCCCTCTTCCCATCTGGGAGACAAAGTTGTCAGAAACCATGAATCAGACCAAGACAGAAGTACAGTTAAATCACACTTGTTTAATAATAAAGGTAAATATAACAAAACGTAGTCAAAACATAGCCAAAGTTCGGTAACCGGAACGGATAGTCAGACAACAAGCCAGAAAGTCAGGAAGCCAGGAATCAGCGTAGTGGAAGAGCAAGCAGGATCTGGAGCCAGAAGGAACGTCTGCCAAGCAAGTCTTTAACAGGCACACAGGAGAGAATCTCTGTGATGTTGACCAGGCGAAGGCAGAGATCATCTGGGCTGGACAGCTTAAGTAAGCAGGACTGACGAGCAGGATATCATCAACAGGTGAGTCACTGTGGAGAGATAGGAGCTGGCAATTAACTGACAGCTGAGTGACCAGCTCAGAGAAGGAAGGGGTGCGCCCAGCCCTGACAAAAGTGGGACACTGGGCATTAGACTCTCTTCCAGGCTGATTGGCAATGCTTCAAACAATGACAGGGATTCTTCCCCCATTCCTCAGTAACGCCCTTGTGGGCACAATTTCTGCAATCAACTCTATCCCGATGTCTTCGTTCAATGGGTCAGCTTCTAGCGCCACAAAGGGACCCGGCTGGTCCCAAGACAGCTTGACGGTGGCCTTCATACAAGCGCTTTCTCTGAGTTGCAATAATCTCTCAAGTGTCTGGCCGCCACAATCTTCCAACTCCTTTGGTGGGCGCCTTTTGTTCCTGCACTAGATGCTGAAAAGCCTGCCTCCACTGGGGGTGAATCCTCTCCACAGTAGAGCCCTTCATGTCCAACGGAGTGAGCAATATTCTCGCAAGGTCTGTATTAGTTCCTATTAACAAGGAATGCTGTCCTGCCCCAGGGGGCCAAGGGCAGACAACTGCCAAGGTGTTAAAGGTTTCTGGCCTCCCTGCCAATGAAGAATTGAAGGTTATCTTGATAGGGAGATATCTATGAAGTTTTGTATACCAATACCCTAGATCTCCAGCTCCTCCAACTTACACAATGGGATATGCTTCAGATGTTTGTCATAAAAATCCCTATACAACAGCATCACCTGGGCTCCATTATCTAGCAGCGCTTTGGTATAGATCCCTTCCACTTGAAGCAAAACTATTGGAGAAGGCCCTACCAAATTCTTTGGTAGCCCTAACCAGACTCTCTAACCGCCGTAAAGTCTCTTTAATAGCTCGACTAGGAGGGAGAACATTGACCTCGTGTCCTTCTTCCCTTCCCGAGGGACTCACTTTTAGATGCAGGCAAAGGAGAAGAGGGATAAGTAAAAGGACTTTCCTTTTTGCCTCTTCCTTGACTCTTTCCTGGCTTTGGAGCTCTGTTGGACGCTCAATTGGCTCCTTCACTGAGGTCCCTGGAAGTTTCCCTCCATCTTTAAGAAGAGTATCTTCTGTATCGCTTCTAACATTTCTGCAAGCAACTCTGGACTGATTCCTGCTTTGGGACACTTAGCCTTTAAGTGCCCAACTTCCCCACATCCGAAACATCTTTCTTTGGTTTGGGGCAACCCTGACCCTTCTGGTTTAAATATTGGCTCTTGCATCTTCCCTTGAGTCTCCATGACTCGCATAAAAGCCTGATACATCTGAGTTTGAGCCTGAGTAACTGTCATCAAATCTGCTGGCTCTGATTCGCCAATTGGCTTTTTGCTGTCAGGACTGACAGACCCCCCTCGCTCCATCTTTGTCTCACTGTCCTCATCCGAGCAGCTAGGTTTAGCATGGACTACACAGGCAGAGGCTCTCTCCATCCTCTACTGGCAGCCAACTCTCTCATCCCCTGACTCTTTTCCTCCAATAACGCTTCTTTCTCCCTTACTTCTCTCATCAACTCAGGGTAGGTTGGAACTTCCCATGCTCCTTTCATCAATAACTTCAAGACAACGGGATGGTTTATACGGGCCCCTTGTAAGACCTCATCCAAGGCAGCTTGATCAGCATCCTTTTGATCAATGCCTTCTTAAGGATAATCTGGTGTAGCATCCTGTCTACTCGAGAAATGTACCCTGAGAGTCTCTCCCGCTTTGTTGGTGAGTGTGATTGAATTTGTACAAGAGATGAGGTCTTCACTACTCTTCGAAGCACAGCATGCAGAGCTTCTTTGTATTCCATAGCAATACAATCTTTCTTTCCCATCTGCAAATTACGGATAACTTCAACTGCTGGGCCTCTGAGGCTCTCTCTCTAATCCGCTGTCGCTTCACAGCTTCTGGATCACTCCATTCTTCTACTGCCTGAATGGCCTGACTCATCCACGTCTTGAACTACTCCTCTCCAGGAGGAGTTGGCAGCCACCCTGAGAAAAAATGGAGCTTCTTATATCCTTGATTGGCACTGGCGAAGCCATTTTTCACCAAACTCTCAACCAGCCGCCTCATATCCGTATAGAACAAGGCGGAAGGGGCATTAGCCTCACAGGAATCTGCACCACCTGGTCCTGTGTCCCCCGCACTGGCTCACGGTGGCAGATGCCCCTCTGTGGCCTCTTCCTCCACTTGCAGTGGGATCACACGAGCAAATACCCCTTCTGCTAGGGGCACCTCTTCTTCGTGGAAACAGGCAGGTATTTCTTCCTGCCACTCCATCAACACCCAAACATAGTCCAGAGTAAACTACCTTCATATCCAGAATGTGGACCCTCTGCTCTGGGACTAATGCCACGTACACACGAGTGGACTTTACGGCAGACTTTGCCCGGCGGACTTTGACGGACTTTATGATGGACTTTCCGAATGAACGGACTTGCCTACACACAATCCACCAAAGTCCGTCGAATTTGTACGTGATGACGTACGACCGGACTAAAACAAGGAAGTTCATAGCCAGTAGCCAATAGCTGCCCTAGCGTGGCTTTTTGTCCGTCGAACTAGCATACAGACGAGCAGACTTTTCGACCAGACTCGAGTTCGACGGATAGATTTAAAACATGCTTCAAATCTAAGTCCGTCCAACTTTTGAGCAAACAAAGTCCGCTGGAGCCCACACACGATCAAATTGTCCGACGAGATCCAGTACGCCGGACCAAGTCTGCTGTAAAGTCCGCTCGTGTGTACGCGGCATAAGGGGCAAAAGGCTGACGTTGCCTCCTTCTCTCTTGGGGGATAAGGCCCGATTTACCCCCGGAAACTCTCTGGGTGGTGGCCGTTAAGGCCTTCCTGAACAAAAGATTTCCATCATAGGGAACTGAGCATAAACTGTGTTTTGAGGCGTTATCTGCTGCCCAATGTTTTAACCATAAGGCCCTTTGCGCTGTAACAGAATGGGCCATAATCCCAACCGTCATTCGAACTTGGTCAATTACAGCCTCCACTAGAAAATCTACTGCTAGCTTGATGAACTGAAGGGGCGAACAATCCCTACCTCTCTTGACCTCTCCCAAAAACCGAGACCCACAATCCAAGACCCAAACCTTCAGAGCTGCAGCTAGGGATGTTAAGGCTATGGCTGGCATGCTGCCCCCCGCCACTGTGTATATCCTGCGCTATCCAGGTACTTTCATGTGACCACTACATAAACTAGTGTTAATGTTACCTTTGATAGATAAAAATTAAAAAAAAAAAAAAAACACATACACACGTACATACATAATTACATACATACATACATACATACATACACTGCAATCCTATGCGATTATACCTCATGACAGCATGTGAAAACTGTATATGAATCTATATAAAGTGCATTCACTTATATATGTAAAAAATAGATAAAGTGCTTGAATAGTACAAAACCAGAAATTGATATAGTGCATTAAAGTGCTTGTGCAAAAATCTTCATGCATTAATGTGCACTAAAACATAAATAAAATAAAGCATAAAGTTTATTCCACTTCAGTCCATTCTTCTGATTCTTATTAAAGATGATAAAAAACAAGTGCTCGTGTCCACTCTTGTGCTTTGGTGTATGCGCTCACCTTAGAGCATGTGACCTTGCAGCTAAACTTGGTCAAAACACACTTTTAAACCACCTCTGGGTTCAATATCAGCACTCAGATCTTTGGCTGGTTGCTTGTGCGTTTTTCCATATAAAATATAACAGAGGAAAACTGGATAGTGTGATACCGTTTCATATATTTATTAAAAGTAACAAACTTCCCTTTAGTAGGATACTCATATTTCATGGGTGCTACAGTGCACCACTCTATAAAGGCCAGAAATCATAAAAAACGCTGAACTGATGTGTCCCTTCTTTCGCTGAGAATGCTCTGCCGCCTCACACACCGTCCTGTCCCCAACACGTGTCAATACCAGGAAATGACGTATCTTCCTCAGGGGGATTCCCACTTTAAATACTGTTTACATATATAAGTGGATGCACTTTATATAGATTCATATACAGTTTTCACATGCTGTCCCGAGGTATAATCACATAGGATTGCAGTGTATATGTTTTTTTGAATTTTTATCTATCAAAGGTAACATTAACACTAGTTTATGTGGTGGTAACATGAAAGTACCTGGATAGCGCAGCATTATATTTGATTGTTTACTGGGTTGGCATGAGCATATGGGACGTGATCAGTGCTAGTCCAGAATATTAACTTGGATATATATATATATATATATATATATATATATATATATATATATATATATATATATATATACTATATATGGTAGCTCGCAAGAATTTGTTTAATATTTAGACTGTGTATATCCTCTCCAACTAAGTCTGTGTCCTCTCTTCTGTCCATCAGGTCCTTGAAGGAGACCGAATCCTCCAGAGGAAGTGTTATAAGGCGGGCCGATCTTTGCAAAGATGTGTCCACCTTAGGCAAAGTGTCCCACAATCATCTCTAGGATTAAAGGATATAGTTTTGATGCTCTACTATGGATATTAATCCTTCAATCCGTCTTTGCCCACTCTTCTTCCAAAATCTCCTGTACCTCAAAAATAAGCGGAAAGGAAGGAATGGACTTCTTGAAGTCAGGGTAATATTTTCTTTGTTTCTTAGGTGGAGATTTTTCCTCCTGCCAACTCATAGCCTCCTTTACTGCTTCCAACAACGTGGGAATTAGAGCCAGAATTAGAGTCAGAATTATGGTTTCTCTGACTGTCCTCTGAATCTGATGAATAGCTATTACTGCTATTGTCTAAAAAATCGTTCCTCGGGTGCTTCTGAATCATCTGGGGAGGAAGAGGCTGCCTTGTCTCTGTGTCTTGACCCTCTTGACGTATGCCTCAGACCCTCCTTCACTGCCGACTTAATGTAACACTTGACTTTTTAAACATCTGCTACTGAATCTCTTGCAACATCCTTCAGGCAGGATTCTCACAACTGTTTCCTTGGTAATACTATTTTGAGCAAGCCCAACAGGTAGCCTCGTCCGCAGACTCGTCTGAAGAGGAAATTATCCTCCTGCTGTATGGTCTTCTGATGTTTTTAACCTTGGACCCTTCCAAGATGTTCTGGATTGAGGCCGCATGACTGCTGTGGGCCACTACTGGGGATAATGAAGCAGATTGTGCTCTGACCACGTGCTTGTTTTTCTTGGAAGCCTTGCGGTGACGTGATCTCCCATGGATCAACTCCTGATTTGAGGTAGAAGTTTCCACATTATCCCGCGGTCTGGAAGCATGCTTGGCCAGTCCATCACCTTTACCCTCAGCTTCTTTTGCAAGGCAGCGGTCATCTTGGAGGTGTGTTTGGGGTCCTTATGTTGGAATACTACCCTGCGGCCCAGTCACCGAAGGGAGGGGATCATGCTCTGCTTCAGTATGTCACAGTACATGTTGGCATTTATAGTTCCCTCAATGAACTGTAGTTTCCCAGTGCCGGCAGCACTCATGCAGCCCCAGACCATGACACTCCCACCACCATGCTTGACTGTAGGCAAGACACACTTGTCTTTGTACTCACCTGATTGCTGTCACACATGCTTGACACATCTGAACCAAATAAGTTTATCTTGGTCTCATCAGACCACAGGACACGGTTCCAGTAATCCATGTCCTAAGTCTATTAGTCTTAAAGCGGAGTTCCACACAAAAATGGAACTTCCGCTTTTCTGAACCCTCCCCCCCCCGGTGTCACATTGGGCACCTTTCAGGGGGGAGGGGGGTGCAGATACCTGTCTAAGACAGGTATTTGCACCCACTTCCGGCATAGACTCCCATGGGAGTCTATGCCTCTTCCTGTCCCTCCACGCTGTCTCCTGGGAAACACACAGCTCCCAGGAGATAGCGGGGACCAGTTACGATGCGCAGCGCGACTCGCGCATGCGCAGTAGGGAACCGGGAAGTGAAGCCGCAATGCTTCACTTCCTGATTCCCTCACCTAGCATGGCGGCGGCAGCTGCCGAGAACCGAGCGGGTTCTCGGCGTCGCCTGCCGACATCGCTGGACCCTGGGACAGGTAAGTTGCCATTTATTAAAAGTCAGCAGCTGCAGTATTTGTAGCTGCTGGCTTTTAATATTTTTTTTTTTGGCGGTTTAGGTGGACCCCCGCTTTAAGCAAACTGTTTGTGGGCTTTCTTGTGCATCATCTTTAGAAAAGGCTTCCTTCTGGGACGTTAGCCATGCAGACCAATTTGATGCAGAGTGCGGCGTATGGTCTGAGCACTGACAGGCTGACCCCCCATCCCTTCAACATCTGCAGCAATGTTGGCAGCACTCATGTCTATTTCCCAAAGACAACCTCTAGATATGACGCTGAGCACGTGCACTCAACTTCTTTGGTCAACCATGGCGAGGCCTATTCCGAGTGAAACCTGTCCTGTTAAACCGCTGTATGGTCTTGGCCACCGTGCTACAGCTCAGTTTTAGGGTCTTGCCAATCTTTTTAAAGAGAATTCCCCCTGAGCAAGATACATTTCCCGGTATCGAAACATGTTGGGGAGGGGACAGGAGGGTTTGTGAGACAGTGGAGTGTTCTCAGAGGGGGAGAGGACACATCAGCACAGCGCCTTTATATTTGTTTGGCTTGATACAGAGTGGTGCGCTCATAGCACCAAATAAATGTGAGTACCCTAATATAGGGAATATTGTCATTTTAAATAAAACTTTTAAAACGGTAATACACTATCCAGTTTCCTCTGTTTTCCATATGAATATCACTCTATCCCGGAGTGACTTCCGGGTATCGCGGCTCCGGCGCTGCGACTGGCTGGAGCCGCGATGGTGTCACTCCCACACATGCACGCTGGTGCCACCACTAAGCACATGATCCCCGTTAGAAACGGCACGCTCAGTGCGCCTGCGCACGATGTCTACGGCGCATGCGCCGTAGACATCGGTGCCGCTATTCCTGCAAATATCTCCTAAACCTGTTAGGTTTGACAGATATTTCTTGCGCCTACAGGTAAGCCTTAATCTAGGCTTACCTGTAGGTTAAAGTGATTGTAATGGGTTTACAAGCACTTTAAACACAGTTCACTTTATTTCTATATTGATTATTGTATATTGATGCACTTTTATATAGACTTATGTAAATTACAGATTGTCACTGCAATTATCGTACAGGGTTGCAAATTTCTCTATTGCATATGAATGCTACATGTATGTGTATATAGAGGTGTGTATGCTACACAGGTTGTCATTGGGAGGATCGCATAGGATTGCAATTTTTATTGTTCATGATCGCAACTTATAATCGCATAAGATTGCATTATTATATTCACTAGATTTTTTTTATATAGGAATAGTATATCCCACCACCACTATTTAACTGCAGCCAGTAATATTATGGTTTCGTACAGTTACCGCATGATCACATTTGGATAGCGCAGCATTATATTGGTATAAAAAAATCTTTTTAAAGCCTAGGCCATCTTTATGTAGAGCAATTCTTTTTTTAGATCCTCAGAGAGTTCTTTTCCCTGAGGTGCCATGTTGAACTTCCAGGGACCAGTATGAGAGTGATAACGCCAAACTTAACACACCTACTCCCCATTCACACCCGAGACCTTGTAACACTGAGTCACATGACACTGGGGAGGGAAAATGGGTAATTGTACCCAATTTGGACATTTTCACTTAGGGGTGTACTCACTTTTGTTGCCAGCGATTTAGACATTAATGGCTGTGTGTTGAGTTATTTTGAGGGGACAGCAAATTTACACCGTTAAACAAGCTGTACACTCACTACTTTACATTGTAGCAAAGTGTCATTTCTTCAGTGTTGTCACATGAAGGCCCCTTTCACACTGGGGCGGTTTGCAGGCGCTATTGCGCTAATAATAGCGCCTGCAAACCGACCCAAAACAGCTGTCTCTCCAGTGTGAAAGCCCTGAGGGCTTTCACACTGGAGCGGTGCGCTAGCAGGACGGGAAAAAAAGTCCTGCTAGCAGCATCTTCGGAGCGGTGAAGGAGCAATGTATACACCGCTCCTTCACCGCTCCTGCCCATTGAAATTAATGGGACAGCGCGGCTATAGCGCCTCTGCAGAGGCGCTTTGCAGTGGTTTTTAACCCTTTCTCGGCCGCTAGCGGGGGTTAAAACCGCTGCGCTAGCGGCTGAATGCCGACGGGAAAGTGGCGCTAACAATAGCGGCGCTTTACCTCTGACGCCACCCCCGCCCCAGTGTGAAAGGGGCCAAAAAGATATAATAAAATATTTACAAAAATGTGAGGGGTGTACTCACATTTGTGAGATACTGTATGTGTGTGTGTGTATATATATATATATATATATATATATATATATATATATATATAAAAATTCCTCCCCTACCCAACATATCAGGTCCAACACCACACTCAATACTCTCCTCCTTTTGCCCAGTTACCACAGAAGAAGTTGATAAACTCCTCTCCATGGCCCACCTCACTACATGTCCCCTGGACCCTGTCCCCTCTCAATTACTGCGACCACCTTCCACTCTATCCTCAACTCCCTAACCCACATCTTCAACCTCTCCCTCTCCTTCGGCACCTTTCCTTCCCCGCTCAAACATGCACTGGTTACCCTCATACTCAAAAAACCCTCACTAGACCCCACCTGTTTGAATAACTATCTCCCTTCTCCCGTTTGCCTCCAAGCTTGTTCATGACCAAATGAGTCGCTACCTCACGGACAACAACCTTCTCGACCCCCTACAGTCTGGCTTCCGCCTACAACATTCTACTGAAACTGCCCTACTAAAAATCACCAATGACCTAATAACTGCCAAAACCAATGGCCACTACTCCATACTCATACTTTTAGACCTCTCTGCTGCCTTTGACACAGTTGACCACCTGCTGCTCCTCAGCAAATTACACTCCCTTGGCCTCCGTGATTCTGCATTATCCTGGTTCTCCTCCTACCTATCTCAGCGCACTTTCAGTGTCACTTACAACTCCATCTCCTTACAACTCCATCTCCTTCGCTCCCCTTCCTCTTTCTGTTGGGGTACCCCAAGGCTCCGTCCTTGGGCCTCTCCTTTTCTCACTCTATACCTCTTCCCCTGGCCAGTTGATCACCTCCCATGGCTTCCAATACCACCTCTATGCCGATGACACACAGATTTATCTCTCCACTCCTCAACTCAACCCCACTATCTCCTCACGGATCTCAAACTTGCTGAATGACATATCGGTATGGATGTCACACCACTTCCTCAAACTTAATCTTTCTAAAACTGAGCTTGTTATATTTCCTCCTTCACGGTCCCCCTCCTGTGACTTCACCATTAATATCAACAACACAACCATTGGTCCCTCCACACATGCCTGGGTGTAATCCTTGACTCTGACCTCTCCTTCAGCCCCCATATCCAATCACTGGCTAAATCCTGCCGCCTTAACCTCCGCAACATCTCCAGAATTCGACCCTTCCTGACCAATGACACCACAAAGCAACTTATTCACTCCTTGATTATTTCCCGCCTCGACTACTGCAACTCTCTCCTTAATGGCCTACCCTTAAGCAGGCTATCCCCCCTTCAGTCTATTATGAATGCTGCTGCTAGACTAATACACCCCACTAATCGATCCGTGACTGCTGCTCCTCTCTGCCAATCCCTTCACCTACCCTACCGTGTAAAATTCAAAATGCTAACCATAACATACAAGGCCATTCACAACATCGCCCCCATCTACATCACCAACCTCATCTGCAGATATCGCCCAAATCGCCCCCTCCGCTCCTCCCAGGACCTCCTGCTCTCTAGCTCCCTTGTTACCTCCTCCCATGCTTGCCTTCAGGACTTCTCCAGAGCCTCTCCCATCCTCTGGAATTCCCTGCCCCAGTATGTCCGATCAGCCCCTACCCTGTCCACCTTTAGGAGATCCCTGAAAACTCATTTATTCAGGGAAGCCTATCCCACACCCACATAACTGTCCCTGAGCCACCCCCATCAAATCATTCTTTGCAGCTATTACCTTTTGTACCACCACCCCCTCCCTTTAGAATGTAAGCTCTATGAGCCGGGCCCTCCTGTACCTTTTGTATTGAACTGTACTGTAATTGTGTTGTCCCCCTTATACATTGTAAAGCGCTGAGTAAACTGTTGGCGCTATATAAATCTCAAAAATTAATAATAATAGTAATAATAATAATTATATATATATATATATATATATATATATATATATATATATATATATATATATATATATATATATATATATACACACATACATAATGTCAGGATCCGAGGGGTTAACAGGCAACTGTGAGACAGTTTAGTCAACACAACATTTAACAGTACAGTCCCAAATCAGCCAGCAGGTTCAAGTCAGAGGAAATGGGAGTCCTTCCAGCTTCAAGCTCCTCTCAGCATTAATTGCTAAACAGCCATTCCCCTCAGCCCCTCTGACCAGGTGCCTAATAAGCAGGCCTGAAAGGGAATTACTTGCCCTGTTTCATTAACCCTTCCCAGGGCCCAGGCTGACTCTCCACAATATAAATATATACAGTGGGGACGGAAAGTATTTAGACCCCCTTAAATTTTTCACTCTTCGTTATATTGCAGCCATTTGCTAAAATCATTTAACCACTTCAATACCAGGCACTTAGACACCTTCCCGCCCAGCCCAATTTTCAGCTTTCAGCGCTGTCACAATTTGAATGACAATTGCGCGGTCATGCTACACTGTACCCAAACAAATTTTTTATCATTTTGTTCCCACAATTAGAGCTTTCTTTTGGTGGTATTTGATCACCTCTGCGGTTTTTATTTTTTGCGCAACAAATAAAAAAAGACAGAAAATTTTGAAAAAAAACACGGTTTTCTTTGTTTCTGTTAAATTTTTTAGTAAATGAGTATGTTTTCTTCTTCAATGACGGGCACTGATATGGCTGCACTGACGGGCACTGATACGGCGGCACTGATGGGCACCGATGAGGTGGCACCAATGAGGTGGCACTGATAAGGTGGCACTGACGGGCACTGATGATGGGCACTGATAGGCGGCACTGATGCGCACTGATAGGTGGCACTAATGGGCACTGATAGGTGGCACTGGTAGGTGGCACTGATGGGCACTGATAGGTGGCACCGATGGGCACTGATAGGCGGCACTGATGGGCACTCGTAGGTGGCATTGATGGGCACTCGTAGGTGGCATTGATGGGTAGTTATGGGTGGCACTGATAGTTGGCACAGATGGGCACGGATGGGCACTGATAGGTGGGCACAGATGGGCACAGATGGGCACTGACAGGTGGCACCGATGGACACTGATGGGTGGCACTGATCATTCTGATTGATGGCAGTGATGCCCCTAAGTGTGGCATTGCTGGGCATCACTGCAACATAATTGTGCCAATCAGTGCCCATTTGTGGGCACTGATTGGCACAGATTTGGCACTGACTGGGCACATGTGGATGGCCATGGGGTACATACCTGGCCATCCACATGTTTCCCTTCCCTGGTGGTCCTAGTGGCGATCCCTGGTGGTCCAGTGTGGTGATCTGCGGGGGGGCTGCGCTGATAAACAATCAGCGCAGACCCCCCCTGCCAGGAGAGCCGCCGATCGGCTCTCCTCTACTTGCGTCTGTCAGACGCGAGTGAGGAAGAGCCGATCAACGGCTCTTCCTATTGACAGCGTGATCAGCCGTGATTGGACACGGCTGATCACGTGGTAAAGAGCCTCCGCCGGAGGCTCTTTACCAAGATCGGTGTAGCGGTGTGTCAGACTGACACACCGGTCCACCGATCGCCGCGATGCGCGCCCCTGCGGGCGCGCGGCGGCATGTTATCCTGAAGGACGTCATATGACGCCCAGTCAGGATAACAGAACCACCGCCCGGCCGTCAATCCGCTATAGGCCGGGCGGGAAGTGGTTAAAGTGGTGTTCCGGCCAAAATTATACTTTTTAAATAAAAATACCCCTATAATACACAAGCTTAATGTATTCTAGTAAAGTTAGTCTGTAAACTAAGGTCTGTTTTGTTAGTTTATAGCAGTAGTTTGTTATTTTATAAACTTACAGCAGGCCGTGGCCATCTTAAGTCTTGTCATCTGAAGCCAGACTATTTCTTCCTGGATCTCATCTTGGCAGATCTCGCACATGCTCAGTGCAGCACAAGCAGTGTAATAGGTTTCAGGTCAGGTTTCCATAGCAACGGCAGTGTCAGAGGAAGTTGCCGCCCCTTCCCAGAAGGCACTGCAAACAGAAAATGATGCGATGGGCCGCGGCCAGGGAGGAGGAAGTGAAAAATGCATACAGTAGATATACAGTAAGTGCTGAGAAAAGTTTTTTAAAAATATCCAATTCGTTTACAGTGCACAGTTTAGTGAGGGATGCTGAAGAGTTGTAAAAGTGGGTGGAACTCCACTTTAAGTTAATTTTTTTTCCTCATTAATGTACACACAGCACCCCATGTTGACAGGAAAACACAGAATTGTTGACATTTTTGCAGGTTTATTAAAAAAGAAAAACTGAAATATCACATGGTCCTAAGTATTCAGACCCTTTGCTCAGTATTTAGTAGAAGCACCCTTTTGATCTAATACATCCATGAGTCTTTTTGGGAAAGATGCAACGAGTTTTTCACACCTGGATTTGGGGATCCTCTGCCATTCCTCCTTGCAGATCCTCTCCAGTTCTGTCAGGTTGGATGGTAAACGTTGGTGGACAGCCATTTTTAGGTCTCTCCAGAGATGCTCATTTGCGTTTAAGTCAGGGCTCTGGCTGGGCCATTCAAGAACAGTCATGGAGTTGTTGTGAAGCCACTCCTTCGTTATTTTAGCTGTGTGCTTAGGGTCATTGTCTTGTTGGAAGGTAAACCTTCGGCCCAGTCTGAGGTCCTGAGCACTCTGGAGAAGGTTTTTGTCCAGGATATCCCTGTACTTGGCCGCATTCATCTTTCCCTCGATTGCAACCAGTCGTCCTCTCCCTGCAGCTGAAAAACACCCCCACAGCATGATGCTGCCACCACCATGCTTCACTGTTGGGACTATATTGGACAGGTGATGAGCAGCGCCTGGTTTTCTCCACACATACTGCTTAGAATTAAGGCCAAAAAGTTCTATCTTGGTCTCATCAGACCAGAGAATCTTATTTCTCACCATCTTGGAGTCCTTCAGGTGTTTTTTAGCAAACTCCATGCGGGCTTTCATGTGTCTTGCACTGAGGAGAGGCTTCCGTCGGGCCACTCTGCCATAAAGCCCCGACTGGTGGAGGGCTGCACTGATGGTTGACTTTCCACAACTTTCTACCATCTCCCGACTGCATCTCTGGAGCTCAGCCACAGTAATCTTTGGGTTCTTCTTTACCTCTCTCACCAAGGCTCTTCTCCCCCGATAGCTCAGTTTGGCCGGACGGCCATCTCTAGGAAGGGTTCTGGTTGTCCCAAACGTCTTCCATTTAAGGATTATGGAGGCCACTGTGCTCTTAGGAACCTTAAGTGCAGCAGAAATGTTTTTGTAACCTTGGCCAGATCTGTGCCTTGCCACAATTCTGTCTCTGAGCTCTTCAGGCAGTACCTTTGACCTCATGATTCTCATTTGCTCTGACATGCACTGTGAGCTGTAAGGTGTTATATAGACAGGTGTGTGGCTTTCCTAATCAAGTCCAATCAGTATAATCAAACACAGCTGGACTCAAATGAAGATGTAGAACCATCTCAAGGATGATCAGAAGCAATGGCGACCCTAGGGGGGGCCAGAGGGGGCCCTGACCCCCCAACATTATGCTGGGCCCCACCATGTGCCCCCCCAAAAAAAAATTTTATTTTTTATTTTTTATTTTTTTATTTTTACAAAAAGGCAATTTCTTTTTGTTTGTATTCATATCGGATGTGCCGCATCTTACTCGGGCCACCGCTGGGGTAACACAGTCTCTACTGAGAGGGAGAACATCCCCAGTCAGCTCCTGCGGGTGATTCCTCCCCCCTCCCTCTGCTCATTGACACTGCATAATGCGAGCGCTCACACAACCACGGCCGCCCGATCTGCTCCTTCCCCTGCATCCTCATTGGCAGGGAGAAGAGCGAGTTGCAGGAAGGACTCCACCAGGACTCTCAGTTACTGAAAAAACAGACTGATTTCTCCCGTCCTTAGGACAGGAGAACCAGCCTGTAAATTCCAAGAAATGCTAGACCAGCGCTGTCAATAGCAGGGGCAGGACAGCAAGAGGAGGCTGGGGAACCCCACAGTGACAGAACACCAGGGCCCGGTGGCAAGACAACGTTTGCAACCCTGATAGTTCTCCCACTGCTTTGGACCCTTATATTTTCTTAGTATGCTGGTGACATATATCTCTTGTTTTCTGTCACCCTGGGGGGCCCCAAAACAGTAGGAAGGGAGCTCACTGCAGAACATGTGAAAGGGCCGTTGTGGGATCGTAGTAAAGGGGTAAAGGGCCCCAGGATAGATATATCTATCTATATATATTTTATCTATCTATATATCTATATATATATCTATATCTATATATATAGATATATATATATATATATATATATATATATATATATATCTCTATATATATAGATATATAGATATAGATATATATATTTGCATTTTATAGTTGCCCCCCTATTTTTGGCCCTGTCCCCCCATGTGCCCCCCCTAAATATGAAAGCTGGAGACGCCACTGATCAGAAGAAATGGACAGCACCTGAGTTAAATATTTGAGTGTCACAGCAAAGGGTCTGAATACTTAGGACCATGTGATATTTCAGTTTTTCTTTTTTAATAAATCTGCAAAAATGTCAACAATTCTGTGTTTTTCTGTCAATATGGGGTGCTGTGTGTACATTAATGAGGAAAAAAAATGAACTTAAAGCGGAGTTCCACCCTAAAGTGGAACTTCCGCTCATTGGAATCCTCCCCCCCTCCGGTGCCTCAATTGGCACCTTTCAGGGGGGAGGGGGTTGCAGATACCTGTATAATACAGGTATCTGCACCCACTTCTGGGAATAGCTAGCCGCAGCTAGCCGCAAATGCCCCGCCCACCCCCGTTGTGTTCTGGGCAGTAGGGAACCGGGCAGTGAAGCTGCAACGCTTCACTTCCTGATTCCCTGACCGAGGATGGTGGTGGGGGCAGCCGAGAGACGAGCGATCGATCGGCTTCGGCTGCCGACATCGCTGGACCCTGGGACAGGTAAGTGTCCATTTATTAAAAGTCAGCAGCTGCAGTATTTGTAGCTGCTGGCTTTTAATATTTTTTGTTTAAGTCAACCTCCTCTTTAAATGATTTTAGCAAATTGCTGCAATATAACAAAGAGTGAAAAATTTAAGGGGGTCTGAATACTTTCCGCCCCCACTGTATATCTATAGATATATAGATGAAGATACATTGATATATACTGTATGTATTATCCATTTTTGTATGTTGCCAAAAGTTCTTGTTTAACTTTTAAATCCAGAAGGGATATGAAAAAGCTGAAAAGTGCTTGAAATGGAATTCACATAAATGGAAATCAGACTTATATTTAATATGGTAATGTTAAGCCACAGATTAATCAGCATGCTAATTAAATGCTCACACATCTTTGTCTGACCTATAAAATATAAAAAATTTTGAAAATCTGCGTCTTTTGGCAGCAAAGGACCTCACTTGAAGAGGATTTTCTCTTGAAAACGATCTGTCTCTGGAGCTGGTTAAAATGTCAAGATATGCTCAGCTTGAGGATGAACAGCGCAGGTCGTGCTCCACAGGCTGCACCAGCAATAACATTATATAGAGAATCCTAGCTGTGCAATCTGTGATCAATCAACAAATACCTCTTGAGAAATAGTTTAATTAGTCTGCCATTTTAAAGGGAAACTGAGGTATAGTTTTCATATTTTGTTATGATCGGATATTGAAACTGGAAACCTGTTGTAGATTTGATTTTCACATGTTTAGCTCTATACATGAGTATGATAACATTTCCTGTGGACATATTTTTTGGACTTCTCAGCTCAACTCCAGGCACAAAAACTTTCACATAAATATATTTCTCAATATCCACAAAAGATATAAATGTACTTTGTGTGCAGCAAATACATTTTCAAACCCAGATGTTACCTTGTAAAAGTAGCGGTGACATCATCCCTGTGCTGTGCATAGCCTGTGCAGAGCAGAGCTGTGGGCATTCTGCACAGAGGCAAATCTTCACACTGGATTATTGCACAGATCTGGAAGAAATACATAAAGCACGCCAAGTTCCAAGTAGGAATAAACATGGCTCTTGTATTTCACGAGCTAGCCATATATAATGCAAATTTTGTCTGGTTTCCCAATGAACTAGCCAAAATTTTGTTAATGGGTGGCCCTGTCAGGTGGACAGTGACATAGGTTCTGTAGGTAGGAGGTAGCCTGGCATTGGGCACTTTACTGGGTGGCAGGTTCCCTGTCTTAGGGCTTACTGCAGAATGGAATTCTCCTACAGACTGGGCAACCACATATATGCAGGCCTGTGCAACCTAAGTGTGGTGGCTTCACTCCTGGCACTAGAAAAGTAAGGTGTGTTGTGGAGGTGTACTGTAGAGCACTTTCTCCCTCAAAATGACTGTAGTCATGACAGGTCAGGTGTCACTGGCAGGTGATAAGACATAATCCTTCTGTCTGTGTGGTGCCTAGTGAATTAGTTTGGCCTCCACCCATGAGAATGATAATACAAAGCTATCAGCATACAGTTCCCCCATGGCAGTGGCGTCACTAGGGGGGGCAGAGGGGGCCCTGACCCCCCCAACATTATGCTGTGCCCCACCATGTGCCCCCCCCCCCAAATGAAAACATCTTTTGTTTCAATTTGTAGCGGGTGTCCCGCATCTTGCTTGGGTCGCCGCCAAGTTGACACAGGCTCTCCTGAGAGGCAGAGCATCCCTGCGGGGGATTTCTCCCACTCCCTTTGCTTGCTGACACTGTGCATAATGCGAGAGCTGCCAGATTTGCTCCCTCTCCCTGCATCCTCATTGGCAGGGAGGAGAGCGACTTCAGGAAGGCCTCGACCAGCACTGGGAGGGACAAGCCTCTCATTATCTCAGTGACAGTGAAAAAACAGACTGATTTTTCCCATCCGTAGGACAGGAGAATCAGCCTGTAAATTCTGAAACTGGTGGCTACAGCTCTGTAAGAGTGTCTGTGACACTTTTGTCATTCAAATATTAGGTTGAATGGGAAAAAAAAATTTCAATTCCCCCATTGTTGGAAGGTAACATGATTAAATATAATATTTCTGGAGTTTCTTCATGGTTGATACAACCAAGCCTTTGCTTTCTTGGGGGCGGTCTGGAATGTAACAGGTTGCACATCAAAGCTTTGTAGCATATCTGAAAGAAGAGATCAGGCCTCCATCAAGGCTGAACAAGCTTGGCTCCAGACCATCTAATGTTATAACGCTATGCAAGCAAGCTTGAAAGGGACCATAGCTGACAAGATGATTGATGAATGTCCTGCTACAGAAGATTAAAGGACCAAAAGGCAATGAAGATATATAGACATAAAACATGGACAATGCAGTCCCTAGAGGCCAATACAGCAGGATGGACAGTAATATAATATATTGAGGAGGATTGCCCCATAAATACTGTGATTCGTCAAAAGTCTAGATGGGATGGCAATAGGGTTGGGTCTGGATGGTGTATGATTGAAGTATAAAAGGCTGAACCAGTCAGAGAGCTCTCTATTTACCCCTTTTCGCTCTTGGCTTGTGCCTGAGCCTCATGGCTCTCTCCACCATTTTCAGCCTCATGGCTACCTCTCTACCATTTTGAGACCGTGCAATAAGTTTATTTGATGTTTCGTATTATATGTTCTGGTGTTATATGCTTTGTAATATCTTTCTTTAGTATTTTCATGTTAGTGTTTTCCTATTTTCTTGGGAAATAAATAAGACGTTTTATTAAGAAGTGTGTTTGTTTTCATAGATAACCTTATATTATTGTACTATCAACATGTGATCAGAGTTTTAATAGATTAGCTGACTATGGGAATAGACAAGTTAATAGATATATGGAATAAATAGAGGGAATCCGTAACCACCTTTGGATAATATTTTGTTTAAAAGTTATCTCAATTACAACTTATTCCAATTTATTTCACCCATCTACACATTCCAGGTGGATGGGGGAATCTTCCCACTGTGGACCTGCAGCAGAACTACCAGGGTTGCTGTCCTGTCCCTCCTATTGACAGCGCTGGTCTCTGTCTCCATGGCAGCAGCACATTAGGACCCAGTACTGATTACTTTGTGGGGCAGGTGGACTCATGCACAGGAGGGCCAGCACAATTGGTTGCTAGAGATGGGCGCAGGCGTGTTTGAAATCCCACATGCCTGATCCCGCCAGGAAGCCGGCATTGCACACCGCTAATCACAGGCAGGGAGACATTTTCCCGGTTCGCAGCTGCACAGATCAAGAAATGTCGAACTGGCTGTGATTAGCAGTGTGCAGTGTCGGCTTCCTGGCAGGATCGGGCAGGTGGGATTTCAAACACACTATTTCTATTGGTTGTAGACAGTTGAGCTATCTGCAAGTTGCTTAGCATCAGTGGAGCCTTCTCTGATATGCTGATCAGGATGCAATCCAGGTGATGCTCCTAGTCAAATCTAATGTTAAATATGATAGTGATTTAATTGATCAAAGCCCACACCTTACAGGCATGGAGCCCACATGGCAGCTGAACATACGGTTGATTTTATATATATATATATATATATATATATATATATATATATATATATATATATATATATATATATATATATATATATATATATATATATATATATATACACACACACACACACACACACTGTCACACTGTGTATGTGTGTGTGTATGTTTTATATATATATATATATATATATATATATATATATATATATATATATATATATATATATTATACTGTGTTTATTATATCTGACTGGGAGCATCACCTGGATCACATCCCGATCAGCATGTCAACAGAGAAGGTTATACAGCATTACTGCTGCTAGGTGACCAGCTGGGTGCTCAGCTCTCTACAACCAATAGTGCCAGCTTTTCCCTGCACCCATTATATTACCAGCACTAGGTCCTAATAAACTGCCGCTGCTGCCAAGGAGACAGACGCCAGACCAGCGCTGTCAATAGCAGGGGCAGGACAGCAAGAGGAAGCTGGGGAACCCCACAGTGGCAGAACACCAAGGCCCGGTCGCAAGTGCAACCTTTGCAACCCTGGTAGTTCTCCCACTGCTTTGGACCCTTAAATTTTCCTGGTGTGCTGGTGACATACTTCTTGTTTTCTGCCACCCTGGGGGGGCCAATACAGTAGGAAGGGGGCTCACTGCAAATCATGTGTGAAAGGGTCTTGTTGCAGGAGCGTAATAAAGGACCCCACAACAGAATTAAAGGGCCCCAGGATATATATATAATTGCATTTTATAGTTTGCCCCCAACTTTTGTCCCTATCCCCCCATGTGCCCCCCCCCCCCCCCCTCCTAAATATGAAAGCTGGAGATGCCACTGGCTCCATTAGACCTAATTCTTGATAGGCTATTGACTTAACATGGGAACTCAACCGCTCAGTGTGTCCTCACCCTTGGATTGAGTTTAATTTAAAGTACTGGGGGAGAGTTATGATGAGAATGTCTTCCTAAACCATATCTAGCGATTCATAAACTGTGAGATATAACGACTAATGAAATCTCAGGTTCAATCTGTTTTATAAACCTTCTTTGACTATGTACAAGAACATTATTCTACTTTGTATTCTGTTTATTGTATAAATGTAATACTTCGGAATGTGCATTGTTTATTGTACTGTTAAAAGTTGTTTAAAAAAAAAGAGTATGTCTTCTTAAATATATAAAAAAAAAAGTTCTGGGAGTTTTCAAACCCCTATCCCTTACGGATTATTAATTAACAAGTGTACGTTATCACAGCCAGATGGATGGGGTTTCCCACACCTGTGAATTTTGCATGATCTGCATAAATCTTCCCTGTCATTTATGTATGCACAGCAAAACTAGTCGCAGTCTATGCAAGCACAGCAGCTGCAGCATTGCTGTTTTGGAAATTTTAGGCTGACGATTTGGTCTCAAAGGAGAACACAATTTTAGGTCATAAAGATCTTACTGGGGACACATATGCTATATGGACGTCATCATTAATGAGACCTTTGCATCGCTGTATTTAAAGATCAATTCTAGCTGTAAATATTATTTTAAAATTTAATAACCCAGCTTGACCTGCTTATACTTGTAGTGCCGCTCTAAGCAAAAAAGGAAGATATATATATTGTCCCACTGGTGCTCAGGAATTGGGTTCCAGCATGAAATATCACCATCCAGTAGTGTGTAATATGTTTAGAAAAATTGCCATTTGGTGAAATATGTCAAAGGGTGTGGCTTGTGGAGTGGTGTAAGGCTGACGCCATCTCACACATGGTAACAACATAGACTGGACTGGGAGAGCGGCGATTTTTCTAAGCTTAGTAACCCAGCGGATATAAAAATAAAGAAATTAAGCTCAGACTCCAATACACACCTCTTCCCTGGCGTTGTCCCCTACAGGCACATTATTGCAAATGACGTCCAGTGTCTTTCTTTCCACTTCCTGAGAGTGGAGGGAGTCATGGACATAGTGATTTACATAAGGTTGCGACTTATGCCAACGACCTGCTCAACGCAACCTGAAACCTTGATATCAATTTTATTACAATAATTGAAACAATATACAGCACTCTTGAATTACAAAATAAATGTGGGGAAGTCAGAAGCCATGAATGTAAAAGTTAAAAATGAACATTCATTTTCACGACCCTTAATAGGCAAAACACTTATAGTCCTTTCAAAATCGAGCTGTGTTCCTTCTACCTTCTTTGATCCTGCAGGTATGTTGCTGGTCAATTGTTTTACGGACTTCCCTCCTGGGTTCTCCGATTCACAATTTAGGCCATTTCTTGCTACCAATCATTTTTGGCTCCAAAATTTCATATGTACAGGTAGGTGGAAATCTATTGCAGAAGTTCAATCAATGATAACCCCTCAGTTGAAATACTGGCAGGCTCTGCAAATCAAACACTTTCTCTCCACTATTAAGCCTCAAACTGTTACTATGAAGTCATGTTCCCCTTTTGAGAACCAGTGTGCAGACGTTTCTCCCCTGCGACATGCACTGTCTATCTCATATAACCCCATCTTGTGTCGGGGTGAAGGGTTTGTACCACCCTTTTTTTAGTAAATGGGAAACTGATCTTGTTTTTATCTTGACAGATAAACAAAGGGATCATGTCCTGTTTTACACACACAAATCAGCCATCTTGAACAGATTTCAGAAAGCTGGGTATAAACGTCTGACCAGGATGTATAGGGTGCCCACCCTTTTAAAACAAATGCTCCCTGACATTCCAAAGGTGTGTTAAAGGTGTCAGTGGGATCATGGGACTTTACTTCACAATTTGTGGGCCTGCCCATTAATACGCCTGTTTTAGGAAAATTCCAGAAAGTAATGCTCAAACTTACTGATGTATAAATTGAGGACTAGGGATGAGCCGCACACACCCCAGTTCGGTTCACACCAGAACATGCGAACAGGCAAAAAATTTGTGTGACCCCTGCCCACCCTGTCTGCGGCATAAGATGGAACAGAAGCCTCCCTGCATCACTGCGTTATAAGACGCAGTGAGTGAGGCGTGAGCACATGACGCTGAGGCGCAGGGGGTCAAATCCCCTCCTCCAACACATTTTTTGCAACGGTGGGTTACTCAAGTTCTTGGTCGTTTTATTTTTAAACACTCCTATCTGGAGTAAATTACATTATTCTTTTTTTTTTTTTTTTTTTTCAATCAGGCTATTTTATTGGTTTATTTACTATTATATTCATGGTAGTCCCTTTGTGGGATCACATAGATTTTTATCATACACACATATTCACTTATTTCCTCATCAATTAATCACTTAGATTATCAACACATTTTTTGCAGATTATCATGCACCATCAGTGCATTCACTATGCACAGGGACGGTTTCCTGGCGACCTGGCTTGTTTTCCGGCTGTTTGTCCCCGTCTGTGGGGGGTTTTTTATTATGGCTCAAGGAAAACTTTATTCAGTCCATTAGGCTGTAAAGTATTTAGCCTGAATATCCAAGACTTTTTTTTTCCTCAACAGGACTGTGTCAAAGTCACCTCTACGTTCTGTTAGGTTCAGGGCATAAAACCCCTTAACCCTCAGACCAGTAGGGTTCCCACCATGACATTGTACAAAATGTTGGGCCATGGGGGTGTCTTCTTTTTGCTTTATACTCTTTAGGTGTTCACCGAACCTGATACGGAATTGGCGTTTCATTTTACCGATGTAAAATTTATTTTTTTTGCATGGGCACTCCAAAATATAGAGGACCCGCATTGTATAGCACAGTTAATGAACTGTTTGATCTCGTACTCATGCCTTCTTTCAGAGTCATTGAAGACCCTTAAGCGTTCAACATGACTACACATCTCACAGTGGCCACAGGGGTACATTCCTTTCAGTCTGGGCAGATCAGTAAGCCAATTTCTATTTGGTGGGCGGGTAAATTCAGATTGGACCAATGTGTCGTTTAAATTTCTTGCTCGTCTTGCCACCATATGGGGCCTAGAGCCTACTATGTCCTCCACAGCCTTGGAGCGTATCAGGATATGCCAATGATCCTGCGTGATCTTGCTGATCTGATCCCACTCTGCACCATATTGTGTTATTAATCTTACAGGTCCCTCTGGTACATCAGTTGTCCTATCTCGGGCCTGCAATTTTCCTTGCTCTTCTAAGGACACGATGGGGATAGCTTCTCTCCCTAAAGCGTCAATAGAGTAGGTTAGATTCATAACTATAGTCCTCCTCGGTGGAACAGTTCCTCCGTATCCTGAGGAACTGTCCCAAAGGGATCCCACGAATAAGTGGTTTAGGGTGATGGCGGTCAGCTGAAAGTAGTGTTGGCCACTGTTTTTTTCCTGTAAGTTTTATTTACCAATTTACCCCTCTCTAGTTTAATAGCGAGGTCAAGGAAGGAAATCTCATGGGAATCAACCACATAAGTTAGATTTATGTTCTGAGTGTTGCGGCCAAGTTCATCCATAAATTCCAGCAGTTCGATTCTAGAACCCTCCCACACCATCAGGATGTCGTCAATGTACCTTAGCCAGGTGCAAGCATGGCCAAGGTACATCAATGAAGCATAGACCATTTCCTCCTCCCACCATCCCAGATGGAGGCAGGCATAGGCGGTGCCCAGGGTGCGCCCATGGAGGTACCACGTAGCTGTTGGTAATTGTGTCCCAGAAATTGGAAGAAATTATGTTTTGATGCCAATTCAAAGAGCTCAATGACAAACTCATTTTGAGCCCCCATAGTGGGAAATTTTTCTTCCAAGAAATGATAAACAGCGGAGATATCCCATTCATGTGGTATAGATGTATATAGTGCTTCCATGTCAATCCGAAAAAGGAGGACTCCCCTGGGAAAGGTCAAGTGTTCGATTTTATTAAACACATGACCAGTGTCACGCTCATACGAAGGTAATGTGCTGACCAGATCCTTAATAAGGGAATCTATATATTTGCTGACCCATTCAAGTGGACCCCTGATTGCAGAGCCAATTAGCCGTCCCTCAGGGTCCTCCTGGTTTCTATGGATCTTTGGAATAACGTAGAAGGTCGGGGTATTGTAATCATCCACTTTTAGATAATTCAGCTCTTTTTTGGTAAGTAGATCAGCCTCAATTTCCCACTGTAGTCTATCATTGATAAGTCTAACTAGTGATGGAAAAGGGTTATGATCAAGCTTACTATAGGTGGATTTATCCCACTTTAAGTGACGTACCTCTTTCTCATATTTCTCAATAGATAGAAGGACCACATTGCCTCCTTTGTCACTAGGTTTGATAACTAGTCTCTATGAATTCTGAAGTTCTTTTAGTGCTAGGTGTTCTGAGAACAGATTGTCAGTGATATTCACTGTCCAGTTCACTTTGTTGTGGTCCTCCTGGACCAAATCCAGAAAAACACCCAGCCACTTATTCTTCCGGAATTGGGGCATGCATGTCGATCTAACATTAAGGTTAGGGTTACTTCTCCAGGGTGTTATCTCTGTGAGGTCATCATCCTCTGATGATGGTACAGCCGCCTCTAATAGTGACACCAAGTGATCAATGGCTACTGTGTCCATTGGGTGAGTTTCCTCCATGGGGTCCCCTTAGTCTGCCTCTAAAGTAACACATTTTTTCCATGTTTATAACAGTACCGCAACAAAATTAAATTTCTAATGGAAAAAATGTTAAATGAAATTTCTTGTGGCTGTAATGTATTGCCGAATCACGGCAATATACATAAAAAATCATTGAAAAAAACAGTGTGGGTCCCCCCCAGTCCATTACCAGGCCCTTCGCGAATTGTCAAAAACTGTCTGCTGATATTTTAACTTTTTTGACACTTTTTTGGTGAATGGGTAGGGGTACAATGTACCCCTACCCATTCACATAGGAGTGGCGGGATCTGGGGGCTGTGGTGGGGATGAGGCCCTTGTCCCCATCAACATGTGGACAAGGTGCTTTGGGGGGGCCCCAAAGTACCCTCCCCATGTTGAGGGCATGTGGCCTGGTTATGGTTCAGGAGGGGGTTTGCTCTATCACCACTCCCCCTTTTCCTGCAGCCTGCCAGGTTGCATGCTCAGATAAGGGTCTGATATGGGACCCCCACGCCATTTTTTTTTATTTGGCGCAGGCTTCCCCTTAAAAGCCATACCAGACCTGAAGGGCCTGGTATTGATTTTGGGAGGGCCCCCACGCCATTTTTTTAAAATTTTGGCGCAGGGTTTCCCTTAACCACTTCAATGCACTGTGTTATATAAACTACACTGCCTGCAGTGACTGAATATAGATTCTACACTGAATACCGTACTTCCTGGTTATTGCTTTCTCTACCCTAGAGATTTTAGCCTCGCTAATTGGTAACGGGACAGGAAAGCAAAAGAAACTTCCTCAAAGAGTTGTCAGACAACAAAATAAATGAGTAAATACATTTGACAGAGGTGCTGACCCTTCTCTTATCATAAAACTAGCAGAAAAATTGTTTTGGCTGGAGATAGACGGTTTAAAGTGTATTTTCATTTTTGCAGCCAAATTGGCATAGCACCAATACATTTTCCCATACATGTTCCCTTTTCACAAAGCCTAACTTAAAAAAAATAAAAATAGTTGCATCCCATTTTACTTGCTTTTCGTATGTTTAAAAATCTTACTTAGCTTTCCACTTTCATGTAATATTAAAGTGGAATTCCTCCCTAACCATAACTATTCTTAAAAATGTTCCTTCCTCTTATCCCGCAGCTCCCCTGTGTCAGTCAGCGACCGACAATGGCTAGGCTATGGTAGCCTATGGGTGACATCAACACTCCTGGAATTCCCAGCTGTTGTTGAGTGCTTCCTGGCACAGGGGAGTCGGAGTTGCAGGATCACGTGACTGGACCAGAGCAAGTTAAAAATGGTAGGTAGGTCTTTTTTACATAGAGTAGGCAGCATAGATAGCAGGAGTGGAGAAGGGACATTTTTAAGAATTGTTATGATTACCCAGGAATTTGACCTTAAGGAGGGGGCTGGAGATTATTGTTTAACATGTTTCACATAATTAACCCTATCTGTACTGAGCTGACAACTCTTCATTATCAGCTGGGCTGATAAAGTCGATAACGTCACACGTAGGGCGGAGCGTCAAGATCTGTCAGTTTTGCTTGCAGCTGAGGGAGGGAGAGCAGCAGCAGCTGCTGGTCCATTGACAATAGATCCCAGGCAGTGTTCATGCAGAAGCTATGAGAGATGACTCTGATCTTGTGCATAATCTGTGTAAAGTGTGATTTTGTTTTAAAATTATGAATGCATTTTAATAAAAGTTTTAATGGGCATTTTCAAACAAATAGAGAGCACTATGGATTTTTTATTTTTTTCTTTTTGAGCCATATTTGAGAATTGTCTGTGGTGAATCAGTTGGTGGGGTAAACTGCCATTCTCTGAACATAGCCTTTCCCAGCTTTAAAGAGAAGTATGCGTGCCTGACCTTTTATGATCTAAAGGTCCAGCTATTAAGGTGAACGTAGATCCACAAGAGTGGGGGTGGTGGTTTTTCACATGGATTCATAATTCACAAGCACATTCAAATTGGAGAATTGTGGCAGTGGAATTCACAAGCACTAGTGTGTAGATACTTTTTCACTAATTTTTGATCACTCACATTGGAGCACTATGAATATATATTTCTATAGGTGCATTTGAGCATGGTGCCCCTTCTGTTCTATATATATTTGAGTAAGGTTTCTACCTTGCAGCACTGCAGCTTTTAGTTTCATCATTGCATTTTTTACATTCGGGTGTTAAGAGGACATTAGGCGCACGCTATATTTCTGGCACATCAAAAGCGCAAAGAGAGGTACATAAAATATACCGGTATATATATATTCACAGCCTTTGCCATTACACTCAAAATTGAGCTCAGGTGAATCTTGTTTCCACTGATCATCCTTTGAGATGTTTCTACAACTTGATCCGCATCCACCTATGGTAAATTCACATGGATTTGGAAAGGCACACCTGTCTATATAAAGTCCCACAGGTAACAGTGCATGTCAGAGCACAAACCAAGCCATGATGTCCAAGGAATTGTCTGTAGACCTCCGAGACCGAATTGTATGGAGGCACAGATCTGGGGGAGGGTACATGAAAATTTCTGCAGTATTGAAGGTTCAATGAGCACAGTGGCCTCAATAATCCATAAATGGAGTAAGTTTGGAACCACCAGGACTCTTCCTAGAGCGGGCCGCCTGACCAAACTGAGCAATCAGGGGAGAAGGGCCTTAGTCAGGAAGGTGACCAAGAACCTGATGGTCACTCTGACAGAGCTCCAGCTTTTCTCTGTGGAGAGAGGAGAACCTTCCAGAAGAACAACCATCTCTGCAGCACTCCACCAATCAGGCCTGTATGCCAGACGGAAGCCACTCCTCAGTAAAAGGCACATAACAGCCCACCTGGAGTGTGCCAAAAGGCACCTGAAGGAGTCTCAGACCATGAGAAACAAAATTCTCTGGTCTGATGAAACAAATATTGAACTCTTTGGCCTGAATGGCAAGCGTCATGTCTGGAGGAAACCAGGCACCGCTCATCACCTGGCCAACACCATCCCTACAGTGAAGCATGGTGGTGGCAGCATCATGCTTTGGGGATGTTTTTCAGCGGTAGTAACTGGGAGACTAGTCAGGATTGAGGGAAAGATGAATGCAGCAATGTACAGAGACATCCTTGATGAAAACCTGCTCCAGAGTGCTCTGGACCTCAGACTGGGGCCAAGGTTCATCTTCCAACAGAACAATGACCCTCAACACACAGCCAAGATAACAAAGAAGTGCCTATGGGACAACTGTCCTTGCGTGGCCCAGCCAGAGCCCAGAATTGAACCCGATTGAACATTTCTGGAGAGATCTGAAAATGGCTGTGCACCAACGCTCCCCATTCAACCTGATAGAGCTTGAGAGGTCCTGCAAAGAAGAATGGAAGAAACTGCCCAAAAATAGGCGTGCCAAGCTTTTAGCATTATACTCAAAAACACTGTAATTGGTGCCAAAAGAGCTTCAACAAAGTATTGAGCAAAGGCTGTGAATACTTATGTACATGGGATTTTTTTTTCCTTTTTTCTTTTTAATAAATTTACAAAGATTTCAAACAAACTTTTTTCACGTTGTCATTATGGGGTATTGTTTGTAGAATTTTGAGAAAAATAATGAATTTAATCCATTTTGGAATAAGGCTGTAACATAACAAAATGTGGAAAAAGTGAAGCACTGTGAATACTTTCTGGATGCACTATATACAGTATCTCACAAAGGTTAGTACACCCCTCACATTTTTGTAAATATTTTATTATATCTTTTCATGTGACAACAATGAAGAAAGTACACTTCGCTACAATGTAAAGTAGTGAGTGTACAGCTTGTATAACAGTGTAAATTTGCTGTCCCCTCAAAATAACTCAACACACAGCCATTAATGTAAAAACCGCTGGCAACAAAAGTGAGTATACCCCTAAGTGAAAATATCCAAATTGGGCCCAAAGTTTCAATATTTTGTGTGGCCACCTTATTTTCCAGCACTGCCTAAACCCTCTTGGGCATGGAGTTCACCAGAGCCACTGTAGTCCTCTTCCACTCTTCCATAACGACATTACGGAGCTGGTGGATGTTAGAGACCTTGCGCTCCTCCACCTTCCGTTTGAGGATGCCCCACAGATGCTCAGTAGGTTTTAGGTCTGGAGCCATGCTTAACCAGTCCATTACCTTTACCCTCAGCTTCTTTAGCAAGGCAGTGGTCGTCTTGGAGGTGTGTTTGGGGTCGTTATCATGTTGGAATACTACCCTGCGGCCCAGTCTCCGAAGGGAGGGGATCATGCTCTGCTTCAGTATGTCACAGTACATGTTGATATTCTTGGTTCCCTTAATGAACTGTAGCTCCCCAGTGCCAGCAGCACTAATGCAGTCCCAGACCATGACATTCCCACCACCATGCTTGACTGTAGGCACCTCACTCCTCACCTGGTTGCCGCCTCACACACTGAACCAAATAAGTTTATCTTGGTCTCATCAGACCACAGGACATGGTTCCAGTAATCCATGTCCTTCGTCTGCTTGTCTTCACCAAACTATTTGCAGGCTTTCTTGTGCATCATCTTTAGAAGAGGCTTCCTTCTGAGATGACAGCCATGCAGACCAATTTGATGCAATGTGCGGCGTATGGTCTGAGCACTGACAGGCTGACCATCCACCCCTTCAACCTCTGCAGCAATGCACTTAGGGGGTGTACTCACTTTTGTAGCAAGCGGTTTAGATATTAATGGCTGTGTATTGAGTTATTTTGAGGGGACAGCAAATGTACACTGTTCTACAAGCTGTACACTCACTAATTTACATTTGAGCAAAGTGTAATTTCTTCAGTGTTGTCACATGAAAAGATATTAATAAAATATTTACAAAAATGTGAGGGGTGTACTCACTTTTGTGAGATACCGTGTATATATATATAATATTATTTTTAATCTACCTACATAGTGTTGTAAGAAAAAAGTCAGCTTTAACTTACGCAAAAGAAAAGCGCCCTTCAATCATTAACAATATCATTAGCTCTGTAGCCTGACATCAACCCTATGTGACCTATTGTTGATCTGACTACATGTTTTATTCTGTATAGTAAATTGTTGCTCTTGAATACACTATGCTTAATTCTAGTCGAAGAACAAGTGCAATGATTCAGCTATAAGTAATAAGTGATTTTATATTATTAATTTATGAATGCCTAATGTGCATCAAAGGGCTGTAATGAATTATAAATGTGTTTCATATATTTATAAACTTTAGTCAACAGGAGCCTTTCTCCCTGAAAAAGAAAAACTAAAATTAAACTTGGGTAAAATATCTCAATAAGGTCTGTTGAGAATTTCCAGCTCATGAGTAGTCAACTTTCCTAAAGAGGTAGTAAACCCTTATGGATTTTACTTCTTTTTTTCCCCTGCAAAGTAAAAGCATAATAGGCTAGTATGCATGCATCTCGATGTCCCCGCTGTCCCCACTGGTGGCCGCATCCATCTTCGTGGACTCCAGCTCTGTGACTGGCCAGAGTCACGTGACGTCACTCCCCTGCATGCGCGTGGGAGCCGTGGGCACGGGCCCTTTAGGAACGGCACAATCATGCCCTTTCTTCAGAACACATGCGCCAATGATGTCGATGCAAGTGTATATGGTAAATATCCCCTAAACTGTGCAGATATATTTCCAGTACCTACAGGTAAGCCTTAAGGCCTTAAGGCTTACCTGTAAGTAAAAATGGTGTAACTAGGTTTTTCAACCACTTTAATACTGAGGGCCTCGAATGCAGCCCTTGACATGACCAAAGAACCCCTAGTAATGTGCAGTGAATGTAATGCTACTGAAAGATGTCAGAGACTGCAGATATGCAACAGGAGATGGCAAAGAATATGGGCATGCTTCCTCTCACTTCCTGTTTTGGCTATAGAACAGGAAGAAATGGGGAAATTTCCCCAAATGGACACAGATGGCAAAAAAACTGACAGGGATTACTCTATAATAAATTTAAAAAATGCCTTTGGGTGATCTCTATTAGCAAGTTGAAAGTACTTTGGTCTGGCAAACATTACTGAGGTTTGCCTGCCGCTTCCTAATACTAGGGGACTTTTAGCCATTTAAGTGAATGGGGCCGGTGATGTCAATGGTTGTTTATGAAGTGCCTCCATAAAGCGGAGCTCCAGTCCCCCGAGTCATTTTTTTTTTAAAAGCTCTCCCATGATTTTCAGTGTGTGCACATTAATATTTGCATACTATCCTAAATGTATTCATGCTAGTTATTTATAAATTAGTCATATCTTACATGATATCAGAAGCAGGCAGGAGCCATCTCGTTTGTGGGCATCTGAAGCCCGCTCATTTGCATTTATATGCAGCTGCCTACCCAGCATGCCCCTCCCGATCTTACGCCTGCGCAATAATTACACTGCGTGGCGCATTTGATTGCAGGTTGTCAAGTCGTATTTAGACACTGCGAGATTCCATTAGGTTTCTCAAAGTCTACTAGGATAGATGGCGCCGATATCCCAGAAGTCAATGGGAATCGCCTAAGCGGCTGGGACAGGAAGATAAAAAAAGGTATTTAGAAAAAAAACAAACAAAAAAAAGTATCCATTTAGCACTGTACACCGGGGGGACTTTGGGAACACAGAAACTTTAAAAAAAACAGTGGAACTCCGCTTTAACAACTTTTGACAGTGGGAAGCTATCATATATATTCATGGTAGTAATACACCGCAAGGATTTTAACAAACATTGTTGCAGATTCCTGCTCTTCTTTTCTGAAGAAAAAAGTTTTACCAAGTCCTTTCTAGACTGATTCCCGAATGGGAGGATCTGTGTTCATTATAATCACTTGGTTTCACTCCTGTTGTTCAGTTAGCCAATCAGAAAAGCAAGAAACACCATTTCTGGTTGCCATCATGTTGCCATATGTATTTTAATGGAACGGGGGGACCCGCCGCCTGGATGGCGGAGCCTCCTCCTCCCTGCCACCTCCTCCACCCCATGGAAGCAAATTGGATGCAGCAATGCCCTGTTATGTTTTTGAATGTGGAGCTGTTGGTAGCTGTCCATCTGGCCTATGGAATTTCCATTAGTGTGTGGCAGAGGTTGAAGATACGAAAAAAAAACTATTGAGCAGAAGGAATTTTTGCTGCTGTTTTTAGATAGCCTGTACCCCTGACCGTCTCTCTCCTGACTTGGTGAGTGTGTAGGTGCAGCTAGGGAGTGAATCACTAGTAGGAAAGCTAGTGGGGCCCTTAGATCCAGTAGCTCCTTCAGGAATCAATGCTACACTAAACTGTATCACAAAAAGTCCAGTATATATTTATCGGATTGAGCTCCGTTAAATTACACTCACATTCAATTCGGAAGCTGACAAACTAATGATCACCTTTTATAGATAAAAAAAAAAAGAAAACACTATTTGTACATTTCTCTGTAATTAATCCAAACAGCAAAATACTAATTAACTTTGCCGATACTTTTACTGGAGCTGTGTCTTAAGAAAAAAAACTGACAGCGCAGAGAAAGTCTGTTAGCATATATTAATTAAGAGCCATGAGGAGAGATTAAATAATTCATCTGAGTCAATGACACCTGTGAGTAATGTCTGTAATTTGTGTGTTCATATTTCTTAATGTAGATAATCATATTCTGCAGAGCAGGCTGTTTGTAATCATTACTGCTCAAATTTGGGGAGGCTTGTTGTTCTCAGGCTGATATTTTATTAATTATAACACTTGTATGAAATAATTTTTTTTTTTTTTGGCAGTGAAAATAGGATTCAAATTGCATTCCGACTTGCAAAATAAAACAAACAACTCATTTCACAGATAACAAATATTTGTGAATTTACAAATAAAAAAAATTGTGATGCAGTTCCACCAGTTTTCTAATCCAGAAGTGTTTGTCAGACAGCACATTTGGATTCTGACTCCACTTTCTTCCGCAGCAGGTAAAACAATACAACTTGGTCAGTTGCCAGAACCATTGTCAGAACCATCCTAGCTGATTGGATAGTGAAGGAGCAACAGCATACTGATGAGGTTAGCTCTGTGTTCTCCCCTTCTCCCCCTCCAGTATAATAAATGCCTGACTGACTCTCAGAATTGAAACCCAGCGTGCAGCGAAATATAAGAGGTTAATACTTGGACAGTTTCAGAGCTGTCACTCCTCAGCTGTTACAGCCAGGGGGGAGCAGGTACCTATGCACAATCTGTGCCCAGTTAGCTGCTTTGTTGGGCAATGGAGACTTTTGGGGTCTAATAGACCCCTGATGTCTCCAAAAAGAGTACCTGTCACCTGCCCAGCGCTATCACAAGGAGGCTTATTTGCAATAAAGTTAAATAAAAAAAAATTAAACATGTAAAAAAAAAATGTATTAAATAGATAAAAAAATTAAAAGCACCCCCACTTCCCCCCCACACATACATGCAATTGCAAATGCACACGTAGGTCCGACATGCATATATAAACACATATGAAGTATTGCCACAAACGGAGTGAAAGCAATATTTGTAGGGCCTATATTCACTATTAACACTACTTTGATAACTTTTAAAGGCTTTTTAAGCTTCAATTATGGACAGTTTTAGGTACCATAGTTTGTCGCCATTTCACAGGTTTGTGCAGTTTTAAATCTTGACATGTTTGGAATATCTTTACTCAGTGCAACCTACTTTTTTTATATATTATTTAAAAAATGGGTATTAAATTCTGTATTATTCCTGCATATACAGTGCCTTGAAAAAGTATTCATACCCCTTTAAATTTTCCACATTTTGTCATGTTACAACCAAAAACGTGAATGTAAATTATTGGGATTTTATGTGATAGACCAGGGATATGCAATTAGCGGACCTCCAGCTGTTGCAGAACTACAAGTCCCATGAATAATAATAAATAACAGCGCTAAATAAACTAAAGAATATACACCAATATTAATATATGTTGTGGAACAGTAGCAGTGTATGTGACATAGACAAAAAAAAAATATAATACATAAATGTGATAAACTAGCCCATAACCTCCATTGACGTGAGTTTAAATGTAGAAACGGCAACTCTAAAATGGGCATTAATCAAGTCCCTCTAAATGCAGATGTAAAAAGTCCAAAAACATAAAACATATTCTTCATAGTGATGTGGATAAGTAGCCAATTAATTCCTCCACCGCACCACTGTGATGACACCAGTAAAATAATGTGCTTACCACAAGGCAAGCTCAAATAAGCTTGCGACCTTAACCCGGTCGGGGCCTTTAACCAGAGGGGATGATTGGAAGGCGATAATCCACCAAACCATCTAGAAAGATCAGCCACAGCAACGAATCCTTCATGCACACCTCCAAGGCACCAGAACAATTACCACTCAGGGGTTCCCCAAGAGAAAAGAGGGAATCGGCATAGCGTAATCCTGATATTTAGTTATTTATTAAAAAATTTTATTTATTTTTTTATTTTTATTTTATTATTTGTCATGTTACAACCAAAAACGTGAATGTATATTATTGGGATTTTATGTGATAGAACAGGGATATGCAATTAGCGGACCTCCAGCTGTTGCAGAACTACAAGTCCCATGAGGCATAGCAAGACTTTTGAAATCCACAAGCATGACACCCAGAGGCAGATGCATGATGGGACTTGTAGTTTTGCAACAGCTGGAGGTCCGCTAATTGCATATCCCTGTAATAGACCAACATAAAGTGGCACATAATTGTGAAGTGGAAGGAAAATGATAAATGGTTTTCAAAATTTTTTACAAATAAATAATAAATATCTGAAAAGTGTGGCATGCATTTGTATTCAGCCCCCTTTACTCTGATACCCCAAACTAAAATCTAGTGGAACCAATTGTCTTCAGACGTCACCTAATTTGTAAACAGAGTGCACCTGTGTGTAAATGAATCTCACTATAAATACAGCTGTTCGATGAAGCCCTCAGAGGTTTGTTAGAGAACGTTAGTGAACAAACAGCATCATGAAGACCAATGAACACATCAGACAGGTCAGGGATAAAGTTGTGGAGAAGTTTAGAGCAGAGTTCGGTTATAAAACAATATCCCAAGCTTTGAACATTTCACGAAGCACTGTTCAATCCATCATTCAAAAATGGAAAGAGGATGGCACAACTGCAAAACTACCAAGACATGGCCGTCCACCTAAACTGACAGATCAGGCAAGGAGAGCATTAATCAGAGAAACAGCCAAGAGGCCCACAGCTCAGGTGGGAGAATCTGTCCACAGGACAACTATTAGTCATGGACTCCACAAATCTGCCCTTTATGGAAGAGTGGCAAGAAGAAAGACATTGTTGAAAGACAGCCATAAAAAGTCCCGTTTGCAGTTTGCGAGAAGCCATGTGGGGGACACAGCAAACATGTGGAAGAAGGTGCTCTGGTCAGATGAGACCAAAATTGAACTTTTTGGCCTAAAAGCAAAATGCTATGTGTGGCGGAAACCTAACACTGCACATCACCCCGAACACACCATCCCCACTGTGAAACATGGTGGCATCATGCTGTGGGGATGCTTTTCTTAAGCAGGGAAAGGGAAGCTGGTCAGAGTAGATGGGAAGATGGATGGAGCCAAATACAGGGCAATCTTAGAAGAAAACTTGTTATGCCCCGTACACGCGGTCGGAAATTCCGACAACAAATGTTCGATGTGAGCTTGTTGTTGGAAATTCCGACCGTGTGTATGCTCCATCGGACATTTGCTGTCGGAATTTCCGACAACAAATGTTTGAGAGCTGGTTCTCAAACTTTCCGACAACAAAACTTGTTGTCAGAAATTCCGATCGTGTGTACACAATTGCGACGCACAAAAGTCCACGCATGCTCGGAATCAAGCAGAAGAGCCGCACTGGCTATTGAACTTTTCTTGGCTCATCGTACGTGTTGTATGTCACTGCGTTCTTGACGTTCAAAATTTCCAACAACATTTGTGTGACCGTGTGTACGCAAGACAAGTTTGAGCCAACATCCGTTGGAAAAAAATCCAAGGTTTTGTTGTCGGAATGTCCGATCATCTGTACGCGGCATTAGAGTCTCCAAAAGACTTGAGACTGGGGTGGAGGTTCACCTTCCAGCAGGATAACGACCCTAAACATACAACCAGAGCTACAATGGAATGGTTTATCACAGCATATTTATGTGTTAGAATGGCCCAGTCAAAGTCAGGGCCGGACTGGCCAACCGGGATACCGGGAAATCCCCCGGTGGGCCGGTGGTCTGGCTACGGCTACCCCTGCGGCCGCCGGCCGCTGTGAGGGCAGCGGCGCCTGAAAGAAAAATGGCTGCGGGGGCCAGGCCGACGTGCAACTGCGCAAGCGCCAGCGCTGTTCCGAGGTTGGCCGTGCTCGGGAAAACCCGTACACGCTCGGCAATTTTCGGAAATGCGGGCGCATGCGCAGTGACACGATGGCGCCCAGCGGCGCCATTTTTAAAGGTAAAGCAGTTGCAGCGCTCAGTGTCTGGTGGCCTGTGCCTCTTCCTGCGTCCCCCCACAGCCTCTGACCTCCTGCCCGCCCCCCCCCCTGCAGCCTCTGATCACCTGTCCCCCCCTGCAGCCTCTGATCACTTGTCCCCCCCCTGCAGCCTCTGATCACCTGTCCCCCCCCCCCTGCAGCCTCTGACCACCTGTCCCCCCCCTGCAGCCTCTGACCACCTGTCCCCCCCCCTGCAGCCCCTGACCACCTGTCCCCCCCTGCAGCCTCTGACCACCTGTCCCCCCCTGCAGCCTCTGACCTCCTGTCCCCCCCCTGCAGCCTCTGACCTCATTGTCCCCCCACAGCCTCTGACCTCCTGTCCCCCCCCGCAAGCCTCTGACCTCCTGCCCCCCCCACAAGCCTCTGACTTCCTGTCTCCCCCCTGCAGCCTCTGACTTCCTGTCTCCCCCCTGCAGCCTCTGACTTCCTGTCTCCCCCCTGCAGCCTCTGACTTCCTGTCTCCCCCCTGCAGCCTCTGACTTCCTGTCTCCCCCCTGCAGCCTCTGACTTCCTGTCTCCCCCCTGCAGCCTCTGACTTCCTGTCTCCCCCCTGCAGCCTCTGACTTCCTGTCTCCCCCCTGTAGCCTCTGACCTCCTGTCCCCCCCCCCCGCAGCCTCTGACCTCCTACCCTCCCTGCAGCCTCTGACCACCTGTCCCCCCCTGCAGCCTCTGACCTCCTGCCCCCCCCCTGCAGCCTCTGACCACCTGTCCCCCCCTGCAGCCTCTGACCTCCTGTCCCCCCCTGCAGCCTCTGACCTTCTGTCCCCCCCTGCAGCCTCTGACCTCCTGTCCCCCCCTGCAGCCTCTGACCTCCTGTCCCCCCCTGCAGCCTCTGACCTCCTGCCCCCCCCCCTGCAGCCTCTGACCTCCTGCCCCCCCCTGCAGCCTCTGACTTCCTGTCCCCTCCTCAGCCTCTGACCTCTTCTCGTCCCCTCCTCAGCCTCTGACCTCTTCTCGTCCCCTCCTCAGCCTCTGACCTCCCCTACACCATCCGCAGCCTCTGACCTCCCCTGCATCATCCGCAGTCTCTGACCTCCTGTCCCCCCTGCAGCCTCTGACCTCCTGTCCCCCCTGCAGCCTCTGACCTCCTGTCCCCCCTGCAGCCTCTGACCTCCTGTCCCCCCTGCAGCCTCTGACCTCCTGTCCCCCCCCCCCCCGCAGCCTCTGACCACCTGTCCCCCCTGCAGCCTCTGACCACCTGTCCCCCCTGCAGCCTCTGACCTCCTGTTCGCACCCCCCTGCAGCCTCTGACCTCCTGTCGTCCCCTCCTCAGCCTCTGACCTCCTGTCGTCCCCTCCTCAGCCTCTGACCTCTTCTGTGGTCCCCTCCTCAGCCTCTGACCTCTTCTGTGGTCCCCTCCGCAGCCTCTGACCTCCTGTCGTCCCCTCCTCAGCCTCTGACCTCCTGTCGTCCCCTCCTCAGCCTCTGACCTCCTGTCGTTCCCTCCTCAGCCTCTGACCTCCTGTCGTCCCCTCCTCAGCCTCTGACCTCCTGTCGTCCCCTCCTCAGCCTCTGACCTCCTGTCGTCCCCTCCTCAGCCTCTGACCTCCTGTCGTCCCCTCCTCAGCCTCTGACCTCCTGTCGTCCCCTCCTCAGCCTCTGACCTCCTGTCGTCCCCTCCTCAGCCTCTGAGCTCCTGTCGTCCCCTCCTCAGCCTCTGAGCTCCTGTCGTCCCCTCCTCAGCCTCTGAGCTCCTGTCGTCCCCTCCTCAGCCTCTGACCTCCTGTCGTCCCCTCCTCAGCCTCTGACCTCCTGTCGTCCCCTCCTCAGCCTCTGAGCTCCTGTCGTCCCCTCCTCAGCCTCTGACCTCCTGTCGTCCCCTCCTCAGCCTCTGACCTCCTGTCGTCCCCTCCTCAGCCTCTGACCTCCTGTCGTCCCCTCCTCAGCCTCTGACCTCCTGTCGTCCCCTCCTCAGCCTCTGACCTCCTGTCGTCCCCTCCTCAGCCTCTGACCTCCTGTCGTCCCCTCCTCAGCCTCTGAGCTCCTGTCGTCCCCTCCTCAGCCTCTGAGCTCCTGTCGTCCCCTCCTCAGCCTCTAACCTCTTCTGTGGTCCCCTCCGCAGCCTCTGACCTCCCCTGCACCATCCGCAGCCTCTGACCTCCCCTGCACCATCCGCAGCCTCTGACCTCTCCTGCACCATCCGCAGCCTCTGACCTCTCCTGCACCATCCGCAGCCTCTGACCTCTCCTGCACCATCCGCAGCCTCTGACCTCTCCTGCACCATCCGCAGCCTCTGACCTCTCCTGCACCATCCGCAGCCTCTGACCTCTCCTGCACCATCCGCAGCATCTGACCTCTCCTGCACCATCCGCAGCCTCTGACCTCTCCTGCACCATCCGCAGCCTCTGACCTCTTCTGTGGTCCCCTCCTCAGCCTCTGACCTCTTCTGTGGTCCCCTCCTCAGCCTCTGACCTCTTCTGTGGTCCCCTCCGCAGCCTCTGACCTCCTGTCGTCCCCTCCTCAGCCTCTGACCTCCTGTCGTCCCCTCCTCAGCCTCTGACCTCTTCTGTGGTCCCCTCCTCAGCCTCTGACCTCTTCTGTGGTCCCCTCCGCAGCCTCTGACCTCCTGTCGTCCCCTCCTCAGCCTCTGACCTCCTGTCGTCCCCTCCTCAGCCTCTGACCTCCTGTCGTCCCCTCCTCAGCCTCTGACCTCCTGTCGTCCCCTCCTCAGCCTCTGACCTCCTGTCGTCCCCTCCTCAGCCTCTGACCTCCTGTCGTCCCCTCCTCAGCCTCTGACCTCCTGTCGTCCCCTCCTCAGCCTCTGACCTCCTGTCGTCCCCTCCTCAGCCTCTGACCTCCTGTCGTCCCCTCCTCAGCCTCTGAGCTCCTGTCGTCCCCTCCTCAGCCTCTGAGCTCCTGTCGTCCCCTCCTCAGCCTCTGAGCTCCTGTCGTCCCCTCCTCAGCCTCTAACCTCTTCTGTGGTCCCCTCCGCAGCCTCTGACCTCCCCTGCACCATCCGCAGCCTCTGACCTCCCCTGCACCATCCGCAGCCTCTGACCTCTCCTGCACCATCCGCAGCCTCTGACCTCTCCTGCACCATCCGCAGCCTCTGACCTCTCCTGCACCATCCGCAGCCTCTGACCTCTCCTGCACCATCCGCAGCCTCTGACCTCTCCTGCACCATCCGCAGCCTCTGACCTCTCCTGCACCATCCGCAGCATCTGACCTCTCCTGCACCATCCGCAGCCTCTGACCTCTCCTGCACCATCCGCAGCCTCTGACCTCTCCTGCACCATCCGCAGCCTCTGACCTCTCCTGCACCATCCGCAGCCTCTGACCTCTCCTGCACCATCCGCAGCCTCTGACCTCTCCTGCACCATCCGCAGCCTCTGACCTCTCCTGCACCATCCGCAGCCTCTGACCTCTCCTGCACCATCCGCAGCCTCTGACCTCTCCTGCACCATCCGCAGCCTCTGACCTCTCCTGCACCATCCGCAGCCTCTGACCTCTCCTGCACCATCCGCAGCCTCTGACCTCTCCTGCACCATCCGCAGCCTCTGACCTCTCCTGTACCATCCGCAGCCTCTGACCTCTCCTGTACCATCCGCAGCCTCTGACCTCTCCTGTACCATCCGCAGCCTCTGACCTCCCCTGTACCATCCGCAGCCTCTGACCATCTCCTGTCTTATATCACGTCTGCAGTCTGGAGCGGAGTCAACAGTGGGAGTGCCTCAGGGATGGGGGTCATGGGAGAAGTCAGACATGTATAAACTATGGAGAGGAAACTATGGGATAAAACCAGAGCCACCGAGCTGGACCCGACTGACTGAGCCCTGTACGGTGCACCTGAGAGGAGGTCAGTGACAGCGCCGCTAGGCCTACCTGAGAGGGGGAGGGGGGTCAATACAATATTGTAAGGGGGCACTGATATATAGGTTTCCCCCTTATATCAGTAAACCCCGTACCTTAGTGTTTTCTTTCTGCAGAAGGTGGTCTCTGGTCACCAGAGTCCTCCCCACATTCCCAGAGTTCCCCTTTACATCATAGTCTGCAGGATTCCACCTTACAGTGCAAGGGGGAACTCTGATGTAAAGGGCAATGCTGCAGACCCTGATGTAAGTGAGAACTCTGATGTAAAGGGGAAAGCAATGGACTCTGATATAAGTGGGGTCTCTGGTCACCAGTGCCCCCCTTTTATATCAGAGTTCCTGCTTAGATCATGATCTGCAATGTTCCCCTTTATGTCAGAGTTCCCTTGCACTGTAAAGGGGAATCCTCCTGATATATGGGGGAACTCTGTGTTGGGTTATATTAATCTGACCTTCATGTAAGAGGAGAAATATGGTGTTTGACTTTTGTTTAACTTAACACATTGCTAATAGCAGTTTATAGCTTAAATATTGATATTTGCACTGAAACCTGCCATTTACGGCACCTTTTTTTTGCAGTATCAGTAAAAAATGTGCCAGTAAATGCCATGATTTTTGCCAGTAAAAAAATAAAAAATTGCTGCTGTTTGTAAATTCCATGTCTCTCTTATCTATATATAATACACTCTTCAAATGTGCTTTAAAATGCATGGTTTTCCCTTTTGTGAACAAAAAATAACAACGTTATGCAGTTGGGCTGGTATAAAAATGCTATGGGGCTGGTATGAAATTATTTCCAGGGCTGGTTTTTATTCCCAGTCCGGCCCTGGTCAAAGTCCAGTGTGGCAAGACTTGCTGTTCACAGATGCTCTCCATCCAATCTGACAGAACTTGAGATATTTTGCAAAGAAGAATGGGCAGAAATGTCACTCTCTAGATGTGCAAAGCTGATAGAGACATCCCCAAAAAGACTTGCAGCTGTAATTGCAGTGAAAGGTGGTTCTACAAAGTATTGACTCTGAATACAAATTAAAGTATTGGGGCTGAATACAAATGCACGCCACACTTTTTAGATATTTATTTGTAAAAAAAATTGAAAACCATTTATTATTTTCCTTCTACTTCACAATTATGTGCCACTTTGTGTTGGTCTATCACAAAAAATCCCAATAAAATAAATTTTTGGTTGTAACCTGACAAAATGTGGAAAAAATGTAAAGGAGTATGAATACTTTTTCAAGGCACTGTAGATGCAGCAAATTAAGGCTAGGTCCACACCATACAGGTGCAACTGAGTGAGCACGCTCACATTTCCACACGCTGTGGCACCATGCGGTTTGGTGCACGCGTTAGCTGATGCGCGGGGGTGCTATTAACGATTAATGGCCCTGCTGCGTGTCTGCTAAAGGGCAGCACGTTTCTGTGCATGTCGGAATGTACAAGGTGTGAACCTAGCCTAAAGCCCAATACCTTTTGAGCAGTTAGAGCATCAGTTTTTTTTTTTCTTTTTTTGGAAAAAAGTTTTAAAGCATATGAATAAAATCTTAAAGTGGTATTAAAGGTTTGGCTTTAAAAAACAAAACAAAACAAAAACCAAGCATGTCATACTTAACTGCTCTGTGCAGTGGTTTGCTCTTCTTCTTTTTGGGTCCCCTGCTGGCGCTCCTTCCCCTTGACCGGTCCTCCCAATAGTAAGCCAAGCCTGGGTTGGGTTTCTACCTTACTCTTTTGTCTTTCCCCTTCATTCTTTTAGTCTCATTACTAATGTGATAGGATCTTCATATCCAATGGAATGTAATTTTTGCTCCGATTGATGTACTAACTGTATCAGTATTAGTACCATATTTCTCTTTGGCTGGAATGGAGAAATCATCTATTTCAGGAGCGGGATTATTTCCCCTTCTCCACCTTTTATTTTTTTCTCTAGTCTATAATGTTCTGTAATGTACTTCATGTCAAATGCACATGTGTACTTTTGTTGTTTATGTTGCTTTGTTGTTTATGTTTGCGATATATGTTAATTTGATAAAGATGATGTGAGAGATATATCACGTTTGTCTTTCTTTTTTGCTGGTAAAATTGAAAAACTTCAATAAAAATAATTTAAAATTAAAGAATAAGTTTACTTTAAAAAAAAAAACCTAAGTAAATGCAATTTTTTTGCAGGTAAAAAAAAGCGGGTGTTCACGGGGCGGATCATCACTGATCCGCCCCGTGTGAAAGAGCCCTTACTGAAGAGTAGGAAGAATCAATGAACCACGAGGGCGCTCACCTGGACTTGTAGTTCATTCATTTACAGATAGCTGTGAAAGAGTAACGCAGCTCTGTGGGGCAAACCCCACATAGCTGCACTGTTTTTCAATTGTAACAGCAGGTGTGGGGAAACGATCACCCTCTAGCTTTCACAAAGGGGGATTGAGGGAGTGTGGGGGTGCTGCATTAGTAACATGTTACATGTTATACACTGAATATTACTAAACATGTACAGTGGAACCTTGGAGTACGGGCATAATCCGTTCCAGAAGAATGCTTGTAATCCAAAGCACTCGCATATCAAAGCGAGTTTCCCCATAGAAGTCAATAGAAACAAAGATAATTTGTTCCGCATTGACTTCTTTTGCATGCAATACCACATGTGGCCAGAGGTGGGGGGGCAGCAGAGAGCCTCAGAAATACTTCGGGAGCTCGGCTCAACTCGGAAATCCTCGGAAGCACTCAGGAACAGAGTATTTCCGAATGATTCCGAGTATTTCCAAATGGCTCCAAACAGCTTCGAACTGTTCCCAGTGTCACCGACGCCCCTGCACCTCTGGTCAAATGCGGTACTGCACACCCTATTGGCTTGAATCCTGCTCATTTTGCGAGACAACACTCGCAAACCCAGTCAGTATTAAAAGAAAAAAAGTTGCTCGTCTTTCAAAACGCTCGTTAGGCGCGTTACTTGTAAACCAAGGTTCCACTGTACTTTAGGACTCTTAAGTGGAGAGCTAGTGCTGGGCTTTCTATTTAGAAATCCAAGCATGATCTGCAAACACTGTAACATGATAGCATTCCATCTTACAGTTTATACAAATAATATCTTATAACTTTGTAAACTTTTTAACCTTTACATTCCATGCACTCTTCTGCTACCCTGTTCATCTGTCAGACCACCAAAGAAAGCCTACTTAAAGGTATAGCACATGACTATGTCTCTTAACTCCCACAGCGCAGAACTTAAAGGAGTTGTAAACCCTCAAGGTTTTTCCACCTTATTGCATTCTATGCAATAAGGTGAAAAACCTTCTGCGCTGCAGCTGCCCCCCAGAGCCAACCTTTTTTTTACCTGAACCCGATCGTTCCAGCGACGAGCGTGAGCCCGGCAGCTCCAGCCACTGTCTCGGGTCCTCATTGGATAGATTAATAGCAGCAGGAGCCATTGGCTCCCACTGCTGTCATTTAAATCTACTGACACAGTAGCCGGGGGCAGGGCCGAGTCCTGCTGTCTGTGTCAATGGACGCAGCAGCAGGACGTGGGAGCGCGCCCGCATGGGTGCCCCCATGGAAAGGTCTCTCCGTTGGGGCACCCGATGAAGAGGAGGAGCCAGGGGTGCCACCGGGACACCCCAGAAAAGAAGGGTCGGGCGCTCTGTGCAAAACTCTTTCACAGAGCAGGTAAGTATAACATGTTTGTTATTTTACAAAAAAAACCCCTTTACTGTCACTTTTTTGTGGTTGTAAACTTCTGAAATGAAAAATGAACAAAGTATATCTCTCTATAGTGTGTACTAGACTCAATCCAAAGCACTTAATGTGGTTCCGAACTGCTCTCTATTCTCTCTGCCATCGGCATGAGTCTCTTCTGACAAGTTATACACCGCAGAATCCCAGGGGATGTCGTGGTCTCCCCTCCAGCACAGATAAGGCGATTGACAGCCTCAGCTGGGCATGTTTCCTGTATGAGACTGTGTACAAGGGGTGTATCCTTTACTCAGATTACACTCAGCTCCCTATCCCATTCTGTGCAGCGTGTGACATCAGATCCCTACTCCTTGTCTTCTAGAGCTCAGAAATGCTGTGTAAAATGTGTGCATTAGGAGGCTGTAGAGGAAAGATCGCTGCAGACAAACAGTACTCTAGGAAAATTTGTTTCATCTCTGTGTATCACCTGAGGCCAGTCTGTTTACATCCAGCTGCCCATAGAGCCATCAGGGGCCTGCCCCTGCCTGCTGTGTAAATGTGAAAAGGGTCCTAAGTGTGGCTGTGTGAATAGGGAAAATTTGTATTCTTTTGTTGCTATTTTTGTATACATAGCAGTGGCGGGCCATCCATTAGATGCAAATGGGCCCCGACACCCCTATCCATGCGTCCAGCCCCCTGATCTACATACAGGGCGCCGGACTCATAGATTCCAATGGCGGGGGTGTGTTTTTTTGAAACACGTGATTAGAGACAGAGGCTCTAATAGGCTTCAAAAAAGGGTGGGCTCGGGGCGCATTAATGTATTCACTTAGTACATTTATATACTCTATATAATGAAGTGAGAGTGAGAGGTTGAAAGGGGTACTAATACACTGGGGTCTATTTATAAAAAAAAAAAATTGTCACCGCCATCAGGGAATACCGTTTCCATGAAGGGGTGTACTTGGTCAGCAACAATGTTTAGGTAGGTGGTATGTGTCACGTAACTTCCACAATGAATGGCAGGACCAATGTTTTTTTCAGCAGAACAAAAGCCTCACACTTGACTCTGCCAGCTTGCCTCCTTCCCATATTGCCTCCTGGTGCTATCTCTTCCCCAGGAAAGCGATATGCACACACCCGGCCATCCACATGATGTTAAAAAAAAAAATTAATCAGACCAGGCCACCTTTTTCTATTGCTCCGTGGCCTAGGTCTGATGCTCAAATGCCCACTGTAGGCACTTTTTGCTGTGAACATGGGTCAGCATGGATACCTTGACCGGTCTACCGCTATACAGCCCTATGCATAACATACTGTGATGCCCGTTTTTTCTGCTTTCAACACATCAGCTTCATGGATAACATGTTTACTTGCTGCCAAATACAGTATATCCCACCAACTTTCAGATGCCATTCTAATGCGAAAATCAATGTATTTCACTTAACCTGTCAGTGGTCATCAAGTTATGGCTGATCGGTGTATATTCTGGGGCAATTTAGTTATTGATATATGAACAACAGAAAAACACTTTGCGTACTGTACGTTGGTTTAGACCTTGGTTTGGAACCATGCCACTATTGGACTGTATCTGGCACAACTACAGGAACTGAAAATCTGAGCTCTGATATGTTTAATATATTCCAGGTTTAGCCGCATTATTCAACGTATCAAATGAAAATACTTTTCTGAAAACGTATTCATGAACTCATGCTGGATCCTTACCCCAATGATTTCTGCTTGTTGAAATTATTGAATTACCAATATGTGGTTGTTTTTTATTTTAATGTCATTTATTCATATTAATATATCTCTGCTCTCCGGCTCCAATTACATCCACTTTCATGTTTCCGTGTAATTTTTCCCTTGTGAAAACAGCATTTGTCAGATTCTATCAGAAGCAAAAGAATTTTATGATATTACGAAGCATCCCAAGTTATACCTAAGAGTAACACATGCTGGGAAATTAATATAGAGTGTCTATGACATTCTTTAGAATTCCTTGATACTTCCACAAAAACAATATTAGTGCCAGTGACACATGTACAGTATCTCACAAAAGTGAGTACACCCCTCACATTTTTGTAAATATTTTATTATATGTTTTCATGTGACAACACTGAAGAAATTACACTTTGCTGCATGTAAAGTAGTGAGTGTACAGCTTGTATAACAGTATAAATTTGCTGTCCTCTCAAAATAACTCAACACAGAGCCATTAATGTCTAAACCACTGGCAACAAAAGTGAGTACACCCCTAACTGAAAATGTCCAAATTGGGCTCAAAGTGTCAATATTTCCAGCACTGCCTTAACCCTCTTGGGCATGGAGTTCACCAGAGCTTCACAGGTTGCCACTGGAGTCCTCTTCCCCTCCTCCATGATGACATCATAGAGCTGGTGGATGTTAGAGACCTTGCGCTCCTCCAACTTTCGTTTGAGGATGCCCCACAGATGATCAATAGGGTTTAGGTCTGGAGACATGCTTGGCCAGTCCATCACCTTTACCCTCCGCTTCGTTAGCAAGGCAGTGGTCATCCTGGAGGTGTGTTTGGGGTCTTTATCATGTTGGAATACTGCCCTGTGGCCCAGTCCCTGAAAGGAGGGGATCATGCACTGCTTCAGTATGTCACAGTACATGTTGGCCTTCATGGTTCCCTCAATGAGCTGTAGCGCCCCAATGCCGGCAGCACTCGTGCAGTCTCAGACCATGACACTCCCACCACCATGCTTGACTGTAGGCAAGAAACACTTGTCTTTGTACTCCTCACCTGGTTGCTGCGACACACGCTTGATACCATCTGAACCAAATAAGTTTATCTTGGTCTCATCAGACCACAGGACATGGTTCCAGTAATCCATGTCCTTAGTCTGCTTGTCTTCAGCAAACTGTTTGCGGGCTTTCTTGTGCATCATCTTTAGAAGAGGCTTCCTTCTGGGATGACAGCCATGCAGACCAATTTGATGCAATGTGCGGCGTATGGTCTGAGCACTGACAGGCTGACCCCCCCACCCCTTCAACCTCTGCAGCAATGCTGGCAGCACTCATATGTCTATTTCCCAAAGACAACCTCTGGATATGATGCTGAGCACGTGCACTCAGCTTCTTTGGTCAACCATGGCGAGGTACTCACTTTTGTTGTCAGCAGTTTAGACATTAATGGCTGTGTGTTGAGTTTTTTTGAGAGGACAGCAAATTTACACTGTTATAAAAGCTGTATACTCACTACTTTACATTGTAGCAAAGTGTAATTTCTTCAGTGTTGTCACATGAAAAGATATATTAAAATATTTACAAAAATGTGTGAGGTGAACTCACTTTTGTGAGATACTGTATGTACTCAGGGCTTTTTTTCTCAGAGAATAGGTTCAGGTACTGCCCTCCCCCCCCTTTCACAAGTCACCCTTCTCTTCCCCTTACTCACCTCCAAGCACTGTCCCCTGTTTCCATCCCCAGATCCCCCTCATCAACTATAGATCCCCACCAGCAACAATATGCCCTCCTCAGCAACAATAGATCCCCACCAGCAACAATAGACCTCCCTAAGCAACACTAGATCCCCTACCAGCAAAAATAAATCTTTCACCAGCAAAAAAAGACCCCCCCCCAGAAGGCAGCATCAATAGACCCTCCAGCAGCCAGCAAACTGCTGTCCCAAGCAGAAACAGACCCTCACCCAGCAACAACAAACCTCACCCCCAATCTGTTAATTAGGGCAGATAGAAGTAGTGAATTATGGCCTCATGCACACTGGTTTATCATAAACTCTGGATCTCCTGACAGGAGAATATCAGCGGTAAAAACTCAACTAAGCTGCATTTTTTCAAAGCAGTTTAGGTGAGTTTAGCAGAGATTAGTAGCATTTGGTGTTTGGAAGTTTATTTATTTAAAGTGGATTTCCACCCAGAAATTGATCTTCCACGGATCAGATCCCCCCCCCTTTCCGGTGCCACATTTGGGGGGGAGTGGATACCTGTCAAACCCAAATCCAGGTATCTGCTTCCACTTCCTGGGAAAGATCGGAGCAATCTTGTGCGGCAAACTACGCAATGTCCAGCCCTCCTCCCCCCCGACCCCCCTGCTGCCTTCTGGGAGGTCCCAGAAGACAGCAGGGACCATACAGAAAACGCAGCGTGACTAGCGCATGTGCAGAAGGAAACAGGCTGTGAAGCCGCAAGGCTTTACTTCCTGTTTCCTTAGTAAGGATGCCCGAGCCTCCAACCGGGAGCCGAGGGACGGGTCGGCTTCGGGTGCTGACATCGCGGGCGCCCTGAACAGTGTCCTAATATTAAAAGTCAGCAGCTGCAATATTTGAAGCTGCTGACTTAATTTTTTTTACTCAGGCGGAACTCCGCTTTAATTGGGATTTATTCTGGCCATTGAAATGAATAAATGCTTAAGATGCGTTTATGCGCATTTAGGCGTTTTTTTTATGCCCAAAAGCTTCTCTCCTGAACGCGATTCTTCTGCATTTAGGAGAGGAGCTTTGACTACTTCAAAACTTTTCTTCTCCTTAACTCTGGTAAAACCCTATGTGTACATGGACTTTTATTGAGTTGTGTTCAGGGGCTTTGGCACAAAAATGCCAAAAGCTTCTTAACATGAGTTTTTGAGCAGCTGTGTGCATGAGGCCTAAGACTAATGCACACAGGACATTTTACAACTTTTTGCGTTTAAAAGCATTTAAAAAAATAAATAAATTTTCAAAATAGTCAAAAATGAAAAACGCCTGTAAACGAAACACGTGTAACCGCGAGTTACCGCGTTTACTCATGTTTACAAGCTGTTACAGCCATTTGACGTTTCAAATGCCTCTGAACATCCACCCTGAATGCATTTTTTTTGCTTTCCAAAAAATGCTTCTAAACTCAACTGCCTATAAACAACTATAAACAACCCTGTGTACATATACTAATAAGATAACATAGAGGAGAGTTCAGGGGCATCTGAAAAAATGCCCAACTGCTCTTAAATGCCTGTTTACCAGCAGCAGTGTACATGAGGCCTTAGGCTTTTTTTTTTAAACGCTTCTAGACGCAAACGCGGCTAAACACGGCATGTAAATGCGGCTAAACAGACGTTTTTAGACGTCGGTTTCTAGCTGTCAATTTGAATCGTTCAGGAGAGGTTAAACAACGTCTCGTGTATATGAAGCCTAATGTCCCGTACACACGGTCGGATTTTCCGAGGGAAAATGTTCAATGGGAGCTTGTTGTCGGAAATTTCGACCGTGTGTGGGCTCCATCGGACATTTTCCGTCGGAATTTCCAACACACAAAATTTGAGATCTGGATCTCAAATTTTCCGACAACAAAATCCGTTGTCGTAAATTCCAAGCGTGTGTACACAATCCTGACGCACAAAGTCCCACGCATGCTCGGAATCAAGCAGAAGAGCCGCAATGGCTATTGATCTTCATTTTTCTCAGCTCCTCGTACGTGTTGTACGTCACCGCGTTTTTGGCGATCGGAATTTCCGACAAGATTTGTGTGATCGTGTGTATGCAAGACAAGTTTGAGAAAACATCCATCGGAAAAAATCCATGGATTTTGTTATCGGAATGTCCGATTGTGTGTACACGGCATAAGTGTCAGCAAATGCAGTAAAGACAAATTTTAGGTTGTTCATTCATCTTTTGAAAAATTAAACGTCAGCAGCTACAAAAACTGTAGCTGCTGAAATTCAATAATTCACGATAACAAACGCAGATCGCCGCCATTACTAGTAAAAAAAAAAATTATTAATAAAAATGCCATAAAACTATCCCCTATTTTGTAGACGCTGTAACTTTTGCGCAAACCAATCAATAAACGCTTATTGCAATTTTTATTTAACAAAAATATGTAGATGAATAAGTATCGGCCTAAACTGAGAAAAATGTTTTTTTTTATATATTTTTTGGGGATATTTATTATAGCAAAAAGTAAAAGATATTGTGTTTTTTTTCCAAAATTGACGCTCTTTTTTTTATAGCACAAAAAATAAAAACCGCAGAGGTGATCAAATACCACCAAAAGAAAGCTCTATTTGTGGATAAAAAAGGACATCAATTTTGTTTGGGAGCCACTTTGCACGACTGCGCAATTGTCAGTTAAATTGACGCAGTGCCGAATCGCAAAAAACGCTCTGGTCTTTGGCCAGCCAAATGGTCTGGGGCTGAAGTGGTTGTCACGGAACGTCCCACACTCCGCTTGAGTGCTTCCATCAGTATACCACTTCCTTGTAGTCTGGATACAGATATCAGATATTCCAACCGCTCTCAAGCATAAAACAAGGCGAGACTTGCTTAGATGCTAACATGGACTGTTTTATTTAGAATCAAAATTACAAGACTTTATATGCCGTTGGAACCTCCTCTAACAATACAACTGTAACCTAATTAACATGAGCTAGTTTACTAAATCATTTACCCAGACTAGGTGACTATTCAATACACATTACCATAAACATCAACACAGGGTTAATTAGAACAAAACAACAATGTGTGGAATACCCTTAGAACCTGTGGTAAGCCAGACTAGACTGTTCGTCTCCTAGCCAGTCCTGGAGGCTAATGTGATCAGCTCACTCAATTAACAGGTTGAGTTCAGAATCAATTAAACCAGTGGTTCTCAACTCCTGTCCTCAGGACCCACTAACAGGCCAGATTTTATGTATTACGTTGGGGAGATGCAGACTAGAATACTGCAATCACTGAACAGCAAATGATATCACCTGTGATGGATTTCAGTTATCTTGCAAACCTGACCTGTTAGTGGGTCCTGAGGACAGGAGCTGAGAACCACTGAATTAAACCAAGAATAGTCTCTACATACATCCTGGGAGATATTGTGGACAAATATTACTGTCCCATTTTAAGTAGTCCAAGATATATTTTCTCACTCACCCTGTGCCAGGATAGCACAGGGTGACTTAGACATAAGAGGTGTATGGGGAGCTGGAACAAGGGTCTCCCCTACTTTTCAAGGGATTCTGAGTTCCACTGGCCCTCCCGTCACAGTGGTTAAAAAACGTTTTTTTTACTAGAAAATTACTTAGAACCCCCGAACATTATATATTTTTTTCTAACACCCTAGAGAATAAAATGACGGTCGTTGCAATACTTTCTGTCACACTGTATTTGCGCAGCAGTCTTACGCACTATTTTTGGAAACAATACACTTTTTTGAATTAAAAAATAAGACAACAGTAAAGTTAGCATAATTTTTTTTCATATTGTGAAAGATAATTGTATGCCGAATAAATTGATACCCAACATGTCACATTTCAAAATCGCGCCCGCTCGTGGAATGGCGACAAACTTTTATCCTTAAATATCTCCATCGGCAACGTTTAAAAAATTCTACAGGTTGCATGTTTTGAGTTACAGAGGAGGTCTAGGGCTAAAATTATTGCTCTCGCTCTACTGATCGCGACGATACCTCACATTAGGGCTGCTGAAATTAATCGCAGCATCGATGCATCGCGATTCGGGTGTCCCCGATGCGGCATCGATGCATGCGACCCGAATAATCGATTTCTGGCCCCGCCCCCTCCCGGGAGAGCGCTCCGTCCGTAAAGCTGTTATTAGTGTGTATATTGCGGTCATGTGACACTCGGCCGCGCCTCCCTCCTCTCAGTCTCTCCTGATGTCAGCTCCGCCCACTGACTGGAGCTATCAGGTCAGAAGAGAGGCGGGCGGGGCTGACATCAGGAGAGACGTGAGAGGAGGGAGGCGCGGCCGAGTGTCACATGACCGCAATATACACACTAATAACAGCTTTACGCACAGAGCGCTCTCCCGGGAGAATTCACTGCCCACCTCAGATGTGACAACTGGCGGAACACCGGCCGCACAAATGGAGATCGGGGGGAGATGGTGAGCAGGCAGATCGCCCTGCTCATTACAGGCTGCCACCGGCAGAGCGGCATGTGAGTACAGAGGGAGAGGGGGAGGGGGAGGGGGCGCTGTGACACAAGTCCATATCATAAATTGTCTTCTATGTGCCTTCATCACACCACAACTCTGCATTATTGTCCGCAGTCTGTGCCCATCTCCTGTGCCATGTCCGCCGCAGTCTGTGCCCATCTCCTGTGCCATGTCCGCCGCAGTCTGTGCCCATCTCCTGTGCCATGTCCGCCGCAGTCTGTGCCCATCTCCTGTGCCATGTCCGCCGCAGTCTGTGCCCATCTCCTGTGCCATGTCCGCCGCAGTCTGTGCCCATCTCCTGTGCCATGTCCGCCGCAGTCTGTGCCCATCTCCTGTGCCATGTCCGCCGCAGTCTGTGCCCATCTCCTGTGCCATGTCCGCCGCAGTCTGTGCTCATCTCTTGTAGCATGTCTGCAGTCTCTGACCATCTCCTGTAGCATGTCTGCAGTCTCTGACCATCTCCTGTAGCATGTCTGCAGTCTCTGACCATCTCCTGTAGTATGTCTGCAGTCTCTGACCATCTCCTGTAGCATGTCTGCAGTCTCTGACCATCTCCTGTAGCATGTCTGCAGTCTCTGACCATCTCCTGTAGCATGTCTGCAGTCTCTGACCATCTCCTGTAGCATGTCTGCAGTCTCTGACCATCTCCTGTAGCATGTCCGCAGTCTCTGATCATCTCCTGTAGCATGTCTACTGTCTCTGACCATCTCCTGTAGCATGTCTGCTGTCTCTGACCATCTCCTGTAGCATGTCCGCAGTCTCTGACCATCTCCTGTAGCATGTCCGCAGTCTCTGACCATCTCCTGTAGCATGTCCGCAGTCTCTGACCATCTCCTGTAGCATGTCCGCAGTCTCTTACCATCTCCTGTAGCATGTCCACAGTCTCTGATCATCTCCTGTAGCATGTCTGCAGTCTCTGATCATCTCCTGTAGCATGTCTGCAGTCTCTGATCATCTCCTGTAGCATGTCTGCAGTCTCTGATCATCTCCTGTAGCATGTCTGCAGTCTCTGATCATCTCCTGTAGCATGTCTGCAGTCTCTGATCATCTCCTGTAGCATGTCTGCAGTCTCTGATCATCTCCTGTAGCATGTCTGCAGTCTCTGATCATCTCCTGTAGCATGTCTGCAGTCTCTGATCATCTCCTGTAGCATGTCTGCAGTCTCTGATCATCTCCTGTAGCATGTCTGCAGTCTCTGATCATCTCCTGTAGCATGTCTGCAGTCTCTGATCATCTCCTGTAGCATGTCTGCAGTCTCTGATCATCTCCTGTAGCATGTCTGCAGTCTCTGATCATCTCCTGTAGCATGTCTGCAGTCTCTGATCATCTCCTGTAGTATGTCTGCAGTCTCTGATCATCTCCTGTAGCATGTCCGCAGGCTCTGACCATCTCCTTTAGTATTGTGGAAGAGAGCCTGGAGCTCCTCTGCTGTCTCTTTTTTTCTTAAGAACAGATAGAATAAAAAAAATGGAGTCCTCCTGACTACTTGAATTTTTTTTTGATGAAAACCATGAGAACTTGCGGACTTGCGCTGTAATCGTGATGCATCGTGATGCATCGCGGAATCGAATCGAATCGAATCGTTGACTTGATAATCGTAATCGAATCGAATCGTGAGGCCAGTGAAGATGCGCAGCCCTACCTCACATGTGTGGTTTGAAAACTGCATTCATATGTGGGAGCTACTCACGTATGCGTTCGCTTCTGCAAACGAGCTCGGCGGGCCGGGGCGCGTTTAAAAATATATAAAAAAAATTCTTATTTATTTTACCTTTTATTTTTTATTTTTACACTGTTCTTTTTTTTTTTTTTTTTTAAATTGTGTCACTTTTATTCCTATTACAAGGAATGTAAACATCTCTTGTAATAGAAAAAAAGCATGACAGGACCTCTTAAATATGAGATCTGGGGTCAAAAAGACCTCAGATCTCATATTTACACTAAAATGCAAAAAGAAAAAAAAAGGCCCTTTAGGAGCTATGGGCAGAAGTGGCGTTTTGACAATGATATGGAGATGGGTGGGCCCTGCAATGATATGGAGATGGGTGGGCCATCTTCCCCTCACTCGTCTCCATATCAAGCCAGGAGAAGGATCCGATCAGCTCCGCCGCTACCGATGGATCCGGTAAGCGGTGGAGGGCCCTGGAGCGTGGCGGAAGGGGGGCCCCCCTCCCGCCGCCGATAAAAGTGATCTTGCGGCGAATCCGCCGCAGAGACCACTTTTATCTGAAAGTGGACCGCCCACTGAAGAAGAGGATACCAGGGTTATGGCAGCCAGCTGCTGACATAACGATAGTCCTCTTCAAAGTACCGACGTATAACGACGGTGGGCGGTCCGTAAGTGGTTAAAAGGACAGAGGAGTCTATAGCAGCTACTGTTTGAGGGTGATAGGAGATATTTTGGACTGTTTGCCTGCATGCCCAAGCACCCCTTTCCAGTACATACATTCAGTGCTGGAAGTGCCGGTACTGTATACCTAGGGTGACAACGTGTCCCGGATTGCCTAGGACAGTTCCACATTTTGCAGGTCTGTCCCAGCTCTGGGACACAATACAGTGTCCTGGAATGAAACTGACACAACCACCCTGCACAGTGCATTCTGCACTCTGATTGGGCAAATCTTTGCCCAATCAGGGCGCAGTAAAAGCTGGTTGTTAAGGACTGGGGCCGGGAAGGTGCACATTGTGTATCACCTGTCTAAACTGGTGACCACTGTTTGCTTTTGTTCTTTCAAAAATTGGAAAAAAAGGTATACAAAATCATCTTTTTTGGGAGGGGGAGTGTCCCTGAATGGCAATTTGGAAATGTGGTCACCCTATGTATACCGCCATGTTCCCACTGAAAAAAAGACCTGTATGTACTTGTTGGAGACTGGTACATGAATTTATTGGATGCATAGTGGAAGGTGGCACTGAAGTCTGAGTGTCAATGCCTAGGACAATCTTGTTCAGCCCCAGTAGAATAGCGTTGTCAGTTGCTACAACCCATCAGCTCTGCAGCTGACAGTGTCATAGCAACCAATGAGCCCCATTCAGCTGCGGACCAGGAGATTCCTGTCATTGCCCAAATAAGGCCACTTTAACACTTCCACTATTCAGAACAGCAAAAATTTAAAAAAAAATGCCTAGAACTCCAGTGTAACATGTCCTACATTTTATTGTAACGTCCTTTAAAACTTTGGAGGAAATTTGTTGAAACCCAAATGTCAACCATCATTACTGTTCTCAGGTGACTAGGCAATTACATAGGCCCATCGCCTTTAGTCATATTTACTGTACATGATAGCAATTTCACAGGAAAGAAACTGACTTTCCTTTTGGGATTTCTTAAGTTGTGGCTTTAAATATTCTAGAACATTCGGAGGAGGAACTTTCCTGGGCTTGATCACCTGGCAAGTCCTGACTGATAATTATACAGTCCCTACAGACCTTACTAATAGCTTGTTTTTCTCAGTCTCCGCAGATTGGCCAGAACTGCCAGAACGTTGTGCTGTGATCGGTTCCCTCAGAGGATTGCTTTGGAAGAAAATCTGTACAGCAGCAAGTTATAAACGGCTGTAGATTGCCACTGGCAGTGTCCTTGCTCTGGAAACATGTCTATTAGTTGGAGCACACTGAGACCCAACGTGCATTTCTCTTATAGAAGATGGCTCTCTGATCTCATGCTCTGTATGTGTAGCAGAGCAGGCTGCTGTAATCTACTGGACAGATTTAATATTATTGTAAAAACAAAATGAGACTACAAATAAAATGTGAAAATAAATCTAATTTACACGAGCGGTGAATTCTCATTTAATAAAGCTGAATTTTAGTATGCATGATGCTGCATTGCTAGCATTTCCTTTACTCGCTGTGCATGGGTCAAAGCTATTTTTACGTATAACTTTAAAAGTTACAGTTGCCTGACCTTCAGAGAGCCATCTCCTTTTCTGTAGGCTGATGAAAGGGGTGGAACAGTGTCTGTATGTCACAAGCATTTATTATATATGTTAAAGTGTTCTATTGTATTCACTGCCAGACCCTCTATTAGAGGCTGGCATACCACACTATCCTTTGTATCCTTAGTCCTTTATAAAAACGAGTGCTCTAAATACCTCTTTAGAGTTGTCTTCAGGCCGGTCACGTGACTCGTGGCTGCTTTTCAGCTCCGAGACATTGCTTCTGCGGGAGGGGCCATTATCTCCCTCTAAAGTCAGCCGGGGAGATCATGTGACCTCCCGCAGAAGCAATGTTTCAGAGCTGTAAAGCGGCCACGAGTCACGTGACCGGCCTAAAGACAGCTCTAAAAAGGTATTTAGAGCGCTCGTTTTTACAAAGGTAAAAGAGGGGCTGGCAGCGACAATTTTAGGGTTTTTATTTTTAATAGTAGCGGCAGGGAAGGGGGGGGGGGGCTGAGACAGAGACACAGAGAAGACACTTACATGCAGGAAGGAGGGGTGAGGGGGAGAGAGGAGAGCAGAGAGGACAGCTACGTCTGACGGAGGGGCGCACTTTGACCACGGTGATCAGGGCTGAGTAGCCCTGGTTATCGTGGTCAGTTTAGAGAGGGGCATACAGGAAGTGGCAGATTTAGGGAGTTTTTTTTTACAGTTTAGAGTGGGCAGATTACACAGCACAAGCACTGTGCAGTGTAATCTGCTGTAAGGGACCAGAATCTGAATTATTTTGTTTTTGGGTTAACAAACAGTTTAACTATGTACTGTACATAAATACAGGGTACATCCATAACACAGGAAGTCCATAACATTAGGGTGTTCTACGTAGACCTTTGGACTTTTTAGTTTTTGTTCAATCTGAAACCTTGTACAGTACACTTCAAGGAGAGGAACCTAAGGGGGTCATTTGGGGTCAATCAGTTTAGTGTTTACATTTTCACTTGAGCTACTGAGGCCTGTATACGACAGGATTTTTCCAGCAAAGTAGATAACAACACCTTAAAAAACACATAAAAAACCAAGAGCTCCACCTGCTGTCTGGAAATGAGAAGGCAAACTATTCACATGCAATATGCCATATTTACATGACTGGCAAAAAATAAAATGTGTTTAAAAATATTTTAGGCTTGACCATAATAAATAAGAAAGAAGTTATGTACAACACCACTAGGGATGAACTTGATGTTCGGGTCGAATATAAGTTCGGGTGTTCACCCGTTCGCCGAAGAGCGAACATTATGGGGCACTCGCAGCAAATTCGAGCGCCACAGAGCGCCCCATAATGCACTGCGAGATCGCAATTAATTGCTGTATGATGATTGGCCAAAGCATGCACCTGACCTGCATGTTTTGGCCAATCACAGCGCGCTCTGCTAAGAGAGCCATAGTTGGCCAAAGGCAGGGTGCCTTTGGCCAATCATGGCTCAGGGGGACTAAGTCCATGCCCCACACTATATAAGGCTGCTTACACAGTGGCCGTGTGTTGTGTTGTTGGTGTGGACAGAGCGTTAGCTTGATTTAGATTAAAGTGGAGTTCCACCCCAAAAAAACGTTATGTTATATTAATGTGCTTAAAAAATTTTTTTAAAAAAACATTTGGAGAAAATTTTTTTTTTACTCACCTCTAAATGCCTGTTGCTACGGTGTCCCTCATAGTCTGCCTCCTTCAGCGCCTGGGCTCCTGACGTCACTTCCCTCGGCGCAGGAAGGGAGATCACCTCTCCCCCCTCCCTCTAAGCCAGTGGTTCTCAACTTTCTAGTGCCGTGACCCCTTGATAAAATTTCCCAAGTTGTGGGGACCCCTATCAGTAAAATTATTTTCGTAGCGTTATTTGTCAGCACCCAAGTCAAGACAAGTAATTTGCGCCCCTAACCCATGGACATTTAGCGCTCCCTGAGTCCCTTCCACTCATACAGTATTAAAACCCCTTATAGTATATTTTAGGATGTACCACTCTTTCTCTTTGTTATCCTTTCTTTCCCTTTTATCTCTCTATCCTAATTTCTTGTTTTTTTTCCCCCCATCCCTTTGGCGGGGAGTTGGGATGAGTGGCAGTGCTGGTGGGGGGTGGGATCAGTGCCAGTGCTGTGGGGAGTTCCGATCAGCCAACTTAGGTCATCTGCTGATCTGAGAACTGTAGTGGAGACTTTTAATGACAACTATAATCACTATTTGTGGTGTCTCGCAGCAGTGACATCTATGCTGAAATCAGGAGATAGGGTCTCCTCCAGCCTCTCTCACTTCACATTCCTCACCAGTCAGCTGACATCTAGTCTCTGCCCCCAGCCATGCCGTGAACTGAATGGGCGGCTGCGGGCTCCAGGGACAGCCCTGCTGGGCGGCCGCGAAAAGGCTAGGAGAACGGTGCGGACTTCAGGAACAGCCCAGGATTTGGTGACCCCTGACAAATCGCTATTCGACCCCCGAGGGGGTCCCGACCCCCAGGTTGAGAACCACTGCTCTAAGCGATCATCTGGGACATGTGACATGTCCCAGATGATTGCGCGGCCAGTCACGGTGTGCGGCGCGGCTCGCGCATGCGCAGTGGGTGCCCGGCTGAGAAGCCACAGCCGGGCGCCCACAGTTAAAATGCCGAGCAGAGGGGAAAATGAGTGGGGCTTCAATCCCCCGCATGGCTGGACCCTGGGACAGGTAAGTGTCCAATTATTAAAAGTCAGCAGCTGCAGTATTTGTAGCTGCTGAATTTTAATTTTTTTTTTTTAGTGGAAACACCGCTTCAAGCAGGCAGGTTATTCAGTTAGTGCCAGTGTATTTTATATATATATATATATATATATATATATATATATATATATAGTCAGCCTAGTATAATTATATATACTCTGCATTTAGCATAGACTATATATTCGGTGTTTACACTATATTCAGGCAGAGCAGGCAGTGTATTTATATATATATATATATATATATATATATATATATATATATATATATATATATATACTCTGCATCTAGTGTAGCCTATATCTACAGTGCATTCTGTGGTGTACTGTTATGTTAATACACTTCAGGCGGTGTACACGGTATCTACTACAGTGTGTACAGTGTCTGCTACACTTCTGATGGTGTACACAGTATAAAATACAGTGCAGCCGTTGTACAGTTTCTAATACAGTGCAGGCGGTGTACACAGTATCTAATACAGTGTGTACAGTTTCTACTACACTTCTAGTGGTGTACACAGTACACAATACAGTGCAGCTGTAGTACAGTTGCTAATACAGTGCAGGTGGTGTATACAGTATCTAATACAGTGTGTACAGTTTCTACTACACTTCTGGTGGTGTACACAGTATCTAATACAGTGTAGTGTGGTGTTGCAGAACAAAATATACATCATGCCCGGAAGGCCTCCATGGAGAGGCAGACGCTCACAGGCCACTAAAAGAGGGCAAGCACCCTCTGTGTCTACAGTCAACAGTGCTGGTCGTGGACATGGTGCATCCTCTGCAGGTGGCCGCGGGGCACGCTTGTCCTTTTTTTTCTGCTGCTAGCTGTGTTATTGAGCCAGAACATGCAGAAGAGTTGGTTGAGTGGATAACAAAGCCATCCTCATCCTCCTCATCCTCTGTCACCCAGGCTCAGAGTAGTTTGCCTTCCAACACAGCTGCCAATGCGGCCTATTCTACCGGCTCCTTGTCCACAGTCACTGCTTCTGGTCCCACCATCGTGCATGGAGGAGTCCCCAGAATTATTCAACCACAGTGTCGGGTACATTCTGCTGGAGCGATTTGAAGGATCCGATGTTGGTTCACAGGTTGAGGAAAGGAGTAACGTGAGCCTAGAGAGAGGGGGTACCTAAGAAGGACAAGAAACTGGAAGTCATGTTCCCCCAGCTGCAGCATACGGCCAAGTTTGCTCTAGTGACAAGGAGAGAGGGGATGATGAGGTCACTAACTGTACTTGGGTGCCTGAGTGAAGAGAGGAGGAGGCACAACTCCAACGAGGCAGGATGTCCTCTAGGGGCAGCTTAAGGGCAGCCACCCTATTGCATCACACCACAGAGCTCCGCAGGTGCAGGAAGCTGCTGACTCCCTGCTGACTTTTAAAAGTTCCTTGGTGTGGGCTTTTTTTGACACGTGTGCAGCAGATCAAGGGTAAGGTTGCAGAACTCATCCTGCCTTCACAGAGGGAGCACAGAATGAAACATCTTCAGGGGGCCTTGAAGAAAGGTTTGTGCAATGCATTTCCAGACCCTGGGAGGTTGCAATTTCCTGGTGCTGAACAACGCGTTGCTGAGGCTTTGTTCAGTCAGAGGAAGAGCGGTGGAGAAGGTGGCCGGCTGACCGATGCCTTTAAACAATTTTTCAGTCCTCAGCGCCAAGATCTGATCGGTTCAAGCAACCATTGCCAGGGTCTGCATTACATGGTACAGGAATATCTAGGGGCAAGAACAGACATGGAGACCTTTCTAACAGAGCATACACTGGGTTACTGGGTCTTGAGGATGGGCCACTGGCCAGAACTTGCTTAATATGCAATTGAGCTACTGGCCTGTCCTGCATCCAGCGTGCTTTCTGAACACACAATCAGTGCTGCTGGAGGGTTTGTAACAGATCACAGAGTGCGCCTGTCCACAGACTCCGTTGATATACTCACATTCATAAAAATGAATCGGTCTTGGATCAGAAGCTATCAAGCACCTGATGCTGATGTAAGTAATTGAATTTGCTATGGATGTGGAATCCCTTGAAGACTGCCTATGCTGACTATCCTATTCCTCCTCAATCATAATGATGCTAGCTTCCAACAATATTTTTGGTTTAGGGCACAACCACCACCACCCAAGGCCCAATTTTTCTGCCTCTGTTTAACAGGGGCATGAAATTACAATTTTTGATCTAATATTTCACAGCAGGGCCCATTCCTGCGCCCAACAAGAGTATCTGTGAGGGGTTACAGTGTTGTGGCACCACCACCACGCAAGGCCCAATTTCTCTGCCCCTGTTTAACAGGGGCATATAATTACAATTTTTGATCTAATATTTCACAGCAGGGCCCATTCCTGCGCCCAACAAGAGTATTTGGGAGGGGTTACAGCGTTGTGGCACCACCACCCAAGGTCCAATTCTTCTGCCCCTGTTTAACAGGGGCATGTAATTACAATTTTTGATATAATATTTCACAGCAGGTCCCGTTTCTGCGCCAAACAAGAGTATCTGTGAGGGGTTACAGTGTTGTGGCACCACCACCACGCAAGGCCCAATTTTTCTGCCCCTGTTTAACAGGGGCATGTAATTACAATTCTTGATATAATATTTCACAGCAGGGCCTGTTCCTGGGCCAAACAAGAGTAATTGTGAGGGCTTACAGTGTTCTGGTACCACCACCATCACCAAAGGCCCAATTTTTCTGCCCTGTTTAACAGGGGCATGTAATTACAATTTTTTGACATAGTATTTCACAGCAGGGCTCATTCCTGCGCCCACCAAGAGTAACTGTGAGGGCTTAAAGTGTTCTAGTACTACCACCGCCTTAGACCCAATTTTCTGCAGAGTATATAGGGCAGGCCGTATAGTATATAAACTGCTGTTCAGAGTACATAGTGCCTGGGGGACCCTCACGCCATTTAAAAAAAAAAATCTGGGTTCCCCTTAATATCCATACCAGATCCAAAGGGCCTGGTAATGGACTGGGGCGAGGGGGGGGGGAACCCATGCCTTTTTTTTCAATGATTTTCATCTATATTGCCGGGACCCGACAATACATTACAGCCGTGAGTAGTTTTAAATGACATTTTTTGCTTTAGAAATTTCATTTCTAAAGTGGTATTGTTCTAAACACGGGAAAAATGTGCTACTTTACAGGCATACTAAGGACACCCCCCCAGGCACGATATTTGAAGGAATAATTCATTTTTATTGATCCACTTTAAGCAGTATTAAAATCACTGCTCTTGAAAAAACTTCAGTTTTTAAAACTTTTTTTTGCATTGATACATGTCCCCTGGGGCAGGATCCGGGTCCCCAAACACTTTTTATGGCAATAACTTGCATATAAGCCTTTGAAAATAGCACTTTTGATTTTTCACGTTCATGTCCCATAGACTTTAACCGTGTTCGCGTGTTTGAACAAATTTTTTTCCTGTTTGCATGTTCTGCTGCGAATCGAACTGGGAGGGGGGGTGTTTGGCTCATCCCTGAACACCACTACAAGATCCTTCAATTAAAGTGGGCCTGAACTGACAAATATAAAGATTTACTATGCTGTAAGGTATATCCAGAAACAGTACCCTGAAAATGTGTATTTTGGTTTGAATTCTTCCTGAAAAATAGCAGTGCTTTCTGTGCATATGCACTCCTGTGCCTTGAGCCTTATAAATCTATATCTGTAGAGTTAGGTCACCTAAGGCACTGCTGCCTCTGACTGCTAGTCTCAGTAGATGTGGAATGAGACCTGATGCTATCACTACTGTACTGCTCACTGTTTGTCATGCACCGGGTTGGAGACTGAAATGATGAGAGGGTTCCCATGCAGCTCTGGTCTCTAGCAGATATGGTGACACGTGTGCAAGGCACACTTGGGGATCCGAGAACTTGAAAGTTGCCAGCGGAGTTAGTCAGCAAGGACGGTATCCAGACAGCAGATGGAAATCTCAGAGATACTCTAAGAGGAACCATAGCTGGCAATCTGTACACCCATGCCAGGCAAGACCTGTAGGGCAGATCTGAAAAAGCAATAGTGCGGAGATCATACGCAGGTAGGTAGAGGGCATATTGTCTTGCAGTCGGGCTGGGGTCATGCACAGGTAAGCAACTGGAATGTGAGAAGTGGTCTGGAGCCAAGCCAGGGTCATACGCAGGTAAGTAGCATAGCTGGAAATAGTAGAGAGGTCAGGAGCCAGGCCAATGTCATACACAGAAGATCAGATTTAAGCGAGGCCTATCAACAAGCCAAAGTCATGACGAGAAGTAAAGCATAGAGAAGCCTAAGAACAAGCTGAATCAGTAACAGGTAGCATGGAATCACAATACACAGGAATAAGTATCATGAATAGCTGAAGGTCATCCAGCAATTACCGGTCACAACCAGTCCTTTCCTTAAATAGGGCTCTTGGAGCAGGTTCTGCGATTGGATGTATGCAAATGTGCATGGGCAAGCGCAGACCTTCATGCAATGCTCATACGCACAAGGCCATGCAGGTTTCAGTCTGCGTATCGGTACATGACACTGTTCTGACACTGTTCTCCTTGCAGGATAAGTTGTACCTGAGGATCTGCAGTACAAGGATCCTCTTTCTTCTGTTTTATTTATTCTGGGTATTTGCGCTTGCTCCATCTATCATACTATTTCTTTAAATATCCTTCCACCACTCACCAGAGGGGCAACTCTGACATGAAAAACCAAAGCCCTGTATCAACCAAAAAAAGCTGCCTCCACAAAGGGGCATGGTGTGGAGCCAGTAATGGTGAAAAGGCAATGTAAAGATCAGCAAAAGGGAGACCACGGGCAATACTGGTGACTAATCCTTTGCCTTCTGTTTGCATTTATTTTTTGGCACAGCTTCAGTTTCTCTTTAAGAAGGCAATGCTATACTTATTCTTTAGCAGAAGTATTTTTTATTCCTTCCAACCGACTTACACTAATGCCCTGTACACACGGACAGACTTTCCGACGGAATATGTGCGATCGGAGCTTGTTGTCGGAAATTCCGACCGTGAGTGGGCTCCATCTGACTTTTTCCATCGGAATTTGCGACACACAAAGTTTGAGAGCAGGCTATAAAATTTTCCGACAACAAAATCCGTTCGCGTAAATTCCGACCGTGTGTGGACAATTCCGACGCACAAACTGCCATGCTTGCTCAGAATAAATTAAGAGACGAAAACTATTGGCTACTGCCCCGTTTATAGTCCCGACGTGCGTGTTTTACGTCACCGTGTTCAGAACGATCGGATTTTCTGACAACTTTGTGCGACCGTGTGTATGGAAAACAAGTTTGAGCCAACATCCATCAGAAAAAATCCATGGATTTTGTTTTTGGAATGTCCGATCAATGTCCGATCGTGTGTACAGGGCATAACTGGTAATCTTGACTCAGTGCTCCCCAGGCTCTATGTGAAACAAATCACACATAATATTTGTGATGTCCTATGAGTCTCTAGCAGAGGTGAACACATTGTAAAAATGGTTTTGTAATCATGGGCTGTTTCTGGACTGCAAGCCAGCAGTTTTGGATTGACAGTTGATCGCAGAGCCAAATAGAGACAATTTGTATGACTCCTCCCACTGCTCTTAATTCTAATGGTCCTTTCGATCCCATATACCCCTGAGCAATTTGAAGTGCGTTTTGAAGCTTCATCAGAAGCGCTTCAATGCTTAACACTAGAATTTCCATTATATTTAACGATGCCTGTGTAGTGTTGCTTGAAGTTCGCTGCTCAAAAAAGTACATTAATTTATTTTGGGGCAGTCATGTGTTTTGGCCCCAATAGACTTTAATAGGAGTGTTTGAGAATATGTTTTGTTACCTAGTAACTAGCTTTCCGATGTCATAAAATATAAAAAAAATGCTGACTCCTTAAAACAGAACTTCACTTAAAAGGGTAAACTCCGCTTGTTTGCATCCCCCCTCCACTACCACATTTGGTACTTTTTGGGGGGGGGGGGAGGGTACCTGGTTTTGAAAAGTACCCGCTCTCACTTCCGGTCAGATCCCTGTGGCAATCTGTGCTGAGGTTGAGCCCCCCCCCCCCCCACAGGCTTCTCGGACACATGACAGGTCCCAGAAGACTGTGGGATCATTCACGAAGTGAAGCACAGCACGCACATGCAATGTAGGAAACCAGCTGTGAAGTCAAAAGGCTTCACTGCTGGTTTTCTTTAACTGAGATGCTGGCGCCTGCACCCGAAGCCGATTAAAGAATCGGCTCGGGTGAGGACATTGCTGGATCCCTGGACAGGTAGGTGTCCTTATATTAAAAGTCAGCAGCTACAGTATTTTCTTTTGGGGAGACTGGAGCTCCTCTTTAACCTCTTCCGGACCGCCCCACGCAGATATACTTGGCAGGGTGACCGCTCTGTGCCAGATCATGTACTAGGTACATGATCTGGCACTCCCGTGTCCGGGGGTGCACGTGGCGACCTGCTCTAACTGTGATTGAACACAGCGGGAGCCAATAGTCCGGCGGACGCCCTGTTTGCCGGGACCCGCCAATTGTTCGGTAGACAGGCAGAACGGCGGTCTGCCTTTGTAAACAAGGTAGACTGCCGTTCTGTGACAAGGGAAGGCAGTGATCTTGTGTTTCTGCTAAGCAGAAACATGGATCTCTGCCTTCCAATAGTACAACCACCCCCCACAGTTATGCCACGTACACACGACCGGACTTTACGGCATACTTGGTCCTGCGGACTGGAGTCCGTCGGACAATTCGATCGTGTGTGGGCTCCAGCAGACTTTTTTTCCCCAAACGTTTGACGGACCTAGAAATGAAACATGTTTCAAATCTTTTCGACGGACTCGAGTCCGGTCGAAAAATCCGTTCGTCTGTATGCTAGTCCGACGGACAAAAACCGATGCTAGGGCAGCTATTGGCTACTGGCTATGAACTTCCTTGTTTTAGTCCGGTCGTACATCATCACGTACGAATCCGCCGGACTTTGGTTGATCGTGTGTAGACAAGTCCGTTCATTTGGAAAGTCCGTTGTAAAGTCCGTCGAAAAGTCCGCCGGACAAAGTCTGCCGTAAAGTCCACTCGTGTGTACGCGGCATTAGAAAGCACTCCCAGTGAACACACTGATCGCCCCTGATGTTAACCCCTTCCCTGCCAGTGTCACTAGTACAGGGACAGTGCATATTTTTCAGCACCGATCACTGTTTTAGTTTTACTGGTTCCCAAAAAGTATCAGTTAGGTGTTCGAATTGTCCACCGCAATATCGCAGTCCCGCTATAAGTCGCTGATCCATGCCATTACTAGTAAAAAACACAAACTGAAAAAAATAAAATATAAATATCCCACAGTTTGTAGACGCTATAACTTTTGCGCAAACCAACCAATATATGCTTATTGGGATTTTTTTACCAAAAATATGTAGCAGAATATACATTGACCTAAATTGATGAAGAAATTTGATTTTTAACATTTTTTTATTGGATATGTTTTATAGCAGAAAGTAAAAAAATATATATTTTTTTTTCAAAATTGTCTGTCTTTTTTTGTTTATAGCGCAAAAAATAAAAACTGCAGATGTGATCATATACCCCCAAAAGAAAGCTCTATTTGTGGGGAAAAAGGACCTACATTTTATTTGGGTACAGCGTCGCACGTCCACGCAATTGTCAATCAAAGTGAGGCAGTGCCGTATCGTAAAAAATGGCCTGGTCATGAAGGGGGGTAAACCTTCCGAAGCTGAAGTGGTTAAAGTGGAGTTCCACCCACTTTTACAACTCTTCAGCATCCCTCACTAAACTGTGCACTGTAAACAAATTGGATATTTTTACATTTTTTTTCTCAACACCTACTGTATATCTGCTGTATTCATTTTTCACTTCCTCCTCCCTGGCCGCGGCCGATCGCATCATTTCCTGTTTGCAATGCCTTCTGGGAAGGGGCGGCAACTTCCTCTGAAACTGCTGTTGCTATGGAAACCTGACCTGAAACCTATTACACTGCTTTTGCTGCACTGAGCATGTGCGAGATCTGCAAGAGATCCAGGAAGAAATACAGTCTGGCTTCAGATGCCCACACTTAAGATGGCCAGGGCCTGCTGTAAGTTTATAAAATAACAAACTACTGCTATAAACTAACAAAACAGACCTTAGTTTACAAACTAACTTTACTAGAATACATTAAGCTTGTGTATTATAGGGGTATTTTTATTTAAAAAGTATAATTTCAGCCGGAACACCACTTTAAATATGTCCAACAATGCCTGTACAAAAGCTAAAAAATAGGGCCAGAGAAATTACCACAGAAGCACAGCTCAAGTGTAAATGGGACCCATTTGGCTTCTTCACCATAATTGGGTTATCTCATGGTTTTTTTTATAGAGCTTTTCCCCAGATTGCATGGATTATATACTGACAGCTGCAAAACAATGACTTCTGGTACAGTTGACAGTTGTGATAAATCCACTTTGTGTCAGGGAGAAGAGTCACTTGACATCCCTGAGATATATGGATGCCTTAACTCCTCATGTCACATTGCTGATCACAGCAACCTGTAATCGAGTGAGAAAAACTAGCTCTTCTTTCCAAGTATGCAGCAACCTATTTTCCATGTTCTAGTGTGGTGCTGTTAACGTGACACTGTTGCTAAAATAAAAGTGCAAAATAAAGCACCCTCTGCAAAGAAGATATTCAATACTCACCTAGATTGGCTGCTGTGTTATCGATCTCTTTAATAATGTGACCAGAACCCGCTGGCCAAGTAATCTTTAGAATGCAACTATTTGGGGACTCTCCCATTGCTGGTTCCCGCTATGGTCAGTTGGTTGATCCATTGGCCTGTAGTGATTTAGGGGCTGATGGGAGGAACTACAGCATGCAGTGTCATATTCTCCGGATTTAGCAATTTCTCTTCACCACATGTACAAAAGAACATCTTGATGTACGTAATATGATTCATATGAATGGGCTGTCTTAACTCAGCTAATAATAGCGTGATGCATTAACACATATGCATTAACTGCATTAACGCAGCCATAGTCTGAGTGGGCCCTTACATTTTTATGTGTGCAAGGATAGAGTGGGCAAGTCATGATTACTAGGAAGTAATATGCTGTAATATACAGAAAAGGTGGTCTTCACAACCAAATACCAACAGAGATTGACGGCAGATAAATAATTTGTTGAAACGTGGAAAGAAACACTGCTCCAGCTATCACTCCTCTGGCTGTAGTCCGGACTCACCCTTTGGCCTCCTCAGCTCAGGACTGGTATTAGAACACACATTTTTCCACAGTGCAGTATATATTATAATTATAAATATTATAATTCAAACCAAAATATATACAGAACATTATAATCACTTAGCTGTAAATTTAATAGCCCTTTTAATCATAAAAATGTTGATGCTTTAGATCAGGGATCCTCAAACTACGGCCCTCCAGCTGTTGCAGAACTACACATCCCATGAGGCATTGTAAAACTCTGACATTCACAGACATGACTAGGCATGATGGGAATTGTAGTTCCTGAACACCTGAAGGGCTGCAGTTTGAAGACCCCTGCTTTAGATAAAGAAAAGGCTTGCTAGACTTTTATGACCCCCTTAAGAATAAGCATGTCTTGAAACACTTTTCTCAGGTGTGAATAACCAGCAGGACATCCAGGTTCTTAGCTTCTCTCCACGAGAGTATTCTTCATACAGGAAAGGACCCAGGGGCGGACTGACAACTCATGGGGCCCCCGGGCAATAGGAGACCATGGGGCCCCCCCTGTGTCCCTGCCACACATTACATACATTGGTCTCTACCCCCTTTAGCTGCAGAGGCAGCAGCTGAGGATGTACACATGCTGCGGCAGGAATTATACCCCCTGTTGCTTTTGGTGGGTGATCGTGACCCAATCAAGTAAATAGGGCCACTCTGCAAACACCCAGCAACCATGTGTAATGCACGCAGTAGCAGCATGCTAGTGTGGGATCCAAGGGCTTAAAGCAGGTTATGTGATGAGGCAATACAACACCTCTTTATAGCCTGTTTTAGCCGCTTGGTCGCTGTACTGCATAAGGTTGCACAACCTTTGCAGAGCAAGCCCCATGCCAAGCGTGACAGGGTGTATAATTTCTGCTGAGGCTGCAACATGTGTACACCCCTGGACCCCTAGGATGGAAGCAGAGAGGGATCCCTGGGATGGAAGCAGAGAGGGGCAAAGGCTGCGGACATAATACGGGAGGTGGACAGAGGCTGCGGACATACTGCAGGTGGACAGAGGTTGCGGACATACTACAGGAAGTGGACAGAGGCTGCAGACATACTGCAGGTGGACAGAGGCTGCGGACATACTGCAAGTGGACAGAGGCTGCAGACATACTGCAGGAGGTGGACAGAGGTTGCGGACATACTGCAAGTGGACAGAGGCTGCAGACATACTGCAGGAGGTGGACAGAGGTTGCGGACATACTGCAAGTGGACAGAGGCTGCAGACATACTGCAGGAGGTGGACAGAGGTTGCGGACATACTGCAAGTGGACAGAGGCTGCAGACATACTGCAGGAGGTGGACAGAGGTTGCGGACATACTGCAAGTGGACAGAGGCTGCAGACATACTGCAGGAGGTGGACAGAGGCTGCGGACATACTGCAGGAGGTGGACAGAGGCTGCGGACATACTGCCGGAGATGGAAAGAGGCTGCGGACATACTGCAGGAGGTGGACAGACGCTGCGGACATACTGCAGGAGGTGGACAGAGGCTGCGGACATACTGCAGGAGGTGGACAGAGGCTGCGGACATACTGCAGGAGGTGGACAGAGGTTGCGGACATACTGCAGGTGGACAGAGGTTGCGGACATACTGCAAGTGGACAGAGGTTGCGGACATATTGCACGTGGACAGAGGTTGCGGACATACTGCAGGAGGTGGACAGAGGTTGCGGACATACTGCAAGTGGAAAGAGGCTGCGGACATACTGCAAGTGGACAGAGGTTGCAGACATACTTCAGGAGGTGGACAGAGGTTGCGGACATACTGCAGTAGGTGGACAGAGGTTGCAGACATACTGCAGGAGGTGGACAGAGGTTGTAGACATACTGCAGGAGGTGGACAGAGGCTGCGGACATACTGCAGGAGGTGGACAGAGGCTGCGGACATACTGCAGGAGGTGGACAGAGGCTGCGAACATACTGCAGGTGGACAGAGGTTGCAGACATACTGCAAGTGGACAGAGGTTGCGGACATACTGCAAGTGGACAGAGGCTGCGGACATACTGCAAGTGGACAGAGGCTGCGGACATACTGCAGGTGGACAGAGGTTGCGGACATACTGCAGGAGGTGGACAGAGGTTGCGGACATACTGCAAGTGGACAGAGGCTGCAGACATACTGCAAGTGGACAGAGGCTGCGGACATACTGCAGGTGGACAGAGGCTGCGGACATACTGCAGGTGGACAGAGGTTGCGGACATACTGCAGGAGGTGGACAGAGGTTGCGGACATACTGCAAGTGGACAGAGGCTGCGGACATACTGCAAGTGGACAAAGGCTGCGGACATACTGCAAGCGGACAAAGGCTGCGGACATACTGCAAGTGGACAGAGGCTGCGGACATACTGCAAGTGGACAGAGGCTGCGGACATACTGCAAGTGGACAGAGGTTGCAGACATACTGCAAGTGGACAGAGGTTGCAGACATACTGCAAGTGGACAGAGGTTGCAGACATACTGCAAGTGGACAGAGGTTGCAGACATACTGCAAGTGGACAGAGGTTGCAGACATACTGCAAGTGGACAGAGGTTGCAGACATACTGCAAGTGGACAGAGGTTGCAGACATACTGCAAGTGGACAGAGGTTGCAGACATACTTCAGGAGGTGGACAGAGGTTGCAGACATACTTCAGGAGGTGGACAGAGGTTGCGGACATACTTCAGGAGGTGGACAGAGGTTGCGGACATACTTCAGGAGATGGACAGAGGTTGCGGACATACTTCAGGAGGTGGACAGAGGTTGCGGACATACTTCAGGAGATGGACAGAGGTTGCGGACATACTTCAGGAGGTGGACAGAGGTTGCGGACATGATAGTGTCCTCCTCACCCCCTCACAGTAGCCTCCTCCTCTGTCCACCATCATATTACTTCTCCACATCATCAGTGCTGTGTCCTCCTCCTGTGCCACTTTCACCTCTCCACAGATCAGGGCAGCACTGTGCTGCCCCGACCTGTGGAGAGGTGAAATGGGCACAGGAGGAGGACACAGCACTGAAGTGGAGAAGTAATATGATGGTGGACAGAACACATCAGTCTCTGTCCCTCTCCTGCATGCCACAGCTTCACCCTCTACCGCCTCCGGGCTCCCACTGATGTCCCCCGTTCTCACTCCCCACAGTTTTACTCTCCTCCTCCTCCTCAGTCCTCACCCCTGCTCGGCTTCTCTGTCTCTGTCTCCTCTGCCATAGTGTGTCCCGAGCGTCTATTTGAAAATGGCGCCGGTCGGCGCCATCACGTTACTGCGCATGCGCCGCCCGGGCGAGCGCGGACGAGCTTTCACGAGCCCGGCCGGCTTCGGAGCGGCGCATGCGCAGTTCCATGGTCGGCTCGCGGCCATCTTTTTTACGGGCACCGATGCCCATAACGGCGTTACGGGCAGCTTCAAAAAGGGGTTAATTCTACGGGCGTTTGGCAACACTGTGGGGCCCCCTGCTGGACACCGGGCCCTCGGTCGGCGCCCGAGTGACCTAATGGTCAGTCCACCCCTGAAAGGACCAGCACACCACCACTCCTCCAAATACAGCCTAGGATCAGCTCAGACCAGCAATAAAAAAAAGCCTGTATAGTGCAGAATGTTTAAAACCATAAAGTACCTTATTCATGAAAAAATTTATACTCACATAAAAAGTCCCTTTGAAATTACATAAAAAGCCCCTTTAAAATCACACGATCGGCACTTCTGGGTGCTCCTGCGTGCAACTTCAATTCCACTTGACGCATTTTGTCATTTGACTTCCTCAGGACATCCTCAGGGTGCTTAAAGATGTATTTCATGCATGGTACTTGTTTCTGGGTCCCATACTGAGTGGCCAGCCTGGTGCATTTTGAACATAGGAGGTTGGCCCTCAGCACAGGTGCCATTCAGTGAATGCTTTGCATGTTCTGTACGAATGCAAAGTGTTCTCTGATTGGAAGAGGTGTAGAGGCAGGGCAGTGAGATCACACTTTCCACCTCTAATCTGAGAACGCTTTGCATTCATTCATAAAGTGCAAGGAATTCTCTTAATAGCACTGTGTCAAGTGGCCAACCCCCTGTGTTCACAATGCATCAGTCTGGTCATTCTGCAAGGGACCCAGAAGCAAGTGGAGATCGCTGGAGTAGCGGTGTCTATTTCAGTGATTTTCAGTTTCCAGGGGGATTAGCCAGGTACATAGTTACATAGCCAGATACATAGTTACATTGGTCCAAGCTGGCCCAACATACAGTATCTCACAAAAGTGATTACAACCCTCACATATTTGTAAATATTTTATTATATCTTTTCATGTGACAACACTGAAGAAATGACACTTTGCTACAATGTAAAGTAGTGAGTGTACAGCTTGTATAACAGTGTAAATTTGCTGTCCCCTCAAAATAACTCAACATACAGCCATTATTGTCTAAACCGCTGACAACAAAAGTGAGTACACCCCTAAGTGAAAATGTCCAAATTGGGCCCAAAGTGCCAATATTTTGTGTGGCCATCATTATTTTGCAGCACTGCCTTACCCCTCTTGGGCATGGAGTTCACCAGAGCTTCACAGGTTGCCACTGGAGTCCTCTTCCACTCCTCCATGATGACATTACAGGGCTGGTGGATGTTAGAGACCTTGCACTCCCCCACCTTCCATTTGAGGATGCCCCACAGATGCTCAATATGGTTTAGGTCTGGAGACATGCTTGGCCAGTCCATCACCTTTACCCTCAGCTTCTTTAGCAAGGCAGTGGTCATCTTGGAGGTGTGTTTGGGGTCATTATCATGTTGGAATACTGCCCTGCGGCCCAGTCTTCGAAGGGAGGGCATTATGCTCGGCTTCAGTATGTCACAGTACATGTTGGCATTCATGGTTCCCTCAATGAACTGTAGCTCCCCAGTACCGGCAGCACTCCTGCAGCCCCAGACCATGGCATTCCCACCACCATGCTTGACTGTAGGCAAGACACACTTGTCCTTGTACTCCTCACCTGGTTGTCCCCCCACACGCTTGACACCATCTGAACCAAATAAGTTTATCTTGGTCTCATCAGACCAGAGGACATGGTTCCAGTAATCCATGTCCTTAGTCTGCTTATCTTCAGCAAGCTGTTTGCGGGCTTTCTTGTGCATCATCTTTAGAAGAGGCTTCCTTTTGGGATGACGGCCATGCAGACCAATTTGATGCAGTGTGCCGCATATGGTCTGAGCAATGACAGGCTGCCCCTCCACCCCTTCAACCTCTGCAGCAATGCTGGCAGCACTCATACCTCTATTTCCCAAAGACAACCTCTGGATATGATGCTGAGCATGTGCACTCAACGTCTTTGGTCGACCATGGCGAGACCTGTTCTGAGTGAAACCTGTCCTGTTAAACCGCTGTATGGTCTTGGCCATAATGCTGCAGCTCAGTTTCAGGGTCTTGGCAATCTTCTTATAGCCTAGGCCATCTTTATGTAGAGCAACAATTCTTTTTTTTCCAGATCCTCAGAGAGTTCTTTGCCATGAGGTGCCACGTTGCACTTCCAGTGACCAGTATGAGAGAGTGAGAGCGATAACACCAAATTTAACACACCTGCTCCCCATTCACACCTTAGACCTTGTAACACTAACAAATCACATGACACCGGAGAGGGAAAATGGCTAATTGGGCCCAATTTGGACATTTTCACTTAGGGAAGTACTCACTTTTGTTGCCAGCGGTTTAGACATTAATGGCTGTGTGTTGAGTTATTTTGAGGGGACAGTAAATTTACACTGTTCTACAAGCTGTACATTCACTACTTTACATTGTAGCAAAGTATCATTTCTTCAGTGTTACATAGTTACATAGTAGGTGAGGTTGAGAAAAGACACAAGTCCAACCTATGTGTCAGTATTACATTGTATATCCCTGTATGTTGTGGTCATTCAGGTGCTTTTCTAATAGTTTCTTGAAGCTATCAATGCTCCCCGCTGAGACCACCGCCTATGGAAGGGAATTCCACATCTTTGCCGCTCTTACAGTAAAGAACCCTCTACGTAGTTTAAGGTTAAACCTCTTTTCTTCTAATTTTAATGAGTGGTCACGAGTCTTGTTAAACTCTCTTCTGCAAAAAAGTTTTATTTCTATTGTGGGGTCACCAGTACGGTATTTGTATATTGAAATCATATCCCCTCTCAAGCGTCTCTTCTCCAGAGAGAATACCGGTAAGTTCAGTGCTCGCAACCTTTCCTCATAACTAATATCCTCCAGACCCTTTATTAGCTTTGTTGCCCTTCTTTGTACTCGCTCCATTTCCAGAACTGGACAGCATACTCCAGGTGCGGCCGGACCTGTCACCTGAAAAGATACACAAATATGAAAAGATTACAAATATGTGAGGGGTGTACTCACTTTTGTTAGATACTGTAACTATGCAAAAAATATACCATGCCTGGAATTTTTGCCTTCAGCCACTTGTGGTTAAATAATAAATTTACTATGCAATGTGTACTGAATAATGACAAATGTATGCATACATTTTGATCAGTTAAATACCTGCTGTTTAAAAGATTGTTAATCATTTTAAATTCTTAGATGATGCTGTATCTACAGTTTGATCTGATTTTGCAGCTACGTGGGTAGAATGAAAGATTAAAAATGTTCAGCAGTGTTCCCTATAGGAACTGGTCCTCTTCTGAGCCTGCTGTGAACAGACGACCAATTAGTTGCAGTTGTCAGTCAAGCTACAATGACAGCTATCAGTGAGCAGGTGTGGCCAGATGTAAAGTTTACAAAAAAAAAAATAACTGTAAGAATATGAAAGTAGAACTTTTGGCATAATAAAAAAAAAAATACATATACAATGCCGTTTTTGTTTTTCTGACTTCCCCACCCCTGTAATATTTTTACCTGTTAGTAGATCTGTTACAGTGCCTTGGAAAAGTATTCATACCCCTTGACATTTTCCACATTTTGTCATGTTACAACCAAAAACATAAATGTATTTTATTAGGATAAGGCGTCCTTCTATATTTGGGGAATATGGAGGGCTTATGCCCCGTACACACGATCGGACTTTCCGACAACAAAACCATGGAATTTTGTTCGAAGGTTGTTGGCTCCAACTTGTCTTGCATACACACGGTCACACAAATGTTGGCCAACAATTACGAACGTGGGAACGTGGTGACGTACAAGACGTACGACGAGCCGAGAAAAAGGAAGTTCAATAGCCAGTGCGGCTCCTTCTGCTTGATTCCGAGCATGCGTGAACTTTTGTGCGTCGGACTTGTGTACACACGAACGGAAATTGCGACAACAAATGTTCGATGGAGCATACACATGGTTGGACTTTCAGCCAACAAGCTTCACATCCAACATTTGTTGTCAGAAAATCCAATTGTGTGTACGGGGCATTACAGTTTCGGACAGCCTATTGTCTTGCCTGACACTTTCTGTTTCTGTAACTGATTTTCCCAAACTATAATCTCAATATCATTGAACCAGCCTGTGATAATCCCAGATTTTAGTTATTATGTGACGGAAGAGAGCAGTTTTAGCAATAATCTATGTGATTATCCAGATTATCTACTACATAGATTGTTCCTGGGAGAGGAAAAGTATATTCTGTGGCCTTGGCGGTCATGTTTGTACCCAACCCAGCCAACCCATTTCACCTGCTGTCCTGAGTGGGAGAGAATTTTGAAAAACGTTGTTCATTGTTAAAGTTAACAGTAAAGAAAACATTGGGATCCTACAGTACATGCTATGGTGAGGCTTTATATATGTATCTTGGACAGAACACTCTCAGCTATTGGCTGAGAGCGCTGATCGGGAGCCGGTCGACTGCTGGTTTTCCAGCTGGTTGTTAGTACAGCGGCACTTCCTGTCCCATAGCCAAAACAGGAAGTGAGGAGAGCTCGCTCCAATGTGAGGGAATCCGGGGGGTGTCACCAGAACTAGTGTCCTCATTGGAAGATTTCCCTTCTTACTATTCTGGTGTCAACCCAAAATTTGGGGTGTTCTTTTACTTTAACTTTTGATTATATCGGTAAACAAGACAAATAGGATGAATCTCCCTAATGGGGCAACAGATAGCAATAAAAACCTGACAGGTGTTCCAATTTTTTTCCAAAAGTAAAAGTTAGTTACAGTTTAAATATTGACATGCATGCAGCAATTATACAAAAAAAAAAAAACAAGGTATACGGCGCAAACACAGATGTACACAAACTCAGTAATATACAGTCCTACAGCAAGGTGCTATACACATTAAAAAAGTCCATGATAATGCATAAAGTCCATAATAAAAGTTTAGGGACAAAAGGCAGCTCCACCAAAAGACAGGAACAGGAACTGAGGTGGCGCCACTAAGCGCAGTATTAAAAACAGTGTTTTATTAGGCAGCTAAATGTGCACTCACATAAATTAACAAGAAGGAACGCCTGTAATGTAACAGCAGCAGTGTCTATGTATGGATCATCCTCTCCATTGCCCAACAGATCATCTCAGACATGATGTCACTTCCTCTTACGCGCTCCATGGTGGTTCCGGATGACTTTCCACTACAGCTAATGAGCCGCACCCTGGCTCTCCTATTCATGCGGTACTGCTGCTGACATCCTCGACTATGGAGAGGACTATCCACACATAGACCCTGCTGCTGTTACATTCCAGGCGTTCCTTCTTGTGGATTTATGTGAGTGCACATTTAGCTGCCTAATTAAACACTGTTTTCAATACTGCACTTAGTGGCGCCCCCTCTCTCCTATGCAGCGATTATACAACAACAACTGTAGTATTGTTTTATAAAAGGCACCAAGATTTATCATTAAAAAGCAATCCTCGAGTAACAGTCAATTGACTTTTTTTTTTTTTTGGTAAAATGATACTGTTGCCCTGTTCTGTGACATATCTGTGATTTATTCATGCAGAAGGTAAGTTTGCTGAAAGGTTCACTTTAATAAAAACTTATATTACATATACTAATATTACATATTACAATATTATATTCTACGTACAGTACATATGGAATTGTTTATCTTTACATTATTCTGATAATTGTCCATTAAGGAGAAGCATGATCTGATAGAAGTTCCCTGATGACACCATTGTCTTTTTATATCTCAGATGCTCAGATGCTGAGGGAAATGACAAATTCCCTCTGCAACAGGTATCATAAAGGAAATGCACAGGGGAGAATTATAAGTGTGAGACTGTGGTTTTATGAGCTCACATGTTTCAAAAACATTTTTCAGTGCCCTGTAATTTTTCACAGGTAAATTTGAAGGTTTTTTACCTATGAAGAATTCATTAACCTATATGAATTTTGGATTGATGATTTGTCTACTAAGATAATGTCAGACTGAAAAGAAAAGAATAGCATGGGGTCTTATGCTGCCTTTTAAAATAATGCATTTGGGTGGCAAAAATATGAATGCAATCTATACACTGGGGGGGAGAACCTCTGGGGGATTCTAGGATGGAAAAGGACCTGGGGGTCCTAGTAGATGATAGGCTCAACAATGGCATGTAATGCCAAGCTGCTGCAAGCAAAGCCAACAGAATATTGGCATGCATTAAAAAGGGGATCAACTCCAGAGATAAAATGGTAATTCTCCCACTCTACAAGACTCTGGTCTGGCTGCACCTGGAGTATGCCGTTCAGTTCTGGACACCAGTCCCTAGGAAGGATTTACTGGAACTGGAGAGAGTCCAGAGAAGGGCAACAAAGCTAATAAAGGAACTGGAGGATCTTAGTTATGAGGAAAGGTTGCGAGCACTGAACTTATTCTCTCTGGAGAAAAGACGCTTGAGAGGGGATATGATTTCAATGTACAAATACTTTACTGGTGACCGCACAATAGGGATAAAACTTTTCCATGAAAGGGAATTTAAAAAGTTATGTGGTCATTCATTAAAATTAGAAGAGAAGCGGTTTAACCTTAAACTGCGTAGAGGGTTCTTTACTGTAAGAGTGATAAGGATGTGGAATTCTCTTCCGCAGGCAGTAGTTACAGCGGGGAGCATCGATAATTTAAAAAAAAAACTATTAGATAAGCACCTGAACAACCACAACATACAGGGATATACAATGTAACACTGACATATAATCACGCACACAGGTTGGACGTGATGGACTTGTGTCTTTTTCAACCTCACCAACTATGTAACTTTGTAATAGATGCAATCACATTTGTTTGCATTTGCGGTCACTGTTATTTAAAAAACAAAAGCATTTAACTGCAAAAGAAGTGGTATTATACTTGTCTTTTCAGTAGCAACTATTTTTGCTCCACTGAATCTTCAGCATTTAAAAATTATGGGAACGTTGGGTGCCTGTGTCCCCTGGTGTAATCTGTGGTTTCATCCTCTGACCCCTATCTCACCACAACACACAGAAGCGACATAAGGGAACCACAATTCATGATGGGGAAAACAGGTGTAACACTCTCCTAGCTAGGCTGCTAGGTAAATTTAGTTTTTGATTCCACTGTGGTGAGTGGAACAGTGATTGATTGCTTTGGTCTGATAATTTTTTCCTGAGCTGAGCATTTGATTGCTTCCCCTTGTCCCTGGAAGAAGCTTCCAGAGCATAGGGACGGAGATTCAAATGATCAGTTGAATATATATCAGGCCCCAGCCAATCCCTGAGAGGTGTATTCAGCAGGTGGCTGAGGTGGTGAGAAATGTGCAGGGTTCCAAGTCTTAGGGGGCTGTTGCCCCCAGGGACAGCTGATTTAAGTTAAGGATCACAGTCTAGGCCTCAGTAGTTGCTGAGGGCCTGGGGAAGCTTGCCTTAGAATTGCATTTGATGGAGGCACTTTACTCAAGTCCTGGGTCTGGAGAAGGATCGTTTATCTCCCTCACTGAACATATACGTGTGGATGCAGGGTGGCAGACAGCTTCTGAGATCCTGGATGGCTGTGTACTTGTGGCATGTAGGTGCCAAAGGTAGCTATGTACTGAGATGGCTCTCTAATGCCCTGTACACACGATCGGACATTCCGACAACAAAATCCATGGATTTTTTCCGACGGATGTTGGCTCAAACTTGTTTTGCATACACACGGTCGCACAAAGTTGTTGGAAAATCCGATGTTTCTGAACGCGGTGACGTAAAACACGTACGTCTGGACTATAATTGGGGCAGTAGCCAATAGCTTTCGTCTCTTAATTTATTCTGAGCATGCTTGGCACTTTGTGTGTCGGAATTGTCCACACATGGTCGGAATTTACGCGAACGGATTTTGTTGTCGGAAAATTTTATAGCCTGCTCTCAAACTTTGTTTGTCGGAAATTCCGATGGAAAAAGTCCGATGGAGCCCACACACGGTCGGAATTTACGACAAGCTCCGATCGCACATATTCCGTCGGAAAGTCTGACCGTGTGTACAGGGCAATTGGGTCTCAGAGTATTGGCCATTGCCCTTGGTCCTCTGCAGAATCCATGTTGCTAGCTTAGAGAAACCTGACCTCCTGTTACTGTGCAAGTGTTTTGGTGTATCCTATGCCCTAATCCTCTCCTGTTAGGGCACACAGAAGAGCACATAAGGGGCACCACAGATTGCCAACAGCTAAACAAAATATAGGAAACAATAGAGAATGTAAGGAAGTGGGCATTTAAATGGTTATTCCCTGATGATATAGCATACACTTAAATTTGTAAAAACAAATGTTTATTGAAATATACATAGAAGATACATATCCGAATACATAAAGGAGGCTAACAAAGAGTCCTATACAGTATCTCACAAAAGTGAGTACACCCCTCATATTTTTGTAAATATTTTAATATATCTTTTTATGTGACAACAATGAAGAAATTACACTTTGCTACAATGTAAAGTTGTGAGTGTACAGCTTGTATAACAGTGTAAATTCGCTGCCCCCTCAAAATAACTCAACAAACAGCCATTAATGTCTAAATCACTGGCAATAAAAGTGAGTACACCCCCAACTGAAAATGTCCAAATTGGGCCCAATTGGCCATTTTTCCTCCCCGGTGTCATGTGACTCGTTAGTGTTACAAGGTCTCAAGTGTGAATGGGGAGCAGGTGTGTTAAATTTGGTATTATCACACTCACTCTCTCATACTGGTCACTTGAAGTTCAACATGGCAAAAAACTCTCTGAGGATCTGAAAAAAAATAATTGTTGCTCTACATAAATATGGTGGCCTAGGCTATAAGAAGATTGCCAAGACCCTGAAACTGAGCTGCAGCACAGTGGCCAAGACGATACAGCGGTTTAACAGGACAGGTTCCACTCAGAACAGGCCTCGCCATGGTCGACCAAAGAAGTCAAGTGCACATGCTCAGTGTCATATGCAGAGGATATCCAGAGGTCTTTGGGAAATAGACGTATGAGTGCTGCCAGCATTACTGCAGAGGTTGAAGGGGTGGGAAGTCAGACTGTCAGTGCTCAGACCATACTCCGCACACTGCATCAAATTGGTCTGCAAGGCTGTCGTCCCAGAAGGAAGCCTCTTCTAAAGATGATGCACAAGAAAGGCTGCAAACAGTTTGCTGAAGACAAGCAGACTATTGACATGGATTACTGGAACCATGTCCTGTGGTCTGATGAGACCAAGATAAACTTATTTGGTTCAGATGGTGTCAAGTGTGTGTGGCGGCAACCAGGTGAGAAGTACAAAGACAAGTGTGTCTTGCCTACAGTCAAGCATGATAGTGGGAGTGTCATGGTGTGGGGCTGCACGAGTTCTGCCAGCACTGGGAGGCTACAGTTCATTGAGGGAACCATGAATGCCAACTGAAGTAGAGCATGATCTCCTCCCTTCAGAGATTGGGCCGCAGGGCAGTATTCCAACATGATAACGACCCCAAACACACCTCCAAGACGACCACTGCCATGCTAAAGAAGCTGAAGGTAAAGGTGATGGACTGGCCAAGCATGTCTCCAGACCTAAACCCTATTGAGCATCTGTGGGGCATCCTCAAACGGCAGGTGGAGGAGCGCAAGATCTCTAACATCCACCAGCTCTGTAATGTCATCATGGAGGAGTGGAAGAGGACTCCAGTGGCAACTTGTGAAGCTCTGGTGAACTCCATGCCCAAGAGGGTTAAGGCAGTGCTGGAAAATAATGGTTGCCACACAAAATATTGACACTTTGGGCCCAATTTGGACATTTTCACTTAGGGGTGTACTCACTTTTGTTGCCAGCGGTTTAGATATTAAGGGAGTGTGTTGAGTTATTTTGAGGGGACAGCAAATTTACACTGTTATACAAGCTGTACACTCAATACTTTACATTTTAGCAAAGTGTAATTTCTTCAGTGTTGTCACATGAAAAGATATAAGAAAATATTTACAAAAATGTGAGGGGTGTACTTACTTTTGTGAGATGCTGTATATCAAATACACTGCCAGTAACTCAATAACCTGCCTTGTATAATCTAACTCAAGCTATCTCTCTGTCCACACCAACAACACTACACACGACCGCCGTGTAAGCAGCCTTATATAGTGTGGGGTGTGGACTTATGCCCCGTACACACGGTCGGATTTTCCGATGGACAATGTCCGATCGGAGCGTGTAGTCGGAAATTCCGACCGTGTGTGGGCGCCATCGGACATTTTCCATCGGATTTTCCGACACACAAAGTTGGACAGCAGGAGATAAAATTTTCCGACAACAAAATCCGATCGCGTCAATTCCGACCGTGTATGGCCTGTTCCGACGCACAAAGTGCCACGCATGCTCAGAAGAAATTCCGACACGGGACAGCTCGTTCTGGTAAACTTAGCGTTCGGAATGGATACAGCACTTTCGTCACGCTGCAATGTAAAAAATGGTTTAATACAGCGCACTCTCTTCTTCTTTATAATGTGACAAGAATTAAGTAGTTTTGCTGCTCATATTCACACACACTTTTCACAAACTTTTATTTGTGTTTTTTTAGTGGGATTCCCTCAATATATTGTTATTAGTTGTCACATCTGACAGTTTTATATTTTTTATGTTTTTTATTTTTTTTTTTAAAAGCCTTTTTTTTTCTTTAATGTTTGTATTTTTTCCAAGGCTGATCTTTGTTCAATGTTATTTTTATTTTTACTCCAGAATATTTTTGTGTGTGTTTTGTGTGTCAAGTTACCCCAACACCATTGATATCTTTTATTAATTAATCTCCAGGAGATTTTTTGTTGTTGGTGTCCCTTGTTCATTTCACATTGTATATTTGAAATGTACCTGAATCCTCACAAACAAACCATCATTTTTGAAGTAAAACACATAGGAGAGTATAATTCAAAACAAAAATCCTTTATTAAGGTATCAGAACCAAACAAAGAGGAAGGCAACACTGGAGAAACATGAGAAATTAGTGAAGCCTGGGACCCCCACGGCAGATAACAATTCTTAAAGCTCAAAATTGGTGGCCTGAGGAGTCCATATATAAGGGAGGGCAGTCTGGTCCGGGATTCACAGAGATCGGGATAGCAGCAGATGACATCTCTGTCCCCAGGCTGTGGTACCACAAGAGGCTGCATTTTTTGGCCGACCAGACTGAACCCAGGGCAATCACTGTCTGGTCTTCCTTTCACACTTCCTTCCGGGCTGTCGCTGTGCAGTTGTAGATGTGGCAGGAGGAGGAGTAGGACCTGGAGGAGGAGGAGGACTGGGGGGACCTGGAGGAGGACTGGAGGGACCTGGAGGAGAGGGAGGAGGAGGAGGAGGACCTGCAGGAGGAGGAGGAGGACCATCACAAAGGTGTGTGTCAGGTGTAATTTGGGCCCTCATACCTCTCTCCAGAGCCTCTGATATGAGGGCCTCACACATGGCTTGTTGGCCCTCCTCCATCCTCTGCATTTTATATGCAATGAATGCACCAATGTTCTCCTGCCTGGTGTGGGGTGCTCCCAGGACCTCAGTAGCCCTACAAAAAAATCTGATAGCCGCCTCCTCCAGGGTACTCCTCCTACTGCCACTTTCTGTTTTCACCGGGGGTGGAGGGACCTGCACATCAGCCAGCCGGCTCGGCCCGGCCACCTCCTGGCTGAGACTTCCCTGTGTATGAAAAAGGGACATGGTTTTAGTTTTTGCATCATCAATCACAATCATAAATTAGTACTCCCAACTAACATCTAGTTAACATCATTGATTGGACAAGCAGAAATATTTAGAGGAATGCTATACCTGGCTCAATCTGGGCTCCTCCACATGTGGCCTGGAAGGCCCAGGTTGGGCGTCAGAAGCCTCAGCCGGACGGGAAGGAAGTGTGGAAGGAAGACTTGAGAGGATTGGCCTGGGTTCAGTCTGGCCTGCCAGAAAATGCAGCCTGTCGTAGTACAACATCCTGGGGACATAGATGTCATCTGCTGCTCCGGATCTCTGTGAATCCAGGACTTTCCTGCGCTCCCTCAGATATGTGCTCCTCAGGCCACCAATGAAAATCTTTAAATAGAGGATGTCTGCCGTGGGGATCACCTGCTTCATAATTTCACACAATTGCTCCAGTGCTGCCTTCCTCTTTGCTTTGTTCTTGTAATGGGGGTGTTTAATCTCCCACAGACAGGGCAGCTCCCTTAGCATATCAATGAAGACTGACATGAAGTCAGTATCTTCTTTCATGACCATATCCATGTTCACTGCAAGACACAACACAAGACAAAGCCTAATGTCAGACCAAACTCTCCTAATCTTGTTACAATATAGGCCTCAATCTATAGAAGCAGTATAGGCCCAAGTTTGTCTCTTACCTTCGTTCTTACGATCGCCGCGTTCAATGCTCCTTCCTCCGCTCACAGATCAAACGTAATACGCACGTGTGTTACGCTTTATATACACTGCGCATGCGTGTAACTCCGCCCGCCCCTGACGTTCTTTCTAGTGTATTCTCCGCCCCTTTTCGTTCGGCGCAGTGGGGGAAGAGCATGATGGCGGACATACAGCAGGTGCGGGCTAATTCTAGCAACGAGGAGGAGGAGGAAAGGGCGGATCCAGGCACGTCCCGATCCAGAAGGATACGTTTTAAGGCCACAAATATGTCGTTTGGGGAGATGTTGGAGATGGTCGGCATCATGAGGAAGTCCGACTATGACGGGAAATATGGGCCTTACCCCCACCCCAACATCCGAAAGGCCAAAATCATTGGTAAAGTGGTCAGGAGTCTAGAGCGGAATTTCGGGGTACGAAGGTCTAAAGATCAGCTCAGGAAGCGGTGGTCGGACCTGAAATTGAGAGAGCCAGAGCAGTACCGAAAGATCCGGAGAGTGCTGCAAAAAAGTAAGTAGTTGTGCTGTGTTCCTATTCTTTATGTCTTTATTACGTTCGTTCTGCTCCATATGCTTTGATTAGTTGTAACGTTTCCAAAGGTCAACTTTAATGTTCATGGGCACATTATTCGTTCGTATCAAACATTTTTCTTTCGGCCTCTAGAACACCATTGTTGATGCAATATGCATTTTCACACATTTTTGGGGGCCTACTTGGATGCCAAATATTTGTTTGTGTAGATTTGTTTGTTACTAGAATGAAATGCCAACTAGATTGTGTGTAAGGAGAGGACACTGAGCAGCTGCTTTCACATCTGGACACTGGAGCACTAGTGTGGGACACAAGAACACCATTTTTATTAGGGGGGCCACACAGGTGCTCCAGTGTATACTATAGGGGGGTCTCCATCTGTGAAGCTTGTACTAAACAGGTAAAGTATTGCAGCTTGACACAGGGCAATAAAAAAAATACATCTTGGAACTCGGCTAAAATAGACAATTGTACCCCACTTCCAAGCAATGTTTCCTAGTTCTAGTTCTGCCATCAAATATCTGTGTGCTAATTATACCATTTTTGTTTTACATAGGGGAGAAAAGACTCGGAGGACACCCCTCATCCCAGGAGACCAGAGACCCCCCACCTCTGGAAGAAGGGGAAATAGCAACACAAGAAGAAGAGCAGGAGGAAGAAGAAGATGTGGTGGAGATTGGCACCACAACAGGTGAGTGTCTGCAACCACAGGCTCAGGTAAAAGAGATGGCTGGTGGCAGATTTTTGAGACCTTTTTTTTGGTTCTTTATCTCTTTTTAGGTGATCGTGATGTGAGGGAGAGAGAACGCTTTACTTCTGAAAGTGCCCAGATCCTGATCGGGGAGATCATGGGATGTAATCTCGAATTGCACAACATACAGCAACAAATCAATGATGATATTAAAAAAAATAATAACATCATTGATGTTTTGGGGCGAATTTAAACCCCACAAAATAACTTGTTTTATTGTGGTCCAATCTTTTCAAATTTTTTTCAATGTTTAGAAAAGCCAAATTTGGAGGATGCACACAGTGTGCCAACATGTGCTATCTGCCATCACGGGAGATCAATGGACGCGTTTTGGGGGTGCAAACCCTTCCTCAATTCTAAAGTCGCGTTGAGGAAAGGCTTGCTCCCCCAAAACACGTCCCTTGATCCCCCCTGATGGCAGATAGCACATGTTGACATTCGTAAATTTGTGTGCATCTTCCAAATTTGGCTTTTCCAGGGGTGATTTCCCCCCATCTGAAGGCTATATCAAACCCAGTTCCTAAATACTGATGTCTGATATAGCCTTCAGGTTTTACCTAATGTGAACTTTGTAAGTTCAAGATTTTTGGCTTTCTTGTTGGTTTTACACAGGCCTGTTTTATCTGAAATGGTTATTTTGATTTTTCATAATGCTACTGCAAACATTGTTATACAACAAACATGTTGGTTTGTTTTAAAAATCTTTCGTAAATGCACATGTGATTGTGCAGCTATAAAAAAGTGGCTTAATCAATAATGTGTGGATTATTGTCTCAACACTACAACACTTTTGGGGTGATGTAATTGTTGTTTTATGCAAAAATGGGGGTTATTTCCTAAGGGAAAATACACTTTTCACTACAAGTGCAGGTTCAGTGCAGTTGCAAGTGCACTTGTAGTGAAATGTGTTTTTGCATTTAGGAATTACCAGCCAACACAGTTTTTTATAAGGTTACCCAATCACGACATTTTCTGCACTCAACACATTTCTGTCAGGGTCAGCTAAAAGAAACACAAGCAGTAAATGTCCACAAAGAATTTTTTTTGTTTTTTTTTTATTTTAAAAAGTTTTCACAGATTGTCTGGCATATTGATAGCCCCCCTACCCGCAAAGAACTCCAGGTAGCGTAACCGGACATCACGGGCACTCAGGGAGGGCAAGCCAGGACGGCCACTTTCAAGCGCCGTCAGTGTTGATGGATTTGGATTTCCGGCCTCAGGCCCAACTGAGCCAGCATAGTTTGCTGAATGTTTTCTTAAAAAATTATGGAGAACACAGCAGGCAAGTATTATATGGTTCAGTTTATACTCCGCCATATGGATGGGTGTCAGAAATAATCGGAACCGGCTGGCCAGGATTCCAAATGTGTTCTCCACCACTCTTCGGGATCTGGCCAGCCGGTAATTAAAAACCCTCTGTTCCGGGGTGAGGGTCCTCATCGGGAATGGCCGCATCAGGTGGTCCCCCAGCGCAAACGCTTCATCAGCAACGAACACAAATGGGAGACCTTCAACATTGTCCTCTGGAGGTGGCAAGTCCAAGCTGCCATTCTGGAGACGCCTGTAGAACTCCGTCTGGGCGATCACTCCACCATCGGACATCCGGCCATTCTTCCCCACGTCCACATACAAGAAGTCGTAATTAGCCGACACCACCGCCAACATCACTATACTATTAAACCCCTTGTAATTATAATAGTACGACCCCGAGTTGGGTGGTGGGACGATGTGGACGTGTTTCCCATCAATTGCCCCTCCGCAGTTAGGAAAGTCCCACCGCTGGGCAAAGTGGGAGGCCACAGTCTGCCATTCCTGTGGCGTGGAAGGAAACTGTTGAGGAAAAAACAATAAACATTACTATTTTTTCACAGAAACCTGGCAAGCAGATTAGACACAAACATTATGGGTCAACCTCCAGATAGCATTTATTAAGGGGAATTTAACAACAACAAAGTATAAGGTACACCTATCATATTCCCCCTCCCCCCTCTCATGGGCCATTTCTAACATTATAGGGGGGGGGGAACTCTTGGACAGGTAACCCTCTTCACTTCATTGAGAGATGAATGCCTAAATACAGGGTATTACTTGGAACAGCCCCTCCTTAGTTACACTATTGGCAGCCCACTGGACAGGTAAGAAGTGTCATAATACAAAGATATAAATACACACTGTACACATTTGAGCACATTTGGACATTCTGCTATTACCTATCAAGATCATAATAGGATACAAGAACTTTAAACAGTACCATTGTAAAGTATACAGGCAGGCCCTTGCACTACATGCTTTGGGGAATTCATCCATAAATCTGACTAGTAAAGAGATGGGTATAGTGTGTATGGGTTTGGCAAAGTCAGCAGATAGATGATTGAGGATAGAGAATTGGGATCAGCTGACTTAGCAGTTGGGGGGAGGGAGCGTTACCCAAAATTTGGGGACACCACAAAAAAAAGCCTCTGGCCCTCTGCCTGAATTTAAATCAAAAATAACATTTCAAAACATTTTAGGGGGTGTTTGGGGTAAAGCGCTACTATGGAGCTGATAAAATACATTGTTAAGTGACTACATGAGGTGAATATAGGGCAGGAGACACCATGCTGGAGAGGTTATTGAAGGTCAAATATGTATGAAGGACCTAAAATTATAATTACATAAAAATCCAGCATGCATGAGGACTAAGGGGACATTCACAGCATATTACAATCATGGTAATTAGGGAATGAGGAAAGAAATACAATATATTATCAAACATATGTGATATTAAAGGATAAAAATCTTACCTTCATATACTCCTTCTGCAGGACCTGTATGATGGCAGAACAGGTCTCTGGGATAATGATCCCCAGAACCTGGGGGGAGATGCCTGTCGAGAACTTGAGGTCCTGCAGGCTTCTCCCTGTGGCCAAATACCGCAAGGTAGCGACCAACCTCTGCTCCGGAGTGATGGCTTGCCTCATGCAGGTATCCTGCCTGCTAATATAGGGGGTCAGCGAAGCCAACAAACGGTGAAATACGGGGTCCGTCATCCGGAGAAAGTTCCTGAAATCATCAGGATTATTCTCACGGATCTCACGGAGCAAAGGCATATGAGAGAACTGGTCACGCTGAAGCAACCAATTCTTGGTCCATGAACTCCTCCCCACCCTGTTCATGGACTGGACTTGTGTCAAGGTCAGGACCCCAACACCAAGCCCCCGCACAGCACGAACTCTACGAGGAGTACGCATACGAAACATGGCTAGAAAACGGTCGGCTGCTCAGAACGAAGTAACAGAACGCACTGAAGAACAGCAAGGCCTGTGAAGAGCGACCTGAAAAACAGCAACGAGCAGGCAAGATCACACAGAAAACTCCAATACGAACTGACTGCACGCACTGAAGAGCAGATACAAACCCACAAGCACAAACTGAACGGCAGAAAACGATCTGAAAGCCACGAGTCTGAAAAAGCACGAATCGTCTCTCACCAAACTTTTACTAACACGAGATTAGCAAAAGGAGCCCAAAGGGTGCTGCGCTTGGTTCTGAACTGGCCTTTTCTAGTCTCGTCATACGTGCTTGACGTCACCGCGTTGTTGTCGATCGGAAATTCCGACAACTTTGTGCGACCGTGTGTAGGCAAAACAAGTTTGAGCCAACATCCGTCGGAAAAAATCCTAGGATTTTGTTGTCGGAATGTCCGAACAAAGTCCGACCGTGTGTACGGGGCATAAGTCCCCCTGAACCATGATTGGCCAAATGCACCCTGCCTTTGGCTAATTATGGCTCTCTCAGCAGAGCGCACTGTGATTGGCCAAATCATGCAGGTCATGTGCATGCTTTGGCCAATCACCATACAGCAATGCACTGCGATTTTGCAGTGCATTATGGGGCATTCTGTGGCGCTCGAATTTCCCACGAACGCCCCATAATGTTCGCTGTTCTGCGAAAGGGGGAACACCCGATATTCAAGTCGAACTTATGTTCGTCACTGCGCCCACCCTCCCGGACGGCTTGGAACTGGGCATGCATCACTGCGCCCACTCCCCTGGCTGCATACACAGTTCCGAAGCTGACCCGCGGACATATTTTTATGTGTAGCTGCTCTTCGTAATGGACAGGTTGTAAATTGCCTGATATTTACAAACTGCCCGTAAATTTACGGACATCTGGCAACCCTGCTTGGGAGATAGGGACAAAGCATTGTCACCCCATAAAAGAAAGTGCCTAAAATATAAACTTTAAGATTTCCAGGTATTACTTTAGTGAATGGTTTATATATAAAATATATTAAAATTGAATTTGCATTAAAGAGGACCTTCACTTAAAAGTGAAAATACCACTAATTTCCCTCTCTTCCTTCTCCTTTAACAATTATTTTTTTTTGGGGGGGGGGGGGGTACAGGTACAGGTACCTTTTTCTAACAGGTACCGGCTCGCACTTCTGCAGTTCTTGCCTAGGTGCCATGTCACATTCACCTGAAAGCTGTGTTGATTAAAAGTCAGCAGCTATAGTATTTGCAGCAGGGGTGTACCTATAGGGGTCGCAGGAGCTGCAATTGCAACCTAACTCCATACTCCAGGGTGCCCGTGTGGCTCCCCTGTACACCTGGATAGGTGGGATGGCGGGGAAGCATATAGAGGAACCAATCCCTTTAATTTTCCTCCTGCAGCTGCTGAAAGTCTGCTTCTCCTCCTCTCCCTCCTGCAGGCATTCAGCAGCTGCAGGAGGAAAATGTAGGGAATCGTTTCTTCTATATGCCACCTCGCCGTCCCTCCTATCCAGCTTCCTCTTCTGTCTTCTGCCCCCGGGCCCCTGTGTGCTCCCATGGACCCCCTTGTCCCCTGCTACCCTGCCGGCTTCCCCCCTCCCCTCCCCTTGGCTGCTGCGGGGGATGAGTCAGGATGGAGAGCAGGAAAGGAACCAGTAAATATGTAACTGTTACATATTTTCTGAATGGATAGAGTCAGTGCTTGGTACTAAACATTGACTCTGTCCATTCATAACTGAAGCATAGTAAACTGTGTTTATTTTCTGAATGGATAGAGTCAGTGATTGGTACTAATCACTGACTCTGTCCATTCATAACTGAAGCATAATAAACTGTGTTTACTATGCTTCAGTTTGTGAATGAACAGGAAGATCTGTACAGAGCTATTCCTGTTCATTCATTCTGTGCAGCTGAGGCTGCAGAGATGGAGTTTGAAGGCTGTGTCCTCAATCTTTCTCTGTCTCAAAGGTGAAACATCAGAGGTCTGTTTAGACCCGGGTAAAAAAAAAAAAACTGTGGCAGAATTAGCAGTGTTGCGAAGGTCGCACTTCCAACTCCGTTTTGGCATTACGCCCCCCTTCTCAGGGGGAAGGGCCCTGGCTAGAGGTCAGAGGGCCCTTTATAGTTTTTTTCATTGGGACCCTGAAGGTTCTAGTTACGCCTCTGATTTGCAGCTACTGACTTATATTTATTTTGTTTTAAAGTGGCCTGTACAACCACTTTTACCTACAGGTAAGCCTATATTAAGGGCAGGGCAAAAGGGGCAGCTGCCCTGGGCCCTGTCATTGTTGTGGGGCCCAAAGCAGCTGCCTCATACTTGCCAACTATCCTGGTTTAAATTCCCTTGTACCTTGAGGTTTTAGTCCTGTGCTGTGTCCCAATATCTCAGTGTGAAGTGCTGCTACTAATGCTGCCCATCTCTGCCCTATTGTTGTGTACAGATGACTCACCTGCAGACCCTGTATTTACATGTAAATTACAGACATTCATATGTAAATAGCGGCAGCATTCATATGTAAATTGCGGCGGCCGGCAGCATTCATATGTATATCATGCCCCCCTGAGGTCATATCCACAGTAATCTTTAGCAACCAATCAACAAGCAGAAATCATGTGCTGTAACCTCTAGCAACTAATCAGTGAGCCGTAATGTGTGCTGTAACCTCTAGCAACCAGTCAGTGAACGGTAATGATACACTGTAACCTCTGGCAACCAATCACAATAGCTGCCGTTTTCTGATTCAGTAAAATGATTTTGAGTCTAGCTGCTATTTATTGTATGTCTCAGAGCAGGTGGAGAGCAAAACTGCACGGGGGGGGGGGGGGGGGTTGCCAAGAAAAGTTTTGCCCAGGGTCCATTCAATATTAAAGACAGCCCTGCCATTATGCTTTACCATTGCAGGAAAATTAAGAGGAAGTAAAACCCATCAGGGTTTACTTCCTCTTTAAATGACCATAGTTCCTATTTACCATCTTCTATGAGATTGTAGTGATTGGAATTAGATCTACATTAACTTTTTATATTTTGTATACAGTATGCATTGCAACTGGGTTTTAGCTGCTGGAGTCGCTGTTTAATGCTATCAATTTTCCAAGCAGCATTTCAGATGAATTCTATTATGCTTGGAGTGTAAATCTCACATTTTTTCCCTTTAGTCTCTTCTGACAGTAAGCGGCCATTGACATATAGGAGGTGTCAGCTGCAAGATGGAATCCTTTGGAGCTCTCGAACATGAGAGAGTCCCGCTGTTATGTTGGAAGAGAGCACATGTGACAACTGGCTGCTGGAACAGGTGTGCGAGGCGCAGGCTGGAGTGTAATTACGCGTTTTGAGCCAAGTCATGCTAGGGCCTTAATCCCTTCCCTCTGAAAGAAAGACACTGGTAATTAATCATGGCTGAGTCTACGGTTACTCCGTTACTGTTATGTAATTTAAAGTGTAACTCCAATTTTATTTTTTTTCTCAAATTTGATACAGCAAGCTGGGCAGTAACATAATAACATTTGGAAATTATCTTATTTCTAGGTATGAGCAAGCTGGTGCAGCTAAACCCAGATTCAATATGAGCCTGGCAGTGTCACTGCAGCAAAAAGTTTAGATTTCACTCATTTATAATGCAAGTACGGGTTTCTTTTCTTTTTTTTTCCATAATTTTTATTGTTTTCTGGATAATTTGTAGAAACAAGAGGTTATCATACAGAATGTGTCAAATAACGCTTATATTGGAAGAACGGTAAATACAGTATGTGCGGTTCGTCTGATAATAATAATTTGTACTCTTAACGTAATAGTAATTGTTAAGCATGGATGAACAGTTGGACCAATTTACAGTTTAACATTTTAACAATTCTAAATTCCTTGTCAAAAAATCCATTCTAACTGAGTATTTTTGAGTATTTTATAACAAAATAAAATAGAAAATAGAAATAAAATAAAAGCAAAAATATAAAAATAAAGAATAAGAAAAACAAAAATATCTAAAAATAAAAGGGAAGGAAAAGTAATGACTGAAACTGTTGTACATACAGTGGGGACGGAAAGTATTCAGACCCCCTTAAATTTTTCACTCTTTGTTATATTGCAGCCATTTGCTAAAATCATTTAAGCTCATTTTTTCCCTCATTAATGTACACACAGCACCCCATATTGACAGAAAAACACAGAATTGTTGACATTTTTGCAGCTTTATTAAAAAACTGAAATATCACATGGTCCTAAATATTCAGACCCTTTGCTCAGTATTTAGTAGAAGCACCCTTTTGATCTAATACAGCCATAAGTCTTTTTGGGAAAGATGCAACAAGTTTTTCACACCTGGATTTGGGGATCCTCTGCCATTCCTCCTTGCAGATCCTCTCTAGTCCTGTCAGGTTGGATGGTAAACATTGGTGGACAGCCATTTTTAGGTCTCCCCAGAGATGCTCAATTGGGTTTAAGTCAGGGCTCTGGCTGGGCCATTCAAGAACAGTCACAGAGTTGTTGTGAAGCCACTCCTTCGTTATTTTAGCTGTGTGCTTAGGGTCATTGTCTTGTTGGAGGGTAAACCTTCGGCCCAGTCTGAGGTCCTGAGCACTCTGGAGAAGGTTTTCGTCCAGGATATCCCTGTACTTGGCCGCATTCATCTTTCCCAACCAGTCGTCCTGTCCCTGCAGCTGAAAAACACCCCCACAGCATGATGCTGCCACCACCATGCTTCACTGTTGGGACTGTATTGGACAGGTGATGAGCAGTGCCTGGTTTTCTCCACACATACCGCTTAGAATTAAGGCCAAAAAGTTCTATCTTGGTCTCATCAGACCATAGAATCGTATTTCTTACCATCTTGGAGTCCTTCAGGTGTTTTTTTTAGCAAACTCCATGCAGGAATAACACACTCAATACTTGTGCCTGTGATTTTGCGCAAACCTAAATACTTAATCGAACATAAATGTGAATAATAATAGAATCAAATAAATCAATTAGTCCATAAAGTGAAAAATCCGTGACTGTTATGTAAATCAATACGGTGAGTACAAATGAGTGAACAGTCTATACAGTGATAGAACAAAAAGTGACAGAGTGCGTTGCTAGTAGATCTCGTGACTTTCGTGGTATTGGATACCCACTAGGGGCTCCCAGAACTCTCACCTTCCTGGCATTAGTAAAATGCCTTTATGTATCCATCCGGGGCTGCACTTGTTCCAGTCCCAGCGGTGTAGTTGTTCTGGTGCGTCTTATGGGGCGATAGCGTCCTCTCCGGTGAATAAACTCCACATGAGGGGGGTAATCAGAAAGGAGGAGACTCCAATAGGGTAATAACGTTTAAAACCGAAGTTTTATTTAAAAGTATCCGCTTACATTAGAGTAGTGTAGAATCAGCAATTCAAACAGTAATGTTTACAATCCCCGCTACGTCACTTCCGGTCCGCGCTGTTGTGTATCCGGTTACGTCCGTTACGTCCTACGCGTTACGTCATATCACATGACTTCCTCAGGGCACCGGATTGGCTGTTATAGTAGTGTATTTATATAGTGGGGACAGGAAGTGTACTTGACGCCATTTTGTTGTAGACCAAGTGTATGTGGATCCCGCGGCCATCATCAAGAAGATAGGCTCGCTGATGTTTTATAAATAAAGATTTCGCATGTTCATACAAAACGGCAAAACTCCATGCAGGATTTCATGTGTTTTGCACTGAGGAGAGGCTTCCGTCGGGCCACTCTGCCATAAAGCCCCGACTGGTGGAGGGCTGCAGTGATGGTTGACTTTATACAACTTTCTCCCATCTCCCGACTGCATCTCTGGAGCTCAGCCACAGTGATCTTTGGGTTCTTCTTTACCTCTCTCACCAAGGCTCTTCTCCCCCGATAGCTCAGTTTGGCCGGACGGCCAGCTCTAGGAAGGGTTCTGGTCGTCCCAAACATCTTCCATTTAAGGATTATGGAGGCCACTGTGCTCTTAGGAACCTTAAGTGCAGCAGAAATGTTGTTGTAACCTTGGCCAGATCTGTGCCTTGCCACAATTCTGTCTCTAAGCTCTTCAGGCAGTTCCTTTGACCTCATGATTCTCATTTGCTCTGACATGCACTGTGAGCTGTAAGGTCTTATATAGACAGGTGTGTGGCATTCCTAATCAAGTCCAATCAGTATAATCAAACACAGCTTGACTCAAATGAAGGTGTAGAACCATCTCAAGGATGATCAGAAGAAATGGACAATACCTGAGTTAAATATATGAGTGTCACAGCAAAGCGTCTGAATACTTAGGATCATGTGATATTTCAGTTTTTCTTTTTTAGTAAATCTGCAAAAATGTCAATAATTCTGTATGTTTCTGTCAATATGGGGTGCTGTGTGTACATTAATGAGGGAAAAACATTAACTTAAATGATTTTAGCAAATGGCTGCAATATAACAAGGAGTGAAAAATTTAAGGGGGTCTGAATACTTTCCGTCCCCACTGTATGTGTAAGAAAGTGTAATTTCAGTTCAGAGGCTATGTGGAGCAATGTGATAATTTCCAAAGGGATTTCAGAAAAGAAAATTACTGCGCACATTGACAAAACTGGAACATTTTCTTTTGATAACCGCACAGTCTGTCTAGAGAAAATTTGCATTACAAAATAGTACCTAATGACATAGTCATGATATTTTTAGGTACACATTTTAGGGCGTAACCAGACAGGTTGTGCTGCCCCAGCAGCCTATTACTATTTGACGTTCTCAATATTTCATATCTTCCAGTTTTCTCCTCTTGTTTGCTACCAGTTAAAGCAGAACTTCTTCCAAAAGGGGAAGTTCCGCTTTTCTGCCTCCTCCCCTCTCCTCTACAACTTTTGGCACATTAAACTTTTTTTTGGGGGGGGTTCCCTAGTTTTGACAGATACCCATTCCTATTTCCACTCCGATCGCCTAGGCGATCCGAGCAGAAGTTAGCCTCCCCCTCTCTGCTTGCAGCCTTTTGTGACACGTCACAGGTTCTAGAAGGCTGCAGGACCATGCATAGCGTGCAGCATGGCCTGTTCATGCTCAGGGAAAAGCCAGGCTGTGAACCTGCAAGGAGTCACAGGCGGTTTCCCACATTAAAGATGCCGGCGCCAGGAATCCAAAGACTGGTGAAGAACCGGCCAGGGGGAGGATGTCGCTGGACCCTTGAACCCAGGTAAGTGTCCTTTAATTATAAGTCAGCAGCTACAGTATTTGTTGCTGCTGACTTTATTTATTTTTTGTTTGTATGTTTCTAGGGTGAAGGTCCTCTTTAAGTACAATACTAAGGCTTACCTATAGGTACTGTAAATATCTCCTAAACGTGCACCATTTAGGAGACATTTACTGTATATGCAACCAATGACGTCATCGGCGCATGCACTCTGAAGAAGCAGCCACCCAGGCCGTTCCTTCAGAATCCTCTGCCGTAAACGGCAGCTCCCCCCGTGGACCCAGGAGGAAGACGGGTGAAGATGGAAGCGCCCTTCAGCGTTGACATTGCATCGCTGGAATGCTTCGTTTTCAGGTAAGTTTCACATAATGTGCTAGTATGCGATGCATACAAGCACATTATGACATTTCAGGTCTGAAAAAAAGCAAAAAAAGGCACCCAGCGGTTTACAACTGCTTTAATGGGGCGTACACACGGTCTGACTTTTCGGCTACAAAAGTCCGACGGACGCCGACGGACCAAATCCGGCGGACAATCCCATCGTGTGTGGGCTTCCCCGGACTTTCAGCGGACTTTTCCAGTCGCAAATCTGACGGACTTTAGATTTGGAACTTGCTTCAAATCTTTATGTCGTAACTCCGCCGGACCCAGAAATACGCTCGTCTGTATGCTAGTCCGACGGACAAAAACCCACGCTAGGGCAGCTATTGGCTACTGGCTATCAACTTCCTTATTTTAGTCCGATATACGTCATCACGTACGAAGCCATCGGACTTTGGTGTGATCATGTGTAGGCAAGTCCGGTCATTAGAAAGTCCGTTTAAAGTCCGCCAAAAGTCTGTCGAAAGTCTGTCGGACAGGCTGTCAGACTTTTGTAGCCAAAAAGTCCGACCGTGTGTACGCCCCATAAGGCTTCTTTCACTCTGTTTTTACCTATGATCTGGCCAGTAACACACGTCCTATATTAGAGTACCTCCACTCTCCACAGGGGACACCTCTGACAACAGCATTGTCAGTCGGGGGGGGGGAGTGTTAGATGTAATAACAGATTTAGGCCTCTTTCACATGAAGGATCCGTTCAGGTCTGCCTGTCAGTTTTTTAGGCGGACCTGAACGGACCCTCCATAGACCTCTATGGAGCGTCAGATGTCAGCGGTGACATGTCCGCTGACATCCGACCCGCTCCGATCTGAAAAAGTGTAACGGAGGAAAAACCTACTGTTCCATCCGTTTTCGGATCAGATCGGGTGACGACGGACTCTACGGTCCGTCGTCATCTGATCCCCCATAGGGGAGAGTGGCACTGTGACAGGTTCGTCGCTGCACACATGGACCTGTCATCTGCCTGCTCAGCGGGGATCCTCGTAGCAATCCCCACTGAGCAAGCGGATGTTCACGGGGCGGATCATCTCGGATCCGTCCTGTGTGAAAGGACCCTTAGATACACTAACAAATTAAGCCAAACTCAAGCTCTCACTGCAGTTACACTCACAGTTACAGCAATTTTTTTTCTTTGGGATAAATATAAATAAAGGCTGATTGTTGTAAGCACCTCTGACATTGTGACATTGTTAATGGTTTATCTCAACACTGTAATAGGTACATTTGCTGGAGAGCTTGTCCTGTTTAAAAACTGGCCAGGTTAACAGGTGAGAACTAAGGAAAGAAAGCCCAAAAAAGAAAACTAATGGAGCCATTGCAGCTAATGAATGGCAAGCTGCAATATAATAAATGTTTGCTTTTGGGTTTAATACTGCTTTAAAGTTGTACATTCGGTAGATATAAAAGACACAAAGTATTGCAGCTCCGTAATCATTTATATATCACTATGTGTATATTTTTAAGACTCTTGCAGTCTGTGCACAGAGTTAGAGGAAGAAGTACAAGGAGCCAATCAATTCATGTGCTAACAAAAAGCACGCTGATAGGAGGGGAAATCAGAGTGACAGAGTGATGAGCTCATCACTGCGCAGCTTCTCCTATCACTGTCTAGTCACAGGCTGGAGCAGGACCAAAACAACCTGGTCTGAAAAAAAGTGGGTTGAATGATGCTGGCAATTAGACTGAGGACATCCTGCAGCAGAAAAAGCTTTTTTTTTTTGCATTTAATTATTTAATGGGCTATTAACGTTTACCTTTCTTATTAATTTTGAATGGAGCTCTGCTTTAACCATGCTGCTAGGTTAATTTCTGTTTTCCACCTTTGCAGAGTCAGTCTTAGGAAGTCATGATTTTTTTACACTTTAAAAGATTAAGAAAAACATCCTTTATATTGTATTAAGCTAAATTAAAACTACAATGGATTCAACTTTTGTGGTTTCTTGGAGAGTTCAACTGTCTGTGAATCTTGTCGAGTCAGCAATTTGCCATAATGTACAGACTGGGTGTCATGAATCTGCAGTAATAATTTCATGCCCTGTCTGTCTCTTACCTGGTCTGTGTATCAGCCTTAGGGCCAGCACTCTCACACCTGCATGGTTAAGTAATCTTCCCTCAGTGTGTCTCCACCCTAGCCTGAACAGGAACCCCTTTTTAACACCCTGTTCTCCAAGCCTGCCTTGCCAAGCAATATCGTGTGTTTTGTTTCCTGTCTCCTGCTTGCCGTGTGCTCTATGTCTGTCTCTGTTACCGATCTTAGCTTGTTCTTTGACTATCCCTGCCTGCTTGTTACCCTGACCTTTGGCGTGTTCTCTGTCTATCTTTATCTGCTAGTTGCCCTGACCTTTGGCTTATTTCCTGACTATCCCTTGTTTTCCTGGGCTGCAGCTTCCTCTCTATCCTCCTGTAGCCTACCATGAGCGTGAGCCCGGAAGACCCTGGGGTCCGCAACCTGGAGCCAGTTGCAGCGCAGTCCATCCTCACCACTATAGGCTCTGGTGAACACCTGCTGGCTCTTAGACTCCGCGCCCTCGGGTATCTTATGCTCTAGCTCCCAGTGGGATCCGTGTTGGTGCTCCAGTGGACCTTCCTTCCTGAACCACCCAGAGTTCCATCTGCAGCAGTCAGCCGTGGGGTCCACTACCTTTAGCAGTGCACTCCTGAATCCAACGGTATGCATCTGTCACCTGGACTCAGGTGACCTGACATTGGGTCTCAGGAGGTATGACTTTTACATATAGCAACATTTGAGACAGAATATGGCTTATGATCAGAATGGCTAAAAGGAACCAAAAAGCCCTTTATTGTATTAGTGTGAAACACAGAAGAACCTTTTTAAAACAGAAGGTTTCTATATATTATATATACGGATAAGGAGTTTATTTATCAAGTAAGAAGAGTTCATTTCTTTGTGTCTCTGGGACAGCTGTACATTCTGAACCACCGATTTATAGCAAAGATACAGCCTATTAATATGGAGCCACGTATTTTAAACTGCATTGAGCTGTTCCCAGCTTGTGATGATGGCCATCATTAGTGCTGTCATGTATATGGTTAAGAGCCAGACGAGGACAGCCACTCTTGCTTCTTCAACCTAAACTCCCTTGAAAAAGCAACAGACAGTGCATGGACAATGGAAGGGCACAAGTTCCTACTGAGTGGTTGAGGAGAATAAACGTAGAGCCCTTAGAGTCAAACCAGAAATTGTTCCACTGAAGACTGTGGAGCTGAAAAGATAGTAGATGGACAGTGTCTGTGCAGACACATACAGGAGCAGGGTCAGGAACAGGCCAGATTTAGCAGCATTTGGTGGAACAGTTATCAAATCAGCAAGTGCCTTCTGAGTGGTCAAGGAAAAAAAATCTAGAGCCCATAAAGTCAAACCAGGAGTTGTGCCACTGAAGACTGAAGAGCTGAGAAGATAGTAGATGGTCAATGTCTGTGCAGAAACATACAAGGGCATGGTCAGGAACAGGCCAGATTCACCAGCATTTGGGGGAGTAGGTATGAAATCAGCTTCCGAGTGATCAAGCAGAAGAAACTTGAGCCTGTAGAGTTATACTTAGTTGTGCCACTGAAGACTGAGAAGTTAGCAGATGGTTAGTATCTGTGCAGACACATACAGGAGCAGGGTCAGGAACAGGCCAGGGTCAGAAACAGGCCAGGGTCAGGAACAGGCCAGATTCAGCAGCATTCATGTGGAGCAGGTATCAAATAAACAGAGGGGGTGCAGAGTTAGGTCAGGCTGGGTTAGTAACTGGCAGGCACCGAATTACAAGGCAACAGGAAAATCAACAGGCAGGCCAAAGTTAGTAATGGATACGTGGAGTATAAGGCAGACAAAGATAGTCAGAAAAGAGAGTGGATTACAAGGTGGGTCAATAACAGCAATCCACACGACACAAGTCAGGTAAGGTCACAGTAGAACAGCTGAAGATCAGTCAGCATTTTTTTTCCTAGCAAGACTGAGGCTAAATAGCATATTGGATGCCAAGCTAAGCTGGATTATACACAAGGCAGCCTAGGCAGGAGCCTAGGGCCTGATGGATGTTCAGGGGGTTCCGTTAAAACCTTCATGCTCCTTCAGTAAATCAGGAGGATAATACAACTGGTCAAAGCCTATAACTTCACAAGGGAGGATAGAGTTGTTGGCAGTTTGTGCCTGGTAGGGTTCTACTAGTACAGACAATGCAAATGGAATGGTTTCTCTGTGCCATGTCAGACATCTGCAGAGAGACCACTGCTTCCTCACAAGGAACAAGGTCCCATTCTGCAAAATGCTGGCAGAGGAGAAGTTTTGTTTTTGTTTTTTTATATATAAATTCAGTTATTATTCAACTTTTAAAATTACAACAAAGGGCAGTAGCATAAAACCACTGCCAGACAACACAAAATCTTTATCAAAAAGAAAACAAAAAACCTAAGTATTGCTCCGCAAATACAGTCTTATATTGGGTACTTCAACTACCATTTATGGGGCGCCAAGAGGCCTTGCAGTATATTATAATCAGAAAGCAATCATACAATAAACACATGTGACTGAATGAAATATGACTGAACTCCAAGCTTCCACATAAGTAGAGGGTGAAAGGTTGTGAAATGAATGATGGGACCCTGTCTCTCGAGGAGAGACGCAGTCAGGAGTCTTACCCCCATGGAGAGGAGACAGTTTTTTACTCGTAGGACTGCATATCTTTCTTTGATGCACCAGCTTTGAACTAGGTTGATGTAAACTGAAGGTTTAATTGAGCTTTAAAGTCTAATTCCAGAAATTATATTACATTGCTGCAGTTTGGCTCAATATACTGTAAGTATTAATATATGATACCTGGAGGGCTCACTATAGTAGCTAGAAGAGAGCCGCGATATTTTGGGTCCTGTGCCAAGTGGCCTCCCCTTTTCACACTGAAGACACAGGGGGTCCTCTGCTTGGCACCTCTGCTATTCATTTTTCTCAGTACTGTATATAAGAAAACTTTTCTTTTCATTTTATTTCTTTGCTTTGACAGGCCTTTCCACTCCCCTAAAGATATACCCAATCTTAACCACTTCCCGCCAGCCATATAGCAATATGACGTGCGCAAAGTGGTTGCATTATCCTGACTGAACGTCATAGGATGGGATGTCCAGGGATGTCCAGCAGGATAAGCCGTCAGTGTGCGCCCATGGGGATGCGCAGAGCGGTGATCGGTGGTGTGGTATGTCGGTCTGACACACCGCATCTCTGATCCCGGTAAAGAGCCTCTGATGTAGGCTCTTTACCACGTGATCATCTGTCTCCAATCACAGCTGATCACAGTGTATACAGGAAGAGCCGTATATCGGCTTTTCTTCCACTCGCGCTGACAGGCACTAGTAGAGGAGAGCCGATCGGCTGCTCTCCTGATGGGGGGGTCTGCACTGATTGATTATCAGCCCCCCCCCCAGGATGCCCACCCAGGACCACCAGGGATGCCCACCCAGGACCACCAGGGATGCCCATTCATGACCACCAGGTATGCTAATCAGTGCCCAGTAGGGATGGCACTGTGCCCATCAGCCTGCCAGTGCCCCCTGATCAGTGCTGCCTATCAGTGCCATCCATCAGTGCCTCCTATAATTGCCCACCAGTGCCATCTATCAGTGCCACCTATCAGTGTCCATCAGTGCCACCTATCAGTGCCCAGTGCCACCTATCAGTGCCCATCAGTGCCGCCTATGAGTGCCCATCAGTGCTGCATATCAGTGCCACCTATCAGTGCCTGTCAGTGCTGCTTATCAATGCCACCTTTCAGTGCCCATCAGTGCTGCATATAAGTGCCTCATCATCAGTGCCACCTCATCAGTGCCAATCAGTACTGCCTCATCAGTGCCCGTCAGTGCAGCCTCATCAGTGCCCTTTAGTGAAGGAGAAAACTTACTTATTTACAAAGTTTTGTAACAGAAACAAAGAAAAACTTTTTTTTTTAATTTTCAGTCTTTTTTTATTTGTAGCGCAAAAAATAAAAAACCCAGTGATGATCCAATACCACCAAAAGAAAGCTCTATTTGTGGGAAAAAAATTATAAAAATTCATTTGGGTACAGCGTTGCATGACCGTGCAATTGTCATTCAAAATGTGATAGCGCTGAAAGCTGAAAATTGGTCTGGGCAGGAAGGTGTATAAGTGCCTGGTATTGAAGTGGCTAATTATAGGTTTAAATTCAAATTAGAACGTGATGCATCTATCCAGTTTCTCCATATCCTCTCAAACTTCTGAGAGGTGTAGTGTTGAGCATAATGCTGCGTACACACGATCGAACTTTCCGCCAACAAAACCGTGGATGTTTGTTCGAAGGATGTTGGCTCAAACTTGTCTTGCATACACACGGTCACACAAATGTTGGCCAATAATTCCGAACGTGAGAACGCGGTGACGTACAAGACGTATGACGAGCCGAGAAAAAGGAAGTTCAATAGCCAGTGCCGCCCCTTCTGAGTGAACTTTTGTGCAACGGACTTGTGTACACACGATCGGAAAATCTGAGAACCTGCTCTCAAACATTTGTTGGCGGAAAATCCGACAGCAAATGTTCGATGGAGCATACACACAGTCGGACTTTCCGACAACAAGCTCACATCCAACATTTCCCATCACAATGTCCGACCGTGTATACGCGGCATAAGAGTGTTTTTCAAACAATACATATTTATTCATTTCACGGATACAGTCCCTGAGGGTAGGAGCGTTGGGTGAAACCCAATGGGAGACAATCGGCTTATGTGCTATAAATAGAGATCTCATGATGGCCAATGTCTGATCCCGATCTAGGCTATTAGAAATTACATAACCCAAAAGACATAAAACAGGATCTAGGGTCAGAATGGTATCATATACAGAATTTAGCAGATTCAGCACTTCCTGTCAGTACTGAAATAACTTCGGGCATCCCCAAAAATTGTGCATAAAAGATCCAGGAGATTGAGCGCATCTTGCGCATTCTGAGTTTTCTCTCCTACCTACCCTGTGCAACAACTCTGAGGTCCAAGATAAAAAGTTGAGTCTCTCTAGGCTAAAAGGCGTTTTCTAATTGAATGATATGGAGAGGAGGGATAGTAATTTTAAGATCTTCACCTTGTCCAATTAGAGAACGCTACGAAATACGTCAAAAATTTCGAGGCATTTTATGACTGGCAGAAGTGCTGAGAAAGCAACCTCATGTGTGCAGTGAGCAGAGGGCTTCAGCACAGAACCTGGAAGATCACGGCTCTCACTGTATTTAGAGCGGACTACCTCAGGGGCCCACCAGATATCAGTTATGCATACTTACAACGAGCCAAGCTGGCCCAGTGTAAGTATGCAAAAAATGTAGTTCCTGGATTTCAGCTTTAATAATTTTGCTCCATCACATATAATTACAGCTGCCATTACTAACCTCTTCTGCAAATGCTAATTCCCTGGGTATCATGTTTATCCAAATTTTCTCAACAGGAAGAAAAGACTAATGCCGCGTACACACAATCGCACATTCCGACAACAAAATCCATGTTTTTTTTCCGACGGATGTTGGCTCAAACTTGTCTTGCATACACACGGTCACACAATGTTGTCAAGAATGCGGTGACGTACGACGGCACTAGAAAAGGGAAGTTCACTACCAAGTGCGCCACCCTTTGGGCTCCTTCTGCTAATCTCGTGTTAGTAGAAGTTTGGTGAGAGACGATTCGCTCTTTTCAGCCTCGTGCTTTTCAGATCGTTACTGCTTTTCAGTTTGTGCTTGTGGGTTCGTATCTGTTCTTCAGTGCGTGCAGTCAGTTCACATTTGTTTGTCAGAGCGTATCATTATTATTATTATAGTACGTATTTGATTTTCAGTGCGTTCTTGTCCGCTTGTTTCTGATTTTCAGCTCGCTCTTCTCAGGCCTTTCTGTTTTTCAGTGCTTTCTGTTAGTTCATTCTGACCAGCCGACCGTTTTGAAACCATGTTGCGGTTACGTACTCGTTGTAGAGTTCGTGCTGTGCAGGGGCTTGGTGTTGGGGTTCTTGCTTTGACCCAAGCCCAGTCCATGAACAGGGTGAGGAGGAGTTCATGGACGAAGAATTGGTTGCTCCAGCCTGACCAATTCTCTCACATGCCTTTGTTGCGGGAGATCCGTGAGAATAATCCTGACGTTTGTTGCGGGAGATCCGTGAGAATAATCCTGACGATTTCAGGAATTATCTCCAGATGACGGACCCCGTTTTTCATCGTTTGTAGGCTTTGCTGTCCCCTTATATTAGCAGACAGGACACCTGCATGCTGCAAGCCATCACTCCTGAACAGAGGCTAGTCGCCACTTTGCGGTACTTGGCGACGGGGAGAAGTCTGCAGGACATTAAGTTCTCGACAGGCATCTCCCCCCAGGCTCTGGGGATCATTATTCCAGAGACCTGGTCTGCCATCATTCAGCTCCTGCAGAAAGACTATATTAAGGTAAGATTTCTCCTTTAAAATCACATCATATGTATTTAATGTTTGCTAATGTATTGTATTTCTTTCATCATTCCATAATTACCATGATTGTAATATGCTGTGAATGTCCCCTTTGTTTTCATGCATGCTGGAAGCTTTTAAACTTCCTTTTTTGTCCTTAATGCATATTTGCCTTCACTAACCTCCAAAGCATGCTATCCTGGGCCCATACACACCTAGCCTAGTCACTTAACAATGTATTTTGTCAGCTCCATAGTAGTGCTATACCCTAAACACCCCCTAAAATGTGTACAAATGTTATTTGTGTCCTTAAATTCATGCAGAGTGCCAGAGGTTTTTTTTGGGGTCCCAAAATCATTTTGAACCCTCCCTCCCCCCAACCGCTAAGTCAACCGATACCAATCCTCTGCTAACTTTGCCAAACCCATACACACTATACCTACCTCTTTTGTGGTCATATTTATGAATGAATTCACCAAAGCATGTAGTGAAAGGGCCTGCCTGAATACTTTCAAATGGTACTGTTTAAAGTTTTGTTCTCCTATTATCTTGATAGGTAATTGCATAATGTAAAAAAGTGCTTCAATTTGTACAGTGTGTATTCATATGTTTGTATTATGACACTTCTTAACCTGTCCAGTGGGCTGCCAATAGTGTAAGTAAGGAGGGGCTGGCCAAAGTAACACGCATTATGTATGCATTCAGCTCTCTATGAAGTGGAGAGGGTTACCTGTCCCCCCCCCCTAAAATTTTTACAATGGGCCATCAGAGGGGGTGAGGCATCTGATAAGTGGACCTTCTCTTTTTGTCTTTAAATACTCCTTCAAATAAATGTTAATACTGATTTTGGCCAAGATTTTTTGTTCTGCTTGCAATGTTTATGTGCAAAATGACTATTTTTTTTATGTTTGACTCCACAGTCTCCTTCAACACCACAGGAATGGCAGACTGTGACATCCCAGTTTGCCCAGCGGTGGGACTTTCCCAACTGCGGAGGGGCAATAGATGGGAAGCACGTCCACATTGTCCCACCCCCCAACTCGGGGTCATACTATTATAACTAGAAGGGGTTTAATAGTATTGTGATGTTGGCGGTGGTGTTGGCGACATATGAGTTCCTGTATGTGGACGTGGGGAAGAATGGCCGGATGTCGGATGGTGGAGTCATCACCCAGACCGAATTTTACAGATGGCTCCAGAGTGGTGGCTTGGGATTGCCACCTGCTGAAGAGAACGTGGAAGGACTCCCGTTCGTCTTTGTCGCTGATGAAGCATTTGGTCTGGGTGAAAACCTGATGCGGCCGTTCCCGATGAGGACCCTCACCGCGGACCAGAGGGTTTTTAACTACCGGCTGGCCAGAGCCAGAAGAGTGGTGGAAAATGCCTTTGGAATAATGGCCAGCCGGTTCCGCCTATTCTGCACTGCAGTAAATATGGGGGAATATAAAATCAATCATATCGTTATGGCATGCTGCATACTGCATAACTTTTTAAGAAAAAATACATCGAACTACGTGGCCTCAGTTGGGACTTAGGCTGGCTTATTACTGGATACAACAATCCTGACGGCTCTTGAAGCTGGCCGTCCTGGCTTGCCCCCCCCCCCAAAGCGCACGCGAAGTTCGCGAAAAGTATCTAGAGTACTTTGCGTGTAGGGGGGCCATGGATATGCCACAAAATGGTTAAGAAACATGTTAAAAATATTTTTTTTATTTAAACCTAAATAATATTTACTTTGATTTACTGCTTGTGTTTCTTTTAGCTGTCTCCTAGGTTATCCAATGGGCTTTTCTTTTTTGCCTTTTTGTTCAATAGTGCAAACGTAATTTTTGTTGATACATGAGGTGACAATCTCTTCTTCAGCGAACTATTATGTTGTGGGTCTGCTACAAACACACACCTTTTTTTATGTTAATAACTATTATATTCATCACTTTCAGCACCATGACTGAAATTTGTGGAGTCACGAAAATGGCATGATTGTGGCAAATTCTAAAGCACTGTGGGTGTTATTTACTAAAGGAAATTCCACTTTGCACTCCAAGTGTACTGCAAAAGTGCACTTGAAAGTGCACTGAAACTGCACTTGTAGTGCAAAGTGGATTTGCCTTTAGTAAATAACCCCCATTGTCACTGCAAACACCAACTTACTACAAAAATTGCTATTGAGAATTGAAAGAAGAAGCCACACATTGTTGAGTAGAAAACATTTTACTCAAAGCACATTCACATGTGCGTTAGAAAAGGGTTTTTGAAAAAACCAACCAATATCCTTTTTTTGGTTAAACAGGCATGTTTCTAACCATAACATACACAACTCAGGAACTTACAAAGTTCAACTTTGATAAAGTGAAGGCAATATCAGACATTAGTATGTCCAAACTGTGTTGATCTTGCCTTCATCAGATGGAGTGATGTCACCCCTGTAAAAGCCAAATTTTGAAGATGCACATAATTTGTGAGTCAAACTGGGAATTTCCCTCCTGATCCCATGCCTAATGTCAACATGTGCTAGCTCCCTTCATGGGGGATCAATGGACGTGTTTTGGGGGTGCAACCCCTTCCTCTCACCTACTTGAGTTGCGAGGAAGGGGTTGCACCCACAAAACGTGTACATTGATATCCCGTGGTGGCAGATAGCACATGTTGACACACTGTGTGCATCGTCAAAATTTGGCTTTTAAAATACTTTAAAACTTGTTTTTAAAAGCAAAAATACACAATAAAACTGTACCATTTTTGTGTATTTTAAATTAAGCCTAAAACATCAATGATGTTCTTCATTTTTTGTTGAACATTGTTGTTTTCCTTTATATTTTCTAAATCACAATTGCAACCCATTATCTCCCCGATGAGGATCTGGGCACTTTCACTTGTGAAATGAGATTCTTTTTCCACAACATCCACATCACCTAAAATAAAATAAAAACACACCATGTATTATAAATATGCAGGCACACATCTATTACCTGAAGCTGTGGTCTCAGACACTCACCTGTTTTGGTGACTATTTCGCCCACTTCAAAAACCTCTCCTTCCTCCACATCCTCTGCTTGTGGTTTTGGGATTTCCCCTTCTTTAGGAGGTGGGGGGTCCCTGGTGTCCTCAGATGTCCCACGTCTTTTCTCCCCTATGTGAATAAAAAAAAGGTATACTTAGCACACAGATATTTGATGGCAGAAATAGGAATATGAAACATTGCTTGGAAGTGTCATACAATTGTCTGTTTTTGCAGAGTTCCAAGCTGAAGACATTTTTATTTCCTTTCTAAAGCTGGAATACTTACCTTTTTGTTAAAGTTTCACACATGGAGACACCCCTAGTATCCACTGGAGCACCTGCTCCTGCATCCAGATGTGTAAACAGCTGCTGACTGTCCTCTCCCTACACTGAATCAACTTTCTATTTCATTCTACTTACAAACCTATCTAGACAACAAACTTATTTTAATACAAATAGGCCTGAACAAATGCTGTTAACCTGTATCTGCCAAAAACATCTTATAAGTGGGCTAACAAACGATGTTTCCTATGACCGATTACTGTGCTCATGAACATGAAAGTTGCCATTTTAAACTGTACAACAATAAAGAAAAGCACATGGAGCAGCATGCAAGTAATAATAATAATAGGAACACACGACAAATACTTTTTAGAAGCAGGTTCCTGATCTTTCTGTACTGATCGTGCTACCTCAATTTCTGGTCCGACCATCGTTTCCTTAGTTGATCCTTGGATTGTCGTACCCCAAATTTCCTGTGCAGACTTTTCACAACTTTAGTCATGATCTTGGCCTTTCTCACATTTGGGTTTAGGTACTTCCCATCATAGTCAGCCCTCTTCAAGATGTCCACCATCTCTACAAAGGACATATTTGAGGCCTTAAAGCTCCTCTGGGATCGAGACGTTCATAGCTCCGGGCTTTCATCATTGCTGCTGCTGTCTGCATGCACCTGCTGTGTCTCCGCCATGTGCTCTCCCCACTTCGTTGAAAGACAAGGGGCGGAGAATACACTAGAAAGAACGTCAGGGGCGGGCAAAGTTTCACGCATGCGCAGTGTATATAAAGCGCAACATGCGTGCGTCATACTAACGATCTGTGAGCGGAAGAAGGAGTAGCGGAAGCGATGATCGTGATAACGAAGGTACAATTTTAAGTTGGCGCATTAGTGGCCTATACTGCTTAGAGATTGAAGCCTATATTGGGTCAAGATTATGAGAGTTTCACCTGACATTAGGGTTTGTCTTGTGTCTTGCAGAGAAAATGGATCCCTTCAATAGGGAATTTCTAGCAATATTCATTGATATGTTCAGGGAGCTGCCCTGTCTGTGGCAGCCGAACCACCCGTTTTTTTAATAAGCAAACAAAGAGGCAGGCAGTGCTGGAGAAGCTGCTTGAATTTGTGAAGCCGATGATCCCCAGGGCAGACATCAAGTATTTAAAATCCAAAATTGGTGGCATGAGGAGCACTTATAATAGGGAGCACAAGAAGGTCCAGGATTCCTTGAGATCAGGAGCAGCAGATATACCCAGGCTGTGGTACTATGACAGACTATGTTTTCTGTCAGACCAGACTGAACCCAGGCCAACACTCTCCAGTCTTCCTTCAACGCTTCCTTCCCCCCCAGCTGAGGCTTCCGACTACCAACCTGAGCCTTCCAGGCAGCAACATGTGGAGGAGCCCAGCTTGAGTCAGGTATAGCATTCTTAAAAATATTTCTGGTTGTCAAATTAATGATTTTAAATAGATGTTATTTTTGATCACTAATTTATGATTTCACAAGGTGTTTTACATATCAATAGACAGTAGTAGACAAAACTGATTGTGACAAGAATGAAAAATGTTGGGGTCAGAATGATAGTCGTTTCTATTTATTAACATTCAATTTGCAACAGTCATGAGCTGAAAATCGTGTGTGTGTGTGATTGCTGAACAAAAAACTAAAACTATGTCCCTTTTTTATACACAGGAAAGCCTCAGCCAGATAGTGGAAAGTGGCAGCCAGGAGGTGGCCGGGCCCAGTAGCCTGCACGAATCCCAGGTCTCTCCCCTCCGCATTCCAACAAAAAGTCCAACAAAAAGTCCCAGGAAGAGGAGTAACCTGGAGGAGGCTGCAATTGGCCTATTTCGGAAGGCTACGGCGGCCCTCAGAAACCCCCAATATTCAAGAGGAATATGCCTACATGGCAGCCTGCAAAATGCAGGGAATGGAGGAGGGCCAACGCCTCTGTGAATATCTGATCTTGCAAGCCCTAAATAAGGGGTTGAGGGGAAAACTCACAAACCAAAGCCACGTTTGTGAGTTCAACCATGGTCCTTCTCCTCCTCCATCTCCTGCCACAACTACAACACCAGAGCCACAGCCTGAAAGGAAGCCTGGAGGGAAGTGTGTAAGGAAGACAAGAAAGTGATGGCCTGGGTTCAGTCTGGTCTGACAAAAGATGCAGGCTGTGGTAAGACCACAGCCTGAGGACATATATGTCATCTTCTGCTGTTCCTGATCTCTTGTAGTCCTGGACCGGATTGTGCTCACTATTTTAAGGACTCCTCAGGCCATCAATTTTGACTGTAAAATTATTGATGTCTGCCCTGGGGTACAAAGGCTTCGCAAATTTTAGCAGTTTCTCCAGCGTTGCCTTCCTCTTTATTTTATTATGATCCATAATAAATGGATATTTTTTTTCCTGAAATACTTGCTTATGTGTTTTACTTCAAAAAGGACAGTTTGTTTGTGAGTAGGCAGGTACATTTCCAAAATACAATGTCAAATTAACAAGGGACACCAACACCAACCTCCTTGAGATTAAAAAATACAAGATCATAACGGTGTTGTGGTAACTTGACACACAAAACGAGAAAAAATATTATGAAGATGACTATAAAAAAAAATAGGAGATTTTGATAAAAAAAAAAAAAAAATATATATATATATATATATATATATATATATATATATATATATATATATATATATATATACATATATATATATATATATATATATATATATACATATATATATATATATAAACAAAAATTAGAAACATTATTATGGAGATCTGACGAAAAAAATAAATAATATGATTCAGGAGATCACAAGAAATAATAAAGATATCAGTTTGTCAGAACTCTGTGTGAATATGAGCAGCAAAACAACTTCATTATTATAGCATTATAAAGAAGAAGAGAATGCGCTGCATTAAAATATTTTTAAAATTGTGACGGATGTGCTATCTCCATTATGAACGCTAGTTTTACCAGACCAAACGCTTCCGGATTTTGTTGTCGGAAAATTTGAGATCCAGATCTCAAATTTTGTGTGTCGGAAATTCCGATGGAAAAAGTATGATGGAGCCTACACACAGTCGGAATTTCCTACAACAAGCTGCGGGGCATAACACACTACAGATCAACGATTTTGATCCCGATCTACTAATTGCACTCCCTGCCATGCTTCTTCTGGATCAGTGTCTCACAAACTTTAAACCGAAGATAGCCAGGTTGTTTTTTTTTTTAGGACTGCTGTCCTTTAAATGTATGCATCTAAGAAATAGTTTAATTCACCATGAAAACAACAAGAAAGTTGAGGATTTTTTTTCCTTTAAATGCCGGAACAGCTGCTGCTCTTCAAATGACTTTGGTAAAAATAGCACTGTGGGGAAAAGAAACATCATCCTTTTATTATTGTAAGAAAATTAATTATGCTTATATTTAATTTAACAGACATGGTAATGTCCAGAGTTACCAAGATAAGCAATTTTTAATAAATCAATTTAGAGATTAAATAATTATTTCTGAGGTCAAAAGCAGTTATAGAGGGTTTATAATTTAATTATCTGACCAACCTAACTGATCCTTCCCTGAGAAGAGGGAAGGAAGTTCCGAACTGTCTATACACCATTTCAGTCCATTGGGCAAGTCGCATGAGTATGGTGGTAGGTTCCTGTGTGATCGAGTTTGGGCATTTGTCTGCCCGTCTATCATGTCCCCAGGGGTAAATTTGCAACTCAAGGATACTCGTGCACTGGTGCCTCTTTAGAACCTCGCTTGCCACATAAGGCACCCGAAGGAGGGAGATGCTGGCAGCACTGGCGGGGGGCTGCCAGATATAGAGGTAAGTGGCCTTTTTGTGCAATAGTGTTTTATTAACTCCATTCTATTAAAAAAAAAATCTTTAATATAAATTTAAGTCGCAAAGATCATACCATAAAAAGTAGGAATGTAAAACCCCTGTTGGAAGCTGCGAGGCAACATGGATACACTTACAGATGGGGGTACCCTCTGGCAGTGATTTTTCGATCCAACCAGTCCTCATTCACACTGCGGTCGCCGGCGGATCTCCCTGCCTGCTTCACTTTTATGGGGTTTGACCCGATCCCAATACCCAACTGGCTGCTGAAAATCCCAAGACCGACAGGCCGTACGGGACCTCCACCGCCTGGATCCAGTCAGCCACCCAGATCCCAGAGAAATCGGGGCCGTTCCAGAGTCACCAACAACAATGGTTCACGTGAGTCCTGACTGTTGTACATGATCGTTTAAAAAGATATGGGAAGCAGGCATAGTTATTGTTACACCTTTCTATGTTGTACCATGGGGGTTTTCCCACGGTATCAAGTTATCCGGGACACTCACTCAACACCCACCTTGCTCACCACACAGACCTGGTTGAGGCGAGAGGCCAACACATTAAAGGCAGGGGAGAACGGAGGGGTTGGGGGCTGCCCCCCCTCAGTACCATCCCCAATATGTACACTGTAGGCCAAAACTCTGAATAATACCAACAGCCTCCTATTCCACTACCAGGTCACTCTGAACTACGAAAGGACCACGTGTATGTTGCTATACTAGGGCCGAGTTACAGTTTAAGTTCAGCCTATGCAACCCCACACGGTCAGAAAGGGACGAGCAGGAGGGGTCCCCCCGTAACCTCTCCCACCGGATACATCTAAAGATTATCTCATGAGACACCGCACCTAGAGCAAGTACCCGCAGTCAACCAGTCAGAGGACTTTCCCCACCCCAACACGAACTACGCGTCAAGATAGTAATTTCAAAGGATGACATGCTCAAAGCGATCACGCTAACACACGAGGTATAACGGAGGGGCACAGGTGGTAGACCTGGTTTTTTTTTTTTCCACCCGGCAACTAACTCCGCACCCCACAACTTAATTGCAGACCATCCAGGAAGCCTCACGACTATTGATAAAGAGAACCACCGAAGTTTGATCTCTGCACATACCATGCATGTACACGATGAGACGCTGGCAAGGTTTCAAACGAGAGAGTGGTGCTTCCACAGGGGGGTCATGTGTTGGAGGCTGATGGAGACGGGGGTTGCCGGGGGGGTTGTTCCAAGACATAATACCTCTACCCCGCCAATTGCCATCGATGCGTGGATTGCACACTGCCAATGGAGGGAGATGCCGGTGGGCGGTTGGTTGGGTTCCGGGGGGTGAGGGATATGAGATTCCCCACCGGAGATTTGTTCTAGTTACTGTTTTAACTGTATGCCTGAACTGCTTTCCTATATCACCACGCAAGTATTGCAGTCTGTATTAAGACATGTTAGCAATGTTATGTAGAAGTGTTGCTTTCTGAGGTTATGATACATGATCATTTCTTGTCAAAGACATGCATGCCAGTGTTGCACCTGCCTACATTTGTTTATACACTACGGTGGGGGGAGGGCGGGCGGCGCCCGGATACCTCCCAGGTCCCTCGCTGATCACACTCCCACTTAGGCACACGCTCAACAAGCAGGCTACCCTGCAGAGCGTATAAGCGAGTTTTTGCTACCCTAATTAGGAACTTGAGACGCTGATTGAAAGTCTCCTACTCTCACTTCTATTTCTTCTCTGATTTCTTATACTTACCTGATTCCCCACTACCCCCTTTCAGCCCACAACCCCCCCATCTACTATCTTTTCCACCCCCCCCCCCCCCCAATCCCCAGGATCATGGACGAACTCCACATTGTGACCTTAAACGCAAAAGGACTTAATGTCCCAGAAAAAAGAAGAATGCTACAAAATGATATGAGACGCATGAAAGCAGACATAGTTCTGCTACAAGAAACTCACTTCCGGGAAAATGCATTTCCCATCCTAAAAAACAGACACTATCCGACGGTATATCACTCCACATATTCGGAGGCCAAATCAAGAGGGGTATCCATTCAGATATCAGCCAAAATACCCTGGGCATTGACTGATATAAAGACAGACCCGGAAGGAAGATACCTCTTCCTCAAGGGCAAGATAGGTGACGTGAAGGTGACTATAGCCAACCTATACGCCCCCAACTGCCATCAGGACGTCTTTATCAGGAAACATTTGAAACTCCTCCAAAAATTTACAGAAGGCCAACTCATTGTGGGAGGAGATTTAAATGTCCCCCTCCTCCCATCAGAGGACACCTCAACAGGAACATCTTCCACACACAAAAACACACGCAGAGCTATCTACTCGGCCCTACATGAGACCCAATTAATAGATACTTGGCGGCTCCTACATCCCGGAGAACGGGACTATACTTTCTTCTCCCACCCGCACCAAACATACTCACGTATAGACTACCTTTTGATCCCCCATAGACAACTCCAAGCAGTCAAAAACACCACTATAGGCTCCATAACATGGTCAGACCATGCCCCAGTCATGATGCGCTATGCTTTGACAGACTTCTGCAAAGGACAAAGGAGTCCTTGGAGACTGAACGAGAGCCTATTGCAAGACCAGGAGACGCTTTCAGCTGTCACCAAAGGGATAACACACTACTTCCAAGACAACCACACCACAGACAATAACAAGGGCCTCGTATGGGAAGCCCACAAGGCAGTGATAAGAGGTATCCTTATACAACATGGCTCACGAATTAAGAAGCAGAGGACTGAACAAATGACCCTACTGATAAAGAAATTACAGACGCTAGAGACTACACATAAACAGACCCAAACCAGACAAGTGGAGACTGAACTGAATACGGTTCGGACGCAGATCACGGACCTACTTTATTATAAAGCTAAAGCTGCAATGCAAATTACCAGGAAAAGAGTATACGAATCGGGTAACAAATGTGGCAGAATGCTGGCACAATCCCTACAGACTCAGAGAACGGCTTCCTATATACCACATATCTATACACACCTAGGCCGCAAAATGACGCTTCCTCAACAAATTACAAACGAATTCAAATCTTTCTACGAAAAACTATACAATATCCCCACGACAAGCCCACCGACAGAACGAATGAGAGAATATTTAACCAATTCCCTAATGCCCACACTGTCAAACGAAACACGCGACTTACTAGAAGACCCCATAACAATATCTGAACTACAAGCAGCAATAGGCAGCACCAAAACGGGAAAGGCCCCGGGCCCAGACGGACTAACAGTGCAGTACTATAAAACCCTTCTACCATCCTTGGGGACCCACATGGTGGAACTGTTTAATAGCCACACAGAGGGGGGCGGGTTTCATGACTCCACCTTGCAAGCCCAGATCTCGGTCATCCCTAAGGAAGGGAAAGACCCGACCCAGTGCGGAAGCTACCGACCAATCTCCCTACTCAATACGGATATCAAATTATTCACTAAGATCATAGCATCCAGACTACAGCTACACCTCCCGTACCTAGTACATCTAGACCAGGTGGGCTTTGTGCCCACTAGAGAGGCGAGGGACAACACCGCTAAGGTGTTGAACTTAATTCACATAGCCAACCGCACAAAAACACCAAGTGTCTTCGTCAGTACAGACGCGGAAAAGGCATTCGACCGTGTAAACTGGGCCTTTATGTTCGAAACACTCAGACACGTAGGGGTTGGGAGGAAGATGTTAAGTTGGATCATGGCAGTTTACACGTCACCGTCCGCCAGAGTCAGAGCTAACGGGATGTTGTCTGACCCGTTTCCGATCACCAACGGAACGAGACAGGGCTGCCCACTTTCCCCCCTCCTCTTTGCCCTATCGCTCGAGCCCTTTCTATGCCACGTAAGATTGAACCCCAACATTAAGGGGGTGGAGTTAAATCAAACCCAATACAAGGTATCCGCCTATGCGGACGACCTCATGTTCTCACTTACAAACCCAACCATTTCCCTACCCAATCTATTGAGAGAGTTCGAGCTATACGGCAATCTCACCAACTTAAAGATAAACTTCGCCAAATCGGAAGCTATGGGAGTTAGAATACCACACCCACAGTTGGAGCACCTTCAATCCAGTATTCATCTGAAATGGAATAACAAATCCCTAAAATATTTAGGCACACAAATTCCCCATAACCTATCACAGCTTTACGAACTAAATTTCCCGCCACTGCTTAAAACGACAAGGGAACTCTTGAACAAATGGGGCGCAGGCTTACACTCCTGGGTGGGAAGGTGCAACATATTAAAAATGTCCATCCTCCCTAAATTCCTCTATCTTATGCAAGCGCTACCGGTGAACATTCCTGCACCTTATTTCAAAAAAGTACAATCGATGTTCTCAGAATTTGTCTGGGCTAAACAAAAACCAAGACTGGCCCACAAAATTCTAGTCCTCCCCAAACAGTATGGTGGTCTAGCACTACCAGACGTTCGCGCCTACTACCAGGCGGTCCATTTGGGCAGATTGATCGACTGGTGTCGACACCAAGAGACCAAACTCTGGACTAGCTTGGAACAAAACCAAAGCCAAGTCCCGCTCCGAAGAGCTCCTTGGTGCCATTCGGCCATACCAGCGGAGATTAAGAGACACCCATTGATAGGGAACACCATACTGGTTTGTGCTAGACTGCTTACAAGGACAAACTTGTCATCACCGAATTCCCCTTTATACCCAATACTAGGGAACCCGCTGTTCACACCGGGAATGCAGGACCAGGTGTTTGGGAACCTGATTAGGTTGGACCTTTACCAAGCCTCCCACTTTAGTGCGGGTGGGCGCTGGAAAACGACCGCAGAACTCACTGATCCTACAGGCACCTACAGACTTGACTTCCTGAGGGCACTCCAGCTGAGTCACTTCCTCCAAACTATTCAACCCCCAACGAACGGACAGATACCCACCGAGTTCGAAGAAATATGTTCAACCCCGGGGGCTCTACCACACACACTCTCCCTGACCTACAACATCCTTAACACTCCCCAGACAGATTTTGTCCCACCAGGACTGATCAAATGGGAAAAAGAACTGAACTTAACATTCAACCTAGCCAAGAAACAACAGATTCTGAAATTCACACACAAATCTTCTATATGTGCCAAAACTCAAGAGACGAATTATAAAATTCTATCACACTGGTACAGAACCCCAACACAGTTAAGTAGATTCTTCCCAGCAGCATCTGACCTTTGCTGGCGATGCCAAAAGGAAAAAGGAACACTATTACATATCTTTTGGTCTTGCCCAGGCCTGACAACCTTCTGGCAAACCGTAAAACAGACCATACAAAAATTCACAGAATATAATATAACCGACGATCCGGCCTTCTTCCTCCTGCACGCGGCAAACATTCCCATGAAAACATATAAAAAGTCAGTCCTGCGACATCTTTTAGACGCAGCTAAAGCCTGTATCCCACTATATTGGAAATCCACAACTCCACCACCCATAACATTATGGATTAAAAAAGTAGAGGAGATCAAACATATGGAAGATCTCATCCATACAGCACAAAACAGACAAGAGAAATTTTCTAAAATGTGGCAGTTGTGGAACATGTTCATATTCTCCAGTGAAGGACAGGCCTTACAAACAACTATGCCGATATAACCTGATTTGCCGCGTGCTGGATGCAGGGAGTTCAGTGCTGCTGCTACATTACATCAAATTCGATCCATGATCCTGGGGACTCTTCCCCCCCCCCCCCCCCCCCATCTCTGCCTTTTCCTCATACTTCCCCACTCAGGACCCCTTTATAATTTTTTGGAAAAAAGGAAAAAAAAGAAGGAGAGGGGGAACACATGGGACTATACTAATTAACTCACCAAGATTCCACAAACATATCTGCCTTGAATGTACTGTATTAAGTAAAAATCTGTGATGGAGATATATTGTTGAATGTACTGTTTGGTCCGTGTGGACTCACTCTGCCTGTGTTTATAAATAAAAAATTTAAAAAAAAAAAAAAAAAAAAAAGTAGGAATGTTCACGATCGATAAGACATTTTGTTAACCACGTCCAGTCCGGGTCGATTCTGTTCTGACATTACTCTCTTACATGTAAAAAAACTCCAAACATTATACATTATACATTATACATATACATATATATATATATATATATATATATATATATATATATATATATATATATATATATATACAGTGGCTTGCGAAAGTATTCGGCCCCCTTGACCTTTTCAAACTTATGCCACATTTCAGGCTTCAAACATAAAGATATAAAATTTTAATTTTTTGTGAAGAATCGCCAACAAGTGGGACACAATTGTGAAGTGGAACGAAATCTATTGGATATTTTAAACTTTTTTAACAATTAAAAAACTGAAAAGTGGTGCGTGCAAAATTATTCGGCCCCTTTACTTTCAGTGCAGCAAACTCACTCCAGAAGTTCAGCGAGGATCTCTGAATGATCCTATGTTGTCCTAAATGACTGATGGTGATAAATAGAATCCACCTGTGTGTAATCAAGTCTCTGTATAAATGCACCTGCTCTGTGATAGTCTCAGGGTTCTGTTGAAAGCGCAGAGAGCATCATGAAGACCAAGGAACACACCAGGCAGGTCCGTAATACTGTTGTGGAGAAGTTTAAAGCCGGATTTGGATACAAAAAGATTTCCCAAGCTTTAAACATCCCAAGGAGCACTGTGCAAGCGCTCATTTTGAAATGGAAGGAGTATCAGATCACTGCAAATCTACCAAGACCTGGCTGTCCCTCTAAACTTTCAGCTCAGACAAGGAGAGGACTGATCAGAGATGCAGCCAAGAGGCCCATGATCACTCTGCAGAGAACTACAGAGAACTACAGCTGAGGTGGGAGAGGTCTGTCCATAGGACAACAATCAGTCGTACACTGCACAAATCTGGCCTTTATGGAAGAGTGGCAAGAAGAAAGCCATTTCTCACAGATATCCATAAAAAGTCTCGTCTAAAGTTTGCCACAAGCCACCTGGGAGACACACCAAACATGTGGAAGAAGGTGCTCTGGTCCGATGAAACCAAAATCCAACTTTTTGGCCACAATGCAAAACGATATGTTTGGCATAAAAGCAACACAGCTCATCACACTCAACACACCATCCCCACCGTGAAACATGGTGGTGGCAGCATCATGGTTTGGGCCTGCTTTTCTTCAGCAGGGACAGGGAAGATGGTTAAAATTGAGGGGAAGATGGATGCAGCCAAATGCAGGAACATTCTGGATGAAAACCTGTTGGAGTCTGCAAAAGACCTGAAACTGGGACGGAGATTTATCTTCCAACAAGACAATGATCCCAAACATACAGCAAAATCTACAAAGGAATGGTTCACAAATAAACGTATCCAGGTGTTAGAATGGCCAAGTCAAAGTCCAGACCTGAATCCAATCGAGAATCTGTGTAAAGAGCTGAAAACTGCTGTTCACAAACGCTCTCCATCCAACCTCACTGAGCTCGAGCTGTTTTGCAAGGAAGAATGGGCAAGAATTTCAGTCTCTCGATGTGCAAAACTGATAGAGACATACCCCAAGCGACTTGCAGCTGTAACCGCAGCAAAAGGTGGCTCTACAAAGTATTAACGCAAGGGGGCCGAATAATTCTGCACGCCCCACTTTTCATTTTTTTATTAGTTAAAAAAGTTTCAAAAATCCAAAAGATTTCGTTCCACTTCACAATTGTGTCCCACTTGTTGGTGATTCTTCACAAAAAATTAAAATTTTATATCTTTATGTTTGAAGCCTGAAATGTGGCAAAAGGTTGAAAAGTTCAAGGGGGCCGAATACTTTTGCAAGGCACTGTATATATATATTTTTTTAAATCAGAAGCCGTATGGAATAAAATGGTGGGTGTTATGCCCCGTACACACGGTCTGATTTTCCGATGGAAAATGTCCGATCGGAGCGTGTTGTCGGAAATTCTGATTGGATTTTCCGACACACAAAGTTGGAGAGCAGGAGATAAAATTTTCCGACAACAAAATCCGATCGCGTCAATTCCGACCGTGTGTGGCCTGTTCCGACGCACAAAGTGCCACGCATACTCAGAAGAAATTCCAAGACGGAACAGCTCGTTCTGGTAAACTTAGCGTTCGCAATGTATACAGCACTTTCGTCACGCTGCAATGTTAAAATGGTTTAATACAGCGCAATTTCTTCTTCTTTATAATGTGACAAGAAGGAAGTAGTTTTGCTGCTCATATTCACACACACTTCTCCCAAAGTTTTATTTTTGTTTTTTTATTGGTATTCCCTGAATATATTGTTATTAGTTGTCACATCTGACATCATTTTTTTTTTTATTTAATTTTTTGGGGGATTTTAAGCCTTTTTTTTTTTTTATTTAATGTTTGTATTTTTTCAAAGGCTGATCTTTGTTCAATGTTATTTTTACTCCAGAATATTTTTGTGTGTGTTTTGTGTGTCAAGTTACTCCAACACCATTGATATCTTTTATTATTTAATCTCCAGGAGATTGTTTGTTGTTGGTGTCCCTTGTTCATTTCACATTGTATATTTGAAATGTACCTGAATCCTCACAAACAAACTGTCATTTTTGAAGTAAAACACATAGGAGAGTATAATTCAAAACAAAAATCGTTTATTAAGGGATCAGAACCAAACAAAGAGGAAGGCAACACTGGATCAACATGAGAATTTAGCGAAGCCTTGGACCCCCACGGCAGACATCAATTTTTGAACATCAAAATTGGTGGCCTGAGGAGTCCATATTAAGGGAGGGCAGTCTGGTCCAGAATTCGCAGAGATCCGGATAGCAGCAGATGACATGTATGTCCCCAGGCTGTGGTACCACAAGAGGCTGCATCTTTTGGCCGACCAGACTGGATCCAGGGTCCTCACTTTCTGGTCTTCCTTCCACACTTCCTTCCAGGCTGTGGCTGTGCAGTTGGAGATGTGGCAGGAGGAGGAGTAGGACCTGGAGGAGGACTGGGAGGACCTGGAGGAGAGGGAGGACGAGGAGGAGGACCTGCAGGAGGAGGAGGAGGACCATCGCAAAGGTGTGTCTGAGCTGTAATTTGGCCCCTCATACCTTTGTTAAGAGCCTCCAATATGAGCGCCTCACACATGACTTGTTGTCCCTCCTCCTTCCTCTGCATTTTATAGGCAATGACGGCAGCAATGTCCTCCTCCACGGTCTGTCGTGCTCCCAGGACCCCTGTAGCCCTCCAAAAGAGTCCTCTGGAAGCCTCCTCTAGGGCACTCCTCCTACTGCCACTTTCTCTTTTCAGGGGGGGTGGAGGGACCTGCAGATCAGCCAGCCGGCTCGGCCCGGCCACCTCCTGGCTGAGACTTCCCTGTGTATGAAAAAGGGACATGGTTGTAATGTTTTGCATCATCAATCACAATCATAAATTAGTACTCCCAACTAACATCTAGTTAACATCATTGATTGTACAAGCAGAAATATTTAGAGGAATGCTATACCTGGCTCAATCTGGGCTCCTCCACATGTGGCCTGGAAGGCCCAGGTTGGGCGTTAGAAGCCTCAGCCGGGGGGGAAGGAAGCGTGGAAGGAAGACTAGAGAGGGATGGCCTGGGTTCAGTCTGGCCTGCCAGAAAATGCAGCCTGTCGTAGTACAACATCCTGGGAACATAGATGTCATCTGCTGCTCCGGATCTCTGTGAATCCAGGACTTTCTTGCGCTCCCTTAGATATGTACTCCTCAGGCCACCAATTAATAGGTGATGTCTGCCGTGGGGATCACCTGCTTCACAATTTCACACAATTGCACCAGTGCTGCCTTCCTCTTTGCTTGGTTCTTGGAATGGGGGTGCTTAATCTCCCACAGACAGGGCAGCTCCCTTAACATATCTATGAATACTGACATGAAGTCATTGTCTTTCAGTAGCATATCCATGTTCACTGCAAGACACAACACAAGACAAAGCCTAATGTCAGACAAAACTCTCCTAATCTTGTTACAATATAGGCCTCAATGTAGAAGCAGTACAGGCACAAGTTTGTCTCTTACCTTCGTTCTTACGAACGGCGCGTCCAATGCTCCTTCCTCCGCTCACAGATCGTACGTAATACGCACGTGTTACGCTTTATATACACTGCGCATGTGTGTAACTCCGCCCGCCCCTGACGTTCTTTCTATTCTATTCCCCGCCCCTTTTCGTTCGGCGCAGTGGGGGAAGAGCACATGGCGGAGTCACAGCAGGTGCGTGCTAATTACAGGAACGAGGAGGAGGAGGAGGAAAGCCCGGATCCGGACACGTCCCGATCCAGAAGGAGACGTTTTAAGGCCACAAATATGTCCTTTGGGGAGATGTTGGAGATGGTCGACATCATGAAGAAGTCCGACTATGACGGAAAGTATGGGCCTTACCCCAACCCCAATATCAGAAAGGCCAAGATCATGGCGAAAGTGGTCAAAAGTATTCACAAGAATTTCGGGGTACGAAGATCGAAAGATCAGCTCAGGAAGCGGTGGTCGGACCTGAAATTAAGAGAGCCAGAGCAGTACCGAAAGATCCGGAGAGTGCTGCAAAAAAGTAAGTAGTTGTGCTGTGTTCCTATTCTTTCTGTCTTTATTCCGTTCGTGCTGCTCCATATGCTTTTCTTAATTGTAACGTTTAAAAGGGCAACTTTAATGTTCATGGGCCCATTATTCGTTCGTATCAAACATTTTTCTTTCGGCCTCTAAAACACCATTGTTTAGGCCATATGCATTTTCCCACATTTTTTTTGGGCCTACTTGGATGCCAAATATTTGTTTGTGTAGATGGGTTTGTTACTCGAATGAAATGCAAACTAGATTGTGTGTAAGGAGAGGACACTGAGCAGCTGTTTTCACATCTGGACACTGGAGCACTAGTGTGGGACACAAGAACACCATTTTTATTAGGGGGCCACACAGGTGCTCCAGTGTATACTATAGGGGGGTCTCCATCTGTGAAGCTTGTACAAAACAGGTAAAGTATTGCAGCTTGACAAAGGGCAATAAAAAAAATACATCTTGGAACTCGGCTAAAATAGACAATTGTACCCCACTTCCAAGCAATGTTTCCTATTTCTAGTTCTGCCATCAAATATCTGTGTGCTAATTATAACATTTTTGTTTTACATAGGGGAGAAAAGACTCGGAGGACACCCCTCATCCGAGGAAACCACAGACCCCCCACCTAAGGAAGAAGGGGAAATAACACCAACCCAAGAAGAGCAGGAGGAAGAAGAAGATGTGGTGGAAATTGGCACCACAACAGGTAAGTGTCTGCGACCACAGGCTCAGGTAAGAGATGGATGCCGGCAGATTTTTGATACCTGTTTTTGTTTTGTTTCTCTCTTTTTAGGTGATCGTGATCCAGATCCTTTCACATCAGAAAGTGCCCAGATCCTGATCGGGGAGATCATGGGGTGTAATGTCGAATTGCAAAACATACAGCAAAAAATCAATGATGTGATTCAAAAAAATAATAACATCATTGATGTTTTGGGGCGAATTTAAAACCCCACAAAATCACTTTTTGGATTGTGGTCCAATCTTTTAAATATTTTTGCAATGTTTTGAAAAGCCAAATTTGGAGGATGCACACAGTGTGCCAACATGTGCTATCTGCCATCACGGGAGATCAATGGACGCGTTTTGGGGGTGCAACCCCTTCCTCAATTATAAAATAGTGGTGAGGAAGGGCTTGATCCCCCAAAACACGTCCCTTGATCCCCTGTGATGGCAGATAGCACATTTTGACATTCGTAAATTGGTGTGCATCTTCCAAATTTGGCTTTTCCAGGGGTGATTTCCCCCCATCTGAACGCTATATCAAACCCAGTTCCTAAATACTGATGTCTGATATAGCCTTCAGATTTTACCTAATGTGAACTTTGTAAGTTCAAGTTTTTTGGCTTTCTTGTTAGTTCTACACAGGCCTGTTTTATCTTAAATGGACATTTCGATTTTTGATAATGCTACTCCAAAAATTGTTATACAACAAACATGTTGGTTTGTTTTAAAAACCTTTGGTAAATGCACATGTGATTGTGCAGGTATAAAAAAGTTGGTTACTCAAGAATGTGTGGATTATTGTCTCAACACTACAACACTTTTGGGGTGATGTAATTGCTGTTTTCTGAGAAAATGGGGGTTATTTCCCAAGGGCAAATCCACTTTGCACTACAAGTGCAGGTTCAGTGCAGTTGCAAGTGCACTTGTAGTGAAATGTGTTTTTGCATTTAGTAAATAACAGCCAACAGTGCTTTGTATAATAAGGTTACACAATCACGACATTTTCATGACTCAACACATTTCTGTCAGGGTCAGCTAAAACAAACACAAGCAGTAAATGTCCACAAATAATTTCTTTTTTTTTTAATTATAAAAAGGCTTCACAGATTTGCTGGCATATTGATAGCCCCCCTACCCGCAAAGAACTCCAGGTAGCGTAACTGGACATCACATGCACTCAGGGAGGGCAAGCCAGGACGGCCACTTTCAAGCGCCGTCAGTGTGGTTTGATGTATCATTCTGGCCTCAGGCCCAACTGAGCCAGCATAGTTGGCCGAATGTTTCCTTAAAAAGTTATGGAGAACACAGCACGCAAGTATAATATGGTTCAGTTTATACTCCGCCATATGGATGGGTGTCATAAATAGGCGGAACCGGCTGGCCAGGATTCCAAATGTGTTCTCCACCACTCTTCGGGCTCTGGCCAGCCGGTAATTAAAAACCCTCTGTTCCGGGGTGAGGGTCCTCATTGGGAATGGCCGCATCAGGTGGTCCCCCAGCGCAAACGCTTCATCAGCAACGAACACAAATGGGAGTCCTTCAACATTGTCCTCTGGAGCTGGCAAGTCCAAGCTGCCATTCTGGAGACGCCTGTAGAACTCCGTCTGGGCGATGACTCCACCATCGGACATCCGGCCATTCTTCCCCACGTCCACATACAAGAAGTCGTAATTAGCCGACACCACTGCCAACATCACAATACTATGGAACCCCTTGTAAATATAATAGTACGACCCCGAGTTGGGTGGTGGGACGATGTGGACGTGTTTCCCATCAATTGCCCCTCCGCAGTTAGGAAAGTCCCACCGCTCGGCAAAGTGGGAGGCCACAGTCTGCCATTCCTGTGGCGTGGAAGAAAACTGTTGAGGAAAAAACAATAAACATTACTATTTTTACTCAGAAACATGGCAAGCAGATTAGACACAAACATTATGGGGCAACCTCCAGATAGCATTTATTAAGGGGAATTTAACAACGCCAAAGTATAAGGTACACCTATCATATTCCCCCCCCTCTCATGGGCCATTTCTAACATTATAGGGGGTGTGTGGAAATCTTGGACAGGTAACCCTCTTCACTTCATTGAGAGATGAATGCCTAAATAATGGGTATTACTTGGAACAGCCCCTCCTTAGTTACACTATTGGCAGCCCACTAGACAGGTAAGAAGTGTCATAATACAAAGATAGAAATACACACTGTACACATTTGAGGACATTTGGACATTCTGCTATTACCTATCAAGATAATAATAGGATCCCAAAAACTTTAAACAGTACCATTTGAAAGTATACAGGCAGGCCCTTGCACTACATGCTTTGGGGAATTCATCCATAAATCTGACCACAAAAGAGATGGGTATAGTGTGTATGGGTTTGGCAAAGTCAGCAGATAGATGATTGAGGATAGATAGAGAATTGGGATCAGCTGACTTAGCAGTTGGGGGAGGGAGGGTTACTAAAAATTATTTGGGGACACCACAAAAAAAAAGCCTCTGGCACTCTGCCAGAATTTAAAGCAAAAATAACATTTCCAAACATTTTAGGGGTGTTTGGGGTAAAGCACTACTACGGAGCTGAAAAAATACATTGTTAAGTGACTACATGAGGTGAATATAGGGCCAGGAGAGAACATGTTGGGGAGCTTATTGAAGGGCAAATATGTATGAAGGACCTAAAATAATAATTACATAAAAATCCAGCATTCATGAGAACAAAGGGGACATTCACAGCATATTACAACCATGGTAATTAGGGAATGAGAAAAGAAATACAATATATTAGCAAACATTCAATACAATAAAATGTGATATTAAAGGATAAAAATCTTACCTTCATATACTCCTTCTGCAGGACCTGTATGATGGCAGAACAGGTCTCTGGGATGATGATACCCAGAGCCTGGGGGGAGATGCCTGTCGAGAACTTCAAGTCCTGCAGACTTCTCCCTGTGGCCAAATACCGCAGGGTAGCGACCAACCTCTGCTCCGGAGTGATGGCTTGCCTCATGCAGGTATCCTATATAATATAGGGGGTCAGCGAAGCCAACAGACGGTAAAACACGGGGTCCGTCATCCTGAGAAAGTTCCTGAAATCATCAGGATTATTCTCACGAATCTCACGGAGCAAAGGCATATGAGAGAACTGGTCACGCTGAAGCAACCAATTCTTGGTCCATGAACTCCTCCCCACCCTGTTCATGGACTGGACTTGTGTCAAGGTCAGGACCCCAACACCAAGCCCCCGCACAGCACGAACTCTATGAGGAGTACGCATACGAAACATGGCTAGAAAACGGTCGGCTGCTCAGAACGAAGTAACAGAATGCACTGAAGAACAGCAAGGCCTGTGAAGAGCGACCTGAAAAACAGCAACGAGCGGGCAAGATCGCACAGGAAACTCCGATACGAACTGACTGCACGCACTGAAGAGCAGATACAAACCCACAAGCACAAACTGAACGGCAGAAAACGATCTGAAAGCCACGAGTCTGAAAAAGCGCGAATCGTCTCTTACCAAACTTTTACTAACACGAGATTAGCAAAAGGAGCCCAAAGGGTGCCGCGCTTGGTTCTGAACCGGCCTTTTCTAGTCTCGTCGTACGTGGTGTACGTGACCGCGTGGTTGGCGATCGGAAATTCCGACAACTTTGTGCGACTGTGTGTAGACAAAAAAAGTTTGAGCCAACATCCGTCTGAAAAAATCCTAGGATTTTGTTGTCGGAATGTCCGAACAAAGTCCGACCGTGTGTACGCCCTATTACATATTTTTATGTCAAACGATATTTGGGCAGCAGTTTTTCAAATGCAATTATTTTGGAAAAAAAATACACTGGATGTTATAATAACGTTATAAAAACACCAGTAGCTTTACAGTGAGTTTTTCAACTTTTTTTTTGCAATAGGGTTTTTTATTGTTTTTCATCGGTTTTTAGTGTTTTTTTTTTTAATGGGATCAAAAACGTTAAAAAACGCTGGGTAGCTGTTTATCTGCGTTTTGGGGCGTTTTTTGACATTAGAGTGTTTTTACAGCTCAAAAACTCCTCTCAGAACCCATTAGTTTTGGGGCTTTTTACAGCCAAAAAACGCCCCAGCCAAAAACAATTGATAACAGCCTATGTGTGCATGGACACATAGGATAACATGCTGGAGAGTTTATTGACTGTAGAAAAAAATGTTTGAAGCCAAAAACAGCAGCTGTGAAAACGTCCAAAAACGTCCAGTGTTCTGTTAATGAATTTGAATGCACAAAAACACAATATAACACCCAATTGTTTGGTAAAATATAAAAGACGATGTTACGCAGAGTAAATAAATACCAAACATGACACACTTTAAATTTGCATCCTCCCAAATTAAAGTACATAAAAATCTCCATAGCTTTAAAAGCCTTAACAGGGTAACCAGAGTTACAGAGGAGGTCTGACGTTAAAATGATTTCTCTTGCGGCAATACCCCACATGTGTGGTGAGATCGCAGTGTACACATGCATGTGGGACCTACATATGCATTCGCATTTGCGTGTGTGCACGGGGGAATGGGAGTGCTTTACGTTTCTTTTTTTATTTTAAACACATTTTTTTTTACGCTGTATCTTTAATTTTTTCTAATCTCTTTTATTTATATCAAAAGGGAGGAACAACATCACTTGTGATAGCATGGACCATGGTAGGGGTCCTCTTTATGAAAAGACCGGGGGTCTATTGGACCAGATGCTTGTTCAAGCTAGTAATGGCTTGTTTACATGAGACCGATACCAGAAGTGACGAAATCCTTGTCGTTTCCGGTTTCTGACATCACACAGTTGGAGGAACAGCATCATTTTCACTCACTGTGTCCCAGGAACTGGATGCATCCTTACCGGGCTCCCTGATCCTACGGGAGAGCCCGGTAAAGGCGACAGAGGTGGGTGGGGGGTGGTACCCCCTTCTGCCGCTTGTAAAAGTAATTCAGCAGCTGTATAGTGGCTAGTATTACTTTTACAGTGAAGGGAATTACTGGCCCTAAAAAAAATTATATCTTGATCATTGCTGTGGCTGCAATGAAGCCCGAGATGTCACAATTTCCATCCAAGGACATATATACAATGTTGTGAAAAAGTATTTGCCCCCTTTTTGAATTTTTTTTTGCATATTTGTCACACTTAACCACTTCCATACCGGGTCATTGTCATATGACGTCCGCAGGAACACTATGTCCCTCCAGGCGGGCGCCAAATGACGTCCTTGGCTTCCCGGCATAGCGGGTTCCGCCGCGTAACCAATAAGCGGATGTGCGTGCCCGACGGTCGCGATGTCTGCCAGGCACACGCGATCGTCCCTGACAGAGCAGGAACATGGATCTGTGTATGTAAACACACAGATCCATGTCTCCTGTCAGGGGAGAGGAGACAGATCGTGTGTTCCTAGTATATAGGAACACTGATCGGTCTCCTCCTCTAGTCAGTCCTATCCCCCCACAGATAGAACACACAGTCAGGGAACACATTTAACCCCTTGATCGCCCCTTAGTGTTAACCCCTTCCCTGCCAGTGACATTTACACAGTAATCAGTGGCTATTTACAGCACTGATTGCTGTATAAATGGCAATGGTTTCAAAAAAGTGTCAAAAGTGTCCGATCTGTCCGCCGCAATGTTGCAGTCACGGTAAAAATCTCAGATTACCGCTATTACTAGTAAAAAAAAGTAGGGAAGACCCTCACAATGCCAACATCCAAAATATATATTAATATAAAATATATAAATAATAATAAAAATATAAAATAATAATAAAAATGCCATAAATCAATAACCTATTTTGTAGACGCTATAACTTTTGCGCAAACCAATCAATATACGCTTATTGTGATTTTTTTTTACCAAAAATATGTAGAAGAATACATATCGGCCTAAAATGAGAAAAATGTATTTTTTAATAAGTATATTTTTTTTAAATAAATTTCGGATATTTATTATAGAAAAAGTAAAAAATATTGTGTTTTTTTGTGTCGCTCTTTTTTTGTTTATAGCACATAAAATAAAAAAACGCAGAGGTGATCAAATACCACCAAAAGAAAGCTCTATTTGTGTGGAAAAAAATGATCAAAATTTCATTTGGGTGCAGTGTTGCTTGACCGCGCAATTGTCATTCAAAATGTTACAGCGCTGAAAGCTGAAAATTGGCCTGGGCAGGAAGGGGGTGAAAGTGCCCTGTATTGAAGTGGTTAAATGACTTAGCTTATCAAACAAATTTTATTATTACACAAAGATAACCCTAGTAAATACAAAATGCAGTTTTTAAATGATGCTTGCATGTATTAAGGCAAAAAAGTTGTCCAAACCTGCCTGGCTTTATGTGAAAAAGTAATTGCCCCCTAAACCTAATAACTGGTTGTGCCACCCTTGGCGGCAACAACTGCAATCAAGCGTATGTGATAACTGACAATGAGTATTTCACATTCTTCTTTGCAGAATTGTTTTAATTCAACACATTGGAGGGTTTTCCAGCATGAACGGCCTGTGTAAGGTCATGATACAGCATCTCAATTGGATTTAAGTCCAAGCTTTAACTAGGCCACTCCAAAACCTAAATTTTGCTTTGTTTGAACCATTTGGAGGTGCACTTGCTGTTGAGTTTTGGATCATTGTCCTGCTGCATAACCCAAGTGCACTTGAGCTCGAGGTCACGAACTGATGGCCGGCATTCTCCTTTAGGTTTTTTTGATAGAGCTCAGAATTCATGGCTCCATCAATTATGGTAAGTCGTCCAGGTCCTGAAGCTGCAAAGCAGCCCCAGACCATCACGCTACCACCACCATGTTTGACTGTTGGTATGATGTTCTTGTTATGAAATGCTGTATTAGTTTTATGCCAGATGTAAGGGGACGCACACCTTCCAAAAAGTTACATTTTTGTCTCATCAGTCTACAGAATATTTTCATAAAAGTCTTGGGGATAATCCAAATGTTTTTTGGTAAATGTGAGATGAGCCTTTGTGTTCTGTTTGGTGGCTTTGGCCTTGGATCTCTCCCATGGATGCCATTTTTGCCCAGTCTCTTTCTTATCGTTGAATCATGAACACTGATCTTACCTGAGGCAAGTGAGGCCTGCAGTTCTTTAAATGTTGTTCTGAGTTCTTTTATGACCTCCTGGATGAGTCGTCGTCATGCTCTTGGAGTCATTTTTGTAGGCCGGCCACTCCTGGGAAGGTTCACCACTGTTCCAAGTCATCTCTATTTGTGGATGATGGCTCTCCCCGTGGTTCACTGGAGTTCCAATGCCTTAGAAATGGCTTTGAAATCCTTCCTAGACTGATACATGTACATTACTTTGTTTCTAATCTGTTCTTGAATTTTCTTAGATTGCGTCATGATTTGTGGCTTTTTTTGATCTGTTAGCATGCTTCACTTTGTCAGACAGCTTCTATTTATGCGATTTCTTGATTCAACAGGTCTGGCAGTAATCAGCCCTGGGTGTGGCAAGTGAAATTTAACTCAGCTTTCCAAAAAATTGTGGTTAATCACAGTTCATTCACTATTCAGCATGGGAGGCGACAATTACTTTTTCACATAGGGCCAGGCAGGTTCGAACAGCTTTTTTCCTATTAATAAATGAAATAATAATTTAAAAACTGCATCTTGGATTTACTCGGGTTATCTTTATGTAATATTAAAATTAGTTTGATGCTCTGAATCATTTAAGTGTGAGAAATATGCAAAAAAATAAAGATCAGGAAGGGGCAAATAATTTTTCACAGAATTGCATATAATTACGGGAGTAATGAGTAAGAAATTGGTTAACAAATACAATTTATGGTGTGAGTATATAATAAAAGGATGCTTCCAGGTATAGAAAATGTTCACGTGTACTGCCTACAACTGTCCAAACTGATCAACTGGACTAGATATAAATTGAAATGAAACTGGAAAATTAGTAATTTCAAATTGATGGTCACAAGTTGTGATCTGCCCATTTCCTCTGCTATGTTACGTATTTGAACAGTCTAAGCCGCTTTCATACTGCCTGTCACACACCGCCTGTCAAATTTGGCCATTCAGTCAATAGGTCTGTGGCATAACTGCCAGCCAAACGCTTGGTTCGCATTTGCAGCGCAGAAGCCATTATACACTATTATTTGGTAATAAAAAAAGAATAAGAATAATTAATAGAAATAAAATATGAAATAATATTAAATAAAAAGTTGCTTAGACTGTAAAAGCCATTGATGAACAGTCCTGATGCATGTTTACCTGTGGGATTTGTATGGATGCACTCCCGCTGTAGAGTCATTTGATGATTTCCCTTACAAACATATGCAATTATCGGCAGATTACTCCTAGTACAAAAGTCTGCTGCTTTCATGTAATGTTGTTCTGTTTTTTTGATCCGTTTTTGAAGCTATGATAAAAAGCAGATGGTTTTCCTTATGGTCATGTTGTAACTTGAGTACATTCGGCTCTGCACTCAATAGACCCAATGGAATCCACAAAGCATATTGAGGGATACAAGAAGTGCAGAGATTCACATGCAAGTTTTTACATACAAATCAGGACATATTGTATAAGCAAAGTATGGCATTGTGTTGAGACTGTTGAAAATTAGTTAATTTTTTTCCTGTAATGTTATTATTCAGATAATATCATGGACTTCTATAGGTTGTTGTATACAGCACCTGTGGGATCCCTAGTAGGGAAATATGCTGGAATTTGCACTACATGGCCGGATACAGCTGTGTGAACAAAAAGTGAACTAAGAGGCTGGTGTATGAAAAGTGACCTTCAATAAATATAATTTTGTTGCCCATTGCAAACTAAGGTTGCAACCATTATCAAATAAGAATTCCAGGTATGGCATCTTTTACATAGTTACATTGGTCCAGCTTGGGTCAATGTAACTGTGTATACATCATATATGTGGGATCCCGCTGAAAATCACTGTAGTGGACACTCCTACTCTAGAGATTTGCACTAGCTTCCATGTCTCACGTTGAGTGGCTGCCTTACTACTGCATTGTGGACACTGGAGGTGGCCCGCTCAGCACAGTCATTTTTTCAGTGGGTGAAAAGCATTCTTTGATTGGATGAGGTGAAGATTCGGGGCAGAGACATCATGTTTTCCAACTTGTCCAATCAGAGAATGCTTTGTGTTCTGTTTCTAGCACCACTTTATGCACTGACATCCTTTAGACCTCGGTCCATTCAGCCAGCAGGATCACCTATTGAATAGACGCCCTCCACAGACAGCTCAACTCTCCAATAAGCAGTGCCTATCGGCCCCATGCAATTTAAGGGCCCCGTGACAACGGATCAAAATAATATTGATTTGATCTCGAAAGAAAAATACAATGAAGCTTTCTTAAATTGCTTAGAAAGAAAAAAAAATTATCAACTGAAAGAAACAAAAACTTCAGAGATAATACTGTATTAATGTAATGTACCCATTATCAACTTAAAGTACATAAACCACAGACATCAGGTTCACATTACAGTTTGTCTCTTAAAAGCTCTACTTAGTTCAATTTTATCCCACTAGACCAGCCTTTCTCAACCTTTCCAACACCAAGGAACCCTTGAAATTACTTTCCGTTCTCAGGGAACCCCTATTAAAAATGACTATATCTACAACTCATGATACATTAGTGTGATGGTCAGTGGGAAGAATGCTCCTGACACTGGGGGTCATTGGGAAGAATTACCTCCTTACAGATAGCTAAAAAGATCAATGGTGTCAGTAAGAACTTATCTGAGAGGCAGAAATTGCTCATTGCTCAAGGAACCCCTAGCAACCTCTGGGGGAACCCTAGGGATCCATGGAACCCTGGTTAAGAAACCCTGCACTAGACAGTGTGCACAAGAAACCTCCAGAAACCTGTAAGGGGGGGGGGGCAAGGGTTTTGACATCAATTTAATCGAACGTAGTGTTACTTGTTAAAATGTATTACATGGGATGTTCACTGGTCATGTGAGGTGTAAAGCAACAATAGTCTGTCTTGTGCCCACCATGAAGCATGGTAACTAACTGATGGAAACATGAAGAAGAAGGGTCTATGTATATGAGGACTAAAACCAATAACCTCAACATATGGTCGAACTGGATTGTGTCACTACAAAAAGACAATACTAAACAAGCTGTACTTGCACTAGATGTTAGCGCAAAGATAAAGGTATAGACAATGGTCCACTGCAACATTGATGGGTACACAATACATTTTCCAGAACACTTTGCATGTACAGGAGTTCAGTCCAGGAGTGCAGGAATTCCAGGAATGTAAACTGAGCTGTGCATGCACAGCTCAGTGTACTTTTAGGGTTGCCACCTCATCCCTTAAAACCCGAACACATATGAATTACAGTTCTGAGGCTATTTTAATGCAGATAAGGCACCAAGGGAGTTTAAAGTGGATGTAAACCCAATGTCATCCTTTCGAAACTACTGCCATAGGGGTTATCTATAAGGATATACACGCCTCCTGCATGTATCTTTACCTGTCAAATGTCTCCCCTCTGTCTGTTATTAGACCCGAAAAACTGCAGATTCTGTGGGTGGGTCTGTTGTCTGGAGCTCGGTGGGTGGAGTCGTGATGTCAGTAGACTCCCCGCCCACCTCTACACTCCCCTTTCAATATGCATTTTCTCCTGTGTATTTCTTACACTGAAGTTCTGCTATGATCTCTAACATCCAGTGAAAAGACAGGAAAGTAACCACATGACTTCAGCATGCCAAATCATGCTGAGGTGTGGAACAACCAATCCTTGCAGAGCTGCTGAAGAAAGGAGTGGGGGTGGGAATTAAAAAATAATGCATGTCTTAGGCTAGTGCACAAGATATGTAAATCACCTGTCACTCACAGCAAGGGGGAGGATTTGACAACGTTTTTCTGTTTGTCAAGTTTTAACTCACTGAACAATAAAAGAGGATTGCTCACAGCTGGATTAACTCTTTGTGGCAAGACTGGGCTCAAATGATAGGAAATACTATACTCTACATTATAACATCCAAAAAAAAAAAATTGGGGGTTTACATCCACATAAATTACCACCTTAATCAGCCACAGAACCTGTGTACATATTATCTGTTCGGTTTTAAAGGGATGAGGTGGCAACCCTATGTACATTCTAAAGAAGACTGCAAGCAGGCAAGTAGGTTTATTTTATTGCAGAAGAAACATTGAATGTCTCTTCTGCAGTAAAGAGCCTGCCTGTGTTCTGTCAGATTAGGCGACCCGTCAAATCTTGTAACGGAAGTGACGTTCCGTCATGGCCATCTTGGTACACCCTGCACTCAGATGCAGTAAGCCTACAGTGTGAAGTGGCCAAGGGGACATCTTTTTACACCCACTGAAGTCTTGTATTTTACACTTGTTTTTACCAGTAAACTGAGCTTATATCGTGAAATACAGTCTTTAGAAGTCTGTGACACTATTTTGATGTTGAATTTTAAAAGCAGCGGCCTTCTGTCAGATTAGCAAACGTGTGAGATCAGCAGGCTTGCCACGTCTTTTAAAATTCAACATCAAAAGTTTACTGGTAAAAATAAGTGTGAAATGCAAGACTTCAGTGGGTGTAAAAAGATGTCCGCTTGGTGACTTCAGACTGTAGGCTTAGCTTGGTGAAGTGTGGGGTGTACCAAGATGGCCATGACAGAACGTTACTTCCGTTACAAAATCTGACGTGTTGCCTAATCTGACGGAACACCTGCTAACAGTTTTGATATTGGAGACTTTAGTTTCACTTTAAAAGAGAAGTAAAGGTTTTTTGTTATTTTTCCAGTTTCATACTTACCTAGGTGGTTGCAGCACCAGTCTGATGCTGCATCTGTCCCCCAACGCCTCTGCACTGAGAACCGAGCGATCGAACATTGCCGATGGCTCGGTTCTCTCAGCTCCCATCCCAGTAACGTCAATCAGCAGCTCTCTGCTCTTCTCCCTCCTCGCTCCTAGAGCGCTGAGCTGTGGAGGGGTGGGGAGCGGCGGTCTCAGGCTCTCAGCGGCTCGCTGGGAGCCTGAGACGGGTGTCAGTCCAGGCACCTGGCGGATCCAGACCTCCATTGTCAGGATGACGAGGTGTTCAGTGGACTTCAGCAGCCCGCTCTCTGCTGAAAAGGGGTCACAAGAGTGCAAAACAATTTACACTCCTGTGATCCACAGGAGAAGTCCAGCCAAACAAGCTTTGGCTGGACTTCTCCTTTAATGCAGTCTAGGATTTTAAATGAAATAAGGATTCTGATTGGCTGCTATAGACAACAAGAATGTTTCCCAATAGTGAAATGTACGCATGAGAAATTGTGCTAGCAAAAACAAATTCTGTTTGCCCATCGACCAATCAGTATCTGTGTTTCATTAAGGCCTCATGCACACTAGACATTTTTAATATGGCTGTTAGTAGTGTCTGGCATTTTTTTTTGTCTGCCTCTAATTGCCTCTGCATGTTGGGGTTATTTACTAAAGGCAACTTCACTTTGCACTACAAGTGCAAACTACAAGTGCAAAGTGCACTTGAAATTGCACTGAAAGTGCACTTGGAAGAGCAGTCACTCTAGATCCGAGGGGGACATGCAAGGAAAATAAAAAACAGCATTTTAGCTTGCACATGACTGGATAATAAAATCAGCAGAGCTTCCCCTCATTTCAGAACTTTCAGTGCATTTTCAAGTGCACTTTGCACTTGTAGTTCACACTTGTAATGCAAAGTGGATTTGCCTTTAGTAAATAACCCCCTATGTGTCCAGGCGTTTAGAAGAGTTTAAAGGCAGCAAAAAGAAAAAAAACGGCCTGAGCGTTAATTCATTTCACTGGCCAGAATAAATTATTATTCTGGCAAATGAAATTAATTAACACCAAAGCGCTTAATGCGCCTAAACGCATCACACGCATTTACAAGCGTCAAGCATGTTTTTCTGCAAAAACGCTGCTGCCGGGAGGAAATGCTTCTAGGAGAGATAGCAAAACATCTAGTGTGCATGAGCAATGAGATTGCTTAGCATGAATGCTGGTTCCCGCTAGTGATTAAAAAAGCATTACTCACACGTGGAAAAACACATATTGCGCATAGGGTAGCCCATTCACTGGAATGGGCTGCCCTATGTGTGTTTGTCATACCAAAAGAGCTCAGAGACTAGATTTTGGCCCTGAGCCATGAACACTTTTACACACACATTTTGCTGCGATTCTCATGCAAAAATCGCTGCAAAATTGCAATGCATTTGGGGTGCCATTCAAGATGCCGCGGTTTGGAAATACACAGTTGGACTGGTTGCTAAAGGGGGAAGAAATGTTCTTGATGTGTATTTTTCATACATCGGCCTCTAAGTATTTTGTCACACAGGAAGATGATTTTCTGAAACTGCAGCAGAAACTGCAGCCTACTGTAGATGCAAATAGTGCTTAGCGCAGTTCTTTAATCTGGAACACCATGACAGGATCGTTATATAAGTTTTTATTCCTAAAGTAGAACTTGCTCTCCCAAAAGGGAGGGGAACAGTAGAACCAGAATTATGCTTGCGGGGAAGACATAAAAAAAGACAAATCTTCCAGTCTCAGTAAAATATTAAACGGTAGCACAAATTGCTTCTTTTATATTCAGATTTGGCTGGGCACCGATCATCAAAGTGGTAATTTGTGAAGGCATACAAGAACATTTGCAAGTTAATCTTCATTTCACATGCAAGTGGATTTTGGTGGAATTCAAGTAAAGTAATATATAGGACATGTCTGTAGGAGCAAATGTTCACAGTGTTATAGAGAATCTTATTTATTATAGGTATTTACAGTGCCTTGAAAAAGTATTCATACCCCTTGCAATTTTCCACAGTTTGTCATGTTACAACCAAAAACGTAAATGTACTTTATTGGGCCCATGGTAACTCTGGAGGAGCTGCAGAGATCCACAGCTCAGGTGGGAGAATCTGTCCACAGGACAACTAATCATTGTGCACTCCACAAATCTGCCCTTTATGGAAGAGTAGCAAGAAGAAGGCCATTGTTGAAAGAAAGCCATAAGAAGTCCTGTTTGCAGTCTGTGAGAAGCCATGTGGGGGGACACAGAAAACATGTGGAAGAAGGTGCTCTGGTCAGATGAGACCAAAATTGAACTTTTTGGCCTAAAAGCAAAATGCTATGTGTGGCAGGAAACTAACACTGCACATCACCCTGAACACACCATCCCCACTGTGAAACATGGTGGTGGCAGCATCATGTTGTGGGGATGTTTTTCTTCAGCAGGGACAGGGGAGTTGGTCAGAGTTAATGGGAAGATGGATGGAGCCAAATACAGGGCAATCTTAGAAGAAAACCTGTTAGAGTCTGCAAAAGACTTGAGACTGGAGCGGAGGTTCACCTTCCAGCAGCACAACGACCCTAAACATGCAGCCAGAGCTACAATGGAATGGTTTAGATCAAAGCATATTCATGTGTTAGAACGGCAAAGTCCAGACAAAAATCCAATTGAGAATCTGTGGCAAGACTTAAAAATTGCTGTTCACAGACGCTCTGCATCCAATCTGACAGAGCCTGAGCTATTTTGCAAAGAAGAATGGGCAAAAATGTCTCTCTATAAAGAGAATAGACTAGATTCGTCTTCTTCAAATCATGGTCTGACAGCTCCATGTGATTTGAAGAAGACAAACTAGAGCATAGTTAGTTCTTAGTATTGGTATTCCCAGTGAATCCTGGAGGGGGAAACTCACCAAAGTCACTAATAGTGGTCACTGTTAGACATGTCAACAGCAGATTGAGTCCATTAATTTGACGCCGGCAGAATACAGTGTTCTGAAGAAAGCGGTCATTAACAGTATCATTCAAGGGGAAGATACTTTTCGCAAGACCACTCCACAAGCCATAGGTGGGCAAGACTGTCACAAAGATTGAAAGGTGGTGTGTCGTCTGCCAGTCTTCGGATGTGCTTCTAGGATCTGCTGCCATTATTCTCCCATCATGGCCAAGGGAAGGATGTGGCTCACACATTTTCAGCTTTATAGAAAATCTTTGAGTATTTTGAGTGCTTCCAATGAACTGAGGCTGTGAACGGAGGAAGCCGGTGTACCAGCCAATGCTTGTAGCTGGGCTACATAGAGGACACGTGTGGACGGTCTGGCTGGACCTGGGAAGCCCTTCATCCTGCTGTTATATGCCCATTACCCCTGCAGGGGTACCACGAGCTGGTGAGTGGGGACCCTTAAGGGGGATCACGGAAGTCACCGAATAATGCACTTTGTATGAACATTTTGCCAATCTGGAGCTTCAACTTTATTTTTATTTTTTGTTTATTTTTTCTCATTTTTCTTATTTTCATTTTTATTTTTACTATTTATTTATTTTTTATGGTTGTTGCTCACATTTATATTTATGTGGAGGACTCCATCAATATCTACACTGGAGTGGACACTTACCATGTGGACTTATTATTAATATACACGTTTTTTATATTCCCTGTTGACCAACGTATATGGTGTGTGTCAGCAGGGGAATAATTGGATGGTCACATTTTTCCTCTCTGCTAATAGGCTATTGGATATATATAGTCTTCATTATATCACTTTAGTGGCATTTGCTCACATTTCCGTATTTTCACGTATTGATGCAATGTTTACTTGTTGAGTTTATATGATACATATACATATATGCAAGTCTTGTTTCACATATATTTATGTAGTCTAGGATTTAGATGGGTTTCAATATCACACATTCAGGGTTTTTTATTTATACATTCATATAGGGATACCCCTCTTCAGGGAGCGCCACTTACCCCTACTTATTTCTTTAAAAATGTCTCTCTACAGATGGGCAAAGTTGGTAGAGACATAGCCAAAAAGACTTGCAGCTTTATTTGCAGGGAAAGGTGGTTCTGCAAAGTATTGACTCAGGGGGGCTGAATACAAATGCACACCATACTTTTCACATATTTATTTGTAAAAAATGTTGAAAACCATTTATCATTTTCCTTCCACTTCACACTTTGTGTTGGTCTATCACATAAAATCCCAATAAAATACATTTAGGTTTTTGGTTCCTGCCAGTCCCTCCGCTTTCCTATTACAAATTGACCACACTAGGCATGAGAGCACAGTGTGGTCAACTCTCCTCCAATGATCAAACTTGTCCTGTCACGCCTTCTACCGTGTACAGCGGGATGACTGAGGCATGTAACCCAACCATGGTAATCATGGATCAGGAGCCATGATTACTGTGGCCAGCACACTAATGGGGATATAGGAATAGGCAAGATCAACCAGGTTTTTTACAGCTTAGAGAGGGACAGGTTAGACAGCACAAGCACCATGCTGTTTAACCTGCTAAAAGGGAACAGGATCTTTTTTTTTTTTTTTTTTTTACAAACTCTTTAAGAATTTTCCCCCTCTGTTTTCACCTGGTGTTTTGGCCAGTAACACACCTCCTGTATTAGAGTTCCTCCACTCTGGATGAAGGAGCACAGGGGTGTACAGCAGCATTGTCAGTCTGGGGTAGGGGAGCATTAGATGTACTAGCAGATTTAGATACACTAACAAACTGAAGGCAAATTCCAGATAACAGTTTATAAGCAGTTACAGCAAACTGTTTTTTTCCTTCTGGGATAAAGGTTTCACATAGATAGATAAAAGCTGATCATTGTAAGCACCCCTGTCAGTGGTAAATGGTTCATGTCAACACTGTAACTGTTACATGTGCAGGAGAGTGAAAAACAACAGACTTAGATCACCAGGTGAAAATAAAGAAAAGAAAGCCTAAAACAAAATTATTTGCAGCCATCACATCACATCATCTGTAAGCTGCAAGATAATAAATGTTGGCTTTTGGGATTATTACCTCTTTATAGCAGAACTAATCCCACCAATTGTGTTTCCCAAAACAGTACAATTCAAGGCATGCCGTAAAATGATAAACGTTACAGCGACCAGTGTGCTTATTGTAGCTTTTACCCAAACTATCAAGCCATCTAATTGCTGGTGTCATAACTGATCGCATGTGCAGCACCAAGACGACTACTGACCAAACAGAGGTTAAAATGGCAGCTTCCTTGGCTGTACAGGACAGGAGGGTTTAGTTCCACAATTCAATTAACAAAGCTAGGATAAGAATCTTTAATTTCAGCCTTGTGACTGTAGTTTTTAAATGCTTGCAGCTGAAAGTAACTGTTACTCTTCTAAAAATATGAACCCGTATTCCCATATTAGCTGTAGCTACAAAATCAAAAGGAATCAAAACTAAATGTATTTAGATTTAAGATAAAGTCTATTAATTCATAAAGCATATATCCTTTTTTTTCCGGGGGGGGGGGGGAGTACTCGTTGAGTGATGAATTTACAAGGCTGCTGTTCCATTATGTTCTGTAACTGCCTAAAAAAGTGTTAGCTGGAGTTATGCCGCGTACACACGATCGGAATTTTGGTCGGAAAAAGCTATGATGGTTTTTCCGACGGGATTCCACTCAAGCTGCCTTGCATTCACACGGTCACACCAAATTCCGACCATCAAGAACGCGGTAACGTACAACACGTACGCCGGGACTATAAAACGTAGTGTGTTAGTAGAAGTTTGGTGAGAGACGATTAGCGCTTTTCAGACTCGTGCTTATTATTTCAAAAATTTCAGCGTGATGAATGTGCCATCTCCATTACGAATGGTAGTTTTACCAGACCGAGCGCTTCCGTCTCGTACGTGAATCTGAGCATGCGTGAGTTTTTGTGCGTCGGAATTGCATACATACGAACACATTTTCGGATAGGAACTTTTTCAGACCGAAAAATTGAGAACCTGCTCTCAATCTTTTGCTGGCTGGAATTCCGCCAGCAAAAGTCTGATGGAGCATACACACAGTCGCATTTTCCGACCAAAAGCTCTCATCAGTCTTTTGCTGGACGAATTTCCGATCGTGTGTACGGGGCATTAGACTTTCATTTGTTAGTCACCTTTCAAAAATCCATTCAAATCTACTATTCCATTTAACACTACCCTCTCCAGACATGGCAGCTGTTAGGCTGGCCATACATTATACAATTTTCCTTTAGATTTACCAAAACCATATAATAGGAGGTCAAACCTAAGCACTTTAAATTTGTATGTAATCAGGCCGGTCCTTGTACTACATAGTTGACGGTAAATCTTAAGGAAATTGATCAAGAAAATTGTATAATGTATGGCCAGCTTTAGACATTGTGAGTGTATAAATTTTTAGTTCACTTATTGAGGATGTTGTTTGTTACAAAATGGTTAGACCCATTCCCCTTGTCCCCTGACATCTCTTTTGGATGACTTTAAGGTTGTGGCTATTTATCTGAGTCATCTTTCATGATTACAAATTGCATGGTATAGAAAGGTATTGGGAATTTATTCCTGAACTAATTGATTTTGGATCTGGTGTTCTCTGCTTTTTATTTGTTTCTGAGTTCTTCAACAGCTTGGCTGGCCTTTGAGATTTGTTGATGACTTATTCAGCATCTCCACTTGTTGACATGTTGGAACCTAGAAACATATTTCACATCTTTAGTCTCTCCATCATTTACTGTCCTGTTCATAAGCCATTGTTTAGCAAGGATCAACAAAAAATGGGGTAGAAAATAGATCCTTGCTTTACCCTACTGGTGACTTTGAAGGTTTCCTTCAGTTTGCCATTGTAGATGACTACTTATGAAAGAAATTCCTGTATAGTATCTTCTTAACATTTCCTATTTTGCTTTGATCCACCAATGGACCAGGTTACGCAAGTGTGCTTCGCTCCCCTTCTCTGGTGCTGGTTTCCATGAGTTAAATCCCCTGCTCATTCCTTTTCCACTTGGACCACCTTGAGCCTTAAATGAGACCATTGTCAGAGAATTTTTTTTTATCCCCCCATCAAATAGAAAGGCATATCTATCCCATCTTAATAATGAACTCCAGGTATGGTATTTTATATATAGTTACATTGGTCCAGTTTGGACCAATGCAACTATGCATATACTATGCCTATTGGATCCCTCTAGAAGCTAGAAATAACTGTATTAGACACCCCTACTAAAGTGATCTCCGCTAGTTCCCGAGTCCCATTCCGAGCAGCTGGCCTACTACATTGTGAACACAGGAGGTCACCCACTCAGCATGGGCACCATTCAGAAGCAATAAACATTCAGTTCTTAAATAAAACAGGCTGTTTATTCCAGCAGAATGAAAGCTACAGCATATGCAGGCATTTGGCCACAAAGCAAATGCATTGCAAACCAAGCTTCTGTATAACTAATGCCGCATACACACGAGCGGACTTTACGGCAGACTTTGCCCGGCGGACAGGATTTCGTCAGACAATTCGATCATGTGTGGGCTCCAGCGGACTTTGTTTTGTCAAAAGTTGGACGGACTTATATTTGAAACATGTTCTAAATCTATCCGTCAAACTCGAGTCCGGTCGAAAAGTCCGCTCGTCTGTATGCTAGTTAGACGGACAAAAAGCCACGCTAGGGCAGCTATTGGCTACTGGCTATGAACTTCCTTGTTTTAGTCCGGTCGTACGTCATCACGTACGAATTCGACGGACTTTGGTGGATTGTGTGTAGGCAAATCCGTTCATTCAGAAAGTCCGTCATAAAGTCAGTCGAAAAGTCTGCCAGGCAAAGTCTGCCGTAAAGTCCGCTCGTGTGTACGCGGCATTAGCCCTACTTAGTCCATGTCACTTGTTCCAGGTAAAGTTCCTTCTTGGACAAAAAAATCAGCCACAGGTTCCTTCAGTACTGGTAGCCATAGTGCAGAGAACTTCAGCTTTACAGCTCAGGTTGGCTCTCATGGACAACCACAGTTTGACCCATCTGAACTTTATCAGAAGGCTTGTTAGGGGAAAAACCAAATATGGTCTACAGTATTGGGAATCCAAATCTACCTGCTTACGAGGATTCCCAGTGCTTGTTTTGATGACAGGTAGGGTGAAAAAAACATAAAGCCACATACTTCCAATCATTACCTTTTCCAGACAACATAATCGACTTTACATTCACCATGTTGCAAGACTGAAAGGTCCATTTAAATGAAGTAAATATATGGGCAGACCTTTTCTGACATTTTTGAGAGCATTCCATTCACTTACTGCTGTGTACTTCACCTGTTTTTTATATAAGGTTTATTTATTATTTAAGGTGTTTTTTAAATAGTTTACAGGAAAAGAATATCAGGGACATCTGCACAAAAAGCATTAAAATAAAAGTAGATAGGAGCAAAATAATCATCCTATTGTAAACTTCTTGACCTGAGAATGTACATTGTCAATGAACAGAGTCTATTTTTCTCAGAGTGTTCAGATTATAAGAAAAGAGATATGGTGTAGATACAAGATACGAGAGGGCAGAAAATAGGTAAAGACAAAGTGGATCAATAAGAAAATAGACAAGAGTAACTAGAAAATTCATTTCCTGGAGAAAATGTGTGGGAATGCTGAATAGCTGAATTGCTAAAGCTAATTGGATGAATAGCTTAAATCCGTAAGAAAAACATGAAGAAGTGAGAATAGTTGGAAAAGTAGGAATGGTTTTAAAATAAACATGAATTTCATTAAAAAAGTTTAACAACACCACTAATGTATGAAAGATGTGGAATATTTAAAGGTTTTTTGAAAAGCTTTTTGATCATTAATCCCCACACCCAATGAGTGAGAGACAGTGTGAGAGAACCCTTCAAACAAGCCTTAATAAATCCACAACAGTACATGCTATCGAAACAGCAACTTCACCGTTAGAGACACACAGCCTTTGTGAACGTATCGATATAAAATTTATGTTGATAAACTTAAAAATGTGGGCATGTCAGCGATTTAAAAAAGAAGTTGGCTGTGCGTTTCGCTGGGAAATGTGAAGAATTTTATACAGGACAGTCAATGGAAAAAAGCGTAGAACTATTGTCATTTGGAAGCTCAACCAGCCAAAAGTAAAAGGCATATCTCAAAACTGAGCACATTGCCTGAAACTAGACAAAAATACCTACGTTTTGATGTATAAATTGTGTATGACAAGTAGATCTTGTGGGCGTGAGAGCAATTTATAAAGAAGGAACTAAGATCATTTTTTTAAGGCTCTGTGCTCTAGCTATGACATCATACACTCTAAGCAGCCCAATACTCTGTTTAATCGATAAAATTTCCTGAAATGATCACTAAACTTAAACAGCTTTTTCACAAAAACTGTAAAAGATATCAAACTGAAAAGATGTAACCAGATAGCTGAATATTTTGTGAACATTTTAAAGTTTGTTTGGCGTCTGTAGGTGAAAGTACGAAGGAGCTGAAACTTTTGGGAGCGGAAGAAGATTTTAAGGATTTGAAGCATGCTCTCCTTCACTTCAATGTTAAAAAAAGTGTTAAAAAGCTTAATATTTTAAAAAGTATAAATAGTAGAAAAAAAGTTGAAGAAGTCCCATCATTAGCTGAAAGAGCTAAAAATTTTAAAAGTTGAATGGTTTTAATAGGTGAAAGTATGCAGAAGTTACGCAGCGCCAAAAAACGTAGAGAATAACTAAATTAAAGTTAAAAAAAATTAAAAAAAACGAATAACAATAGTGGGACTGCTGAAGCAGTCCCACTAATAAAAACAAATAACAATAGTGGGACTGCTGAAGCAATCCCACTAATGATCAATCATTTGAGATACCGGTATCTGAGCATTTCCTTGTTTATGTGATCAGCTATGTCCAACCACTCTCTCGTTACTGAGATCGGGGTTGCGCCGTGTCCCCGTGGGTGAGCAAGCGCGGTGAGACAGGGGCAACGCCATATGACGATGTCCCAGAACAAGAGAGCACCCATTTGTCTATACGGCAGGCAGGAGGTGGTTAAAGCTTCAAAAAAGCATCACCGAAGCATCATAAAAGCATCAGAAACACAATAAGAAAGCATGTTGAAGCAGTAGGCACTTTAATGTGTGTTAAAGTGACTGTAAACCCTTTACAATCACTTTAAACCACAGGCAAGCCTATAATTAGGCTTACCTGTAGCTGCACTTGATATCTCCTAAACCTGCACAGTTTAAGAGATATCCCTGTATTTGCATGTGCCAACGTCGTCGGCACATGCGCACCTAAGCCAACTGAAGCAACGGCACGTACGTGCCGTTGCTTCAGTTGTACTGTGCCGTTCCCCGTGACGTCATCGTAGCTCCAGCCAATCACAGCGCCAGAGCCGCGATACCCGGAAGTAAGCCCCGGGAGAGGTGTCGCCAGCTGGAGGGGGAGACAAGGACGGCTGTGGGGGCTTTGTTCTCAGGTAAGTAATTCATAAGGAGCTAGTATGCTATCTATACTAGCTCATTATGCCTTTATCTTGCAGGGGTTTTTTTTTGCAATTGTAAAGAAGGTTTCCAACCACTTTAAAGTCAAAGCAAATGTAAACGAGCCCTAAGAGTATCCGGTCTAGAAGTGGCGGTCCCAAAGACACCTGTAGCTTCTGTTCCTCCCCCTCCTTCTCTCTCTGAGCCTCCTGCCATATAGCTAATTATCAGGTTTTAGGTTTCCTATTGAGACACAAACCATGTGTGCAAATCTTCTCCCAAATAGCAGCTGTTTAGAAGAAAAGCTGCATTTGGCCATGTGGTGCAGCTGTCTACCTTCCTCCCGCTCAGCCTTGGTGTAAAATAGAGGTCTGTAAAATAGTACATCGCATACAAATCCAAGCTGTGAAAAGACCTGTAAATTGGCTCAGGATGTGTCAATAAAGTGGCCTTGTAACAGCACAATGGGTGTCGTTACATTTTTGTTGTACGGTACCTAAAAAAGTGAAGTTCTTTCACATATATTTTGACATTATCACAGTACACTAAAATGTAGTTACAGAGGTTACACAGTGCAACTGATCCTGTGTCCTGTAGGTCAGGGGACCCCAACATGGCTGTTAGGTCACATTCTTTACCGAGCTTCAATTTCCATTAATTACATGGGTGCTCTGGCATACACCTAAATCTGGGAAACTCTGTTTGCCAATGGCATTTTCCAGTCAAGTCAGAACTCTGGATCACATTCCTTAATAAAATTCAGTGGGTCTAATAACTACCAGGCTGGCAGGGATTGCAAGGAAACGTGCCAGAGCTTTGGTTTACAGAGCTAGACGTTGACGTTTTACATTGAATGCCCTGTGTTGGTGGCTCACATGGCACTCTTATGCCGCGTACACACGAGCGGACTTTACGGCGGACTTTGCCCGGCGGACTTTTCGTCGGACTTTGTTTGCTCCTTGCGCCGGACTTAAAAACGGACGGACTTGGCCACACACGGTCACTGCAAAAGTCCGCTGGTTTTGAACGCGGTGACGTATAGCACGTACGACGGGACTAGAAAAAGGAAGTCCAAGCCCCACTCCGGCACCCTTTGGGCTCCTTCTGCTAATCTCGTGTTTATCTCGTGTTAGTAGAAGTTTGGTTAGAGACGATTCGCGCTTTTCACACTTCAGCTTATTTCGTTCGTTTTCTGCGGTTCAGTTTGTGCTTGTGAGGTTTGTATCTGCTTTTCAGTGCGTGTTGGTCAGTTCGTAACCTGCCTTGCAGGCCGTTCTGCTCCGCTCGTTCCTGATTTTCAGGTCGTTCTTCATAGGCCTTGCTGTTCTTCAGTGCGTTTGTTATAAGTTTGTTTGTTTGAGCAGCTGACCGTTTTGAAGCCATGTCGAGTGGACGTTCTCGTTCTCGAGTTCGTGCTGTGTGGGGACTTGGTGTTGGGGTTAATACTTTGACCCGAGTCCAGTCCATGAACAGGGTGAGGAGGAGTTCATGGACCAAGAATTGGTTGCGCCAGCGTGACCAGTTCTGTCATATGCCTTTGCTCCGTGAGCTCCGTGAGAATAATCCTGATGATTTCAGGAATTTTCTCAGGATGACGGACCCCGTCTTTGAGCGTCTGCTGGCTATGCTGACCCCCTATATCAGCAGGCAGGATACCTGCATGAGGCAAGCCATCAGTGCGGAGCAGAGGCTAGTTGCCACGTTACGTTACTTGGCGACAGGGAGAAGTCTTCAGGACTTAAAGTTCTCGACAGGCATCTCCCCCCAGGCTCTGGGGATCATAATCCCAGAGACCTGTTCTGCTATTATTCAGGTCCTGCAGAAGGAATATATGAAGGTAAGTTTTATCCTTTAACATTGCATGATATGTATTAACTGTTTTTTGATGTATTGTAGAACTGTCCTCTTTACCTAATTGCCATGCTTTCAATCTGCTGTGAATGTCCCCTTTATCTTCGTGCATGCCTATTTTAATCATTTATTGCCCTATACATGCATAATTTCTTTCATTAACCTCCCCACCATGCAATGCTGGGTCCATTTTTATCTCTAGCCTATAGTCCATTGAACAATGTATATTGTCTGCTCCATTGTCTTGTTTGTCCCTCCCCCACCCCACAAATGTTTCAGCCAGTCAGGTGTGTTTGTTAACCTAATTAGAACCCCTCCCCCACCCCACAAATGTTTCAGCCAGTCAGGTGTGTTTGTTAACCTAATTAGAACCCCTCCCCCACCCCACAAATGTTTCAGCCAGTCAGGTGTGTTTGTTAACCTAATTAGAACCCCTCCCCCACCCCACAAATGTTTCAGCCAGTCAGGTGTGTTTGTTAACCTAATTAGAACCCCTCCCCCACCCCACAAATGTTTCAGCCAGTCAGGTGTGTTTGTTAACCTAATTAGAACCCCTCCCCCACCCCACAAATGTTTCAGCCAGTCAGGTGTGTTTGTTAACCTAATTAGAACCCCTCCCCCACCCCACAAATGTTTCAGCCAGTCAGGTGTGTTTGTTAACCTAATTAGAACCCCTCCCCCCACATTCAAATGTATCAATGGGCCATCATAGGGGGTGAGTAATCTTATAAGTGTGCCTTATGTTTTTCAACATTTCAATTACAAACACACATATTCATAATATTTGACTGCTGTTGTTTACTAATGTTTTGGTGTAATCTGATATACAATTTTTTTATTAAAGTCCTTATCTTATTTTTTTTGCACTCCACAGTTTCCTACAAGTCCACAGGAATGGCAGACTGTGGCCTCCCAGTTCGCTGACCGTTGGGACTTTCCCAACTGTGTAGGGGCGATTGACGGGAAGCACGTCCGGATTGTGCCACCACCGCATTCGGGGTCTTATTTCTTTAACTACAAGGGGTTCCATAGTGTAGTTTTGATGGCGGTGGTCTCGGCACATTTGGAGTTTATGTTTGTGGATGTGGGTAAGAACGGCCGGATGTCTGATGGAGGAGTCTTTGCACAGACCGAGCTGTGCTATCGTCTCCAGACCGGTGGCCTGGAATTGCCACCTGATGACGATAATGTGGATGGACTCCCCTCAGTTTTTATTGCTGATGAAGCATTTGCTCTCTGTGAGAACTTGATGAGGCCGTTCCCCCAAAGGACACTCACCCCTGAGAGGAGGGTATTTAATTATCGGCTGGCCAGAGCAAGAAGGGTTGTGGAGAATGCCTTTGGTATTCTGGCCAGCCGGTTCCGTATCTTCCTTACGGCTATTAATTTGGCGGACTATAAAATCAACCACGTCATCCTTGCTTGCTGCATCTTGCATAACTTTTTAAGGAGACATTCAGCTACATATCTATCCTCTGTTGGGCCTGAGGCCAGACTGGAAGAGGCTAGCACTTTCACAGGCCTAGAAATTGGCCGTATTGGCTTGGCCCCCCGAACCGCACGTCAAGTGCGTGACCGTTATGTGAATTATTTTAATGGTCGGGGGGCCATTGCTATTCAGCAACAGCTGTAATTTTTTTTCTAAAATAAAAAAGAAAATTGGTTTATCTAAATAACTTGTTTTTATTGTTGTTTACCTTTAAGTTATGTCTGTCTCCTAGTGCACTTGTAGTAGTGTCAAGTGCATTTAGCTTTAGTTAATCAGGCCCACAAAAACAAACCCCAAATTTTGACTTCAAGAAACAGCCACACACATTGTATAGGGTAAAAAATTTTACTTGGTGCACATTGAAAGGTGCATTTTTTATCATATTTTTGTTTATTTTTTGTTCTTTTTATTTTTTTAGAAAATATTTTACGTTGTGTAAAAAAATTATCTTTTACTAAATTATTCAAGCCATTTTTTCACAAATATATAGACCTTTATCTCAAAAGATTTACATACACAACAGTGTTTTTATAAACAAAACTTACAATAAATTAACTTACAAAGTTCAATATTTCGAGAACGGTGCATGTAATGTCACCCTTTCAGAAATTGGTCATTTATAAGATGCTCAAAATTGAGCTTTAATAAAGGGTCAAGTCAACATGTGCTATCTCCTATCATGGGAGAGCAATGTACGTGTTTTGTGTGTGCAATCCCATTTTTGGTTCCTCTCACCACCCAAGATTTTTCAGGATGAAGGGTTTGCAAACACAAAACAAGTACATTGCTAACCCATGATGGAAGATAGCACATGATGACACACCGTGTGCATCACACAATGTAAATTTGGGTATACCCCAAAACTTGAAAAAACAATTTTTAAAACAAAATAACTTCCCAAGGAAATGAAGAACATGATTGATGTTTTTAGGCCAAACGTGATTATATTCTGCCCAAAACATCAATCATGTTCTTCATTTCCTGTTGCATGGAGTCCAGGCGAAGTTTCATGCTGTTAATTTGGTCACGCATTTGATCTATGTGGCCATTCCACAGCATTATCTGGCCAATTAGTCTTTGCTCACTGTCTGTGGTGAAGTGCTCTGCCGCTTGGCCTTCCACAACCAGAAACTCACCTAAAACGAGTGAATAAAAACAAGGTTTACAATATGCACGCCAAAATACAGTAACTCAAGCTGGGGTGTCAGTCACTCACTTGGTGGGCTTGAAACCTCGCACACTTCCTCCACCTCTCCTTCCTCAAGGTCGTCGGGTGGGCGTGGTCTTGGGCTGGGGCTTGGGGTATCTTGGGCCTCAGGCTGGTGACTTGGGGGGGTCCTGAGATCCTTGGACTGTTGTCTGAGTCTTTTCTCCCCTATGAGATTTGAAAAAAAGGTATAGTTAAAACACACTGATCTTTTAGGTTTTAATAAATAAAGTAAAATGTTGGTTATGATTTTTTGCCAATTTTGCATCATAATAAATGTTGAAGACAGGATGAACATTACCTCTGAACAACAATTATAAAGAATGCTTATTTTTGGGCAAGTTTCACAGATGCTGACACCTCAATGATCTCCTATGTGTATTACCCCTCAAAAATTTATTTATGGTCACATACCGTAGTACACTAGAAAATGCATTTCCTGCGCAAAATGCGTGGGAATGCTGAATAGCTAAATTGCTAAAATGACCGCCATCAAAACTGCCCCATCATATTCCTCTATTATAAATCAGTACATGGTGTGTCTGTCCCCTCCCCCCGGGCTCTGTAATCAGAGCTGAGATGCTCCAGCCACCTCTCCCCCTGTGTATAACAGAAGCTTTGGTAACCATGGCAACAAAACAAACACAGTACACTCTGATTAATGTCTAAAATTTCACGAAATGACCTCTAAACAAAAAGCTTTTTCTCCAAAAATTAAAAAAATATCAAACTGAAAGGATATAGCCAGATAGCTGAATATTTAGTGAACATTGTAAAGTTTGTTTGGTGTCTCTAGGTGAAAGTATGAAGGAGCTGAAACTTTTGGGAGCGGAAGAAGAATTTAAGAATTTCAAGCATGCTCCCATTGAATTCAATGTTTAAAAAAGTGAAAAAAACCTTATTATTTAAAAAAGTATAAATGGTAGTAAAAAAGTTGAAAATGACCACACATCAGCTAAAAGAGACGAACATTTTAATAGTTGAATGGTTTTAATAGCTGAAAGTATGCCGAAGTTACGCAGAGCCAAAAAACGTACGGAATAAAATTAAAAGTAAATTTTAAAATAAATAAAATCGAAGAACAATAGTGGGACTGCTAAATCATTCCCACTAACTATAGTGCTCGTGAGTCCAGATGTGGAAACAGCTGCTGTGTCCTGTCCCTACATTACACTGAATCATTTTTGATGAAGCATTATATTTTCAAACACATCTACACCACATCAACTCATTGTGGGAATTCGCCAAATTATCAAGCCATAAATGTATGTCCAACCCTGTCCCATCGTATTTGGCGAAAAAATAACGTCACTTTATAAAGTATCCGATCTATTCCAAAGAATGGTATTTACGAACGATGCAGAAAAACCGCCAAAAATAAGGATCAGCATGCAAGTTCTGTATCTCAATAGTAAAACACAAGTACTTACTTTTTTTCAGCAGCTTCTTTATTCGCCAATATTGTTCTGGCTCACGACTTTTGATGTCAGACCACCGCTTCCGCAATTGTTCTTTCGAACGTTTTGTACCAAATTTCTCTTCCAGAGCGGTGACAACTGAGGACATTATTTTGTCCTTCCTCATATTGGGTCGTGTGTACGGTCCTTTTTTGCCATCGTAGTCCTCCCTTCTTAATATGGACACCATCTCCACCATCTCTCCAAAAGCCATGTTGGTGGCCTTATATCTCCTCCGGGATGTGGATGTTTGGGGCTCCGGGCTTTCCTCCGCGCTACTTCCACTTAATCGCTCCGCCATCTTTTGCTATCTACTCCCACTGCGCAACGAAGAGTGAAGGGGCGGGGCCAAATCGTACTTACGAACGTCAGGGGCGGGCGACGCAGGCGGAGCATGACACATGCGCAGTGTATATAAAGCTAGTACGATGGCCTACGTATGTCCGTGCGGAAGTAGCGAGCGGCACAAACGAAGGTAAGATTAAAGAGTGTGTGTGTGTGTGTGTGTGTGTGTGTGTTTGTGTGTGTTTGTGTGTGTCCCCGTGTGTGTCCCCTAGATTACAACACAAACTAATCCTGAGATTTGGGACTGACATTTAAGTTTTGATCTTGTGTCTTGTCTTGCAGAAAAAATGAATCCCTTTAAAGAGGAAGAGTTTTTGTCACATTTCATTGATCTCTATGAGGAGAAGAAAAACCTCTGGGAGGTCAAACACCCCCAATATTATAATCGTGATGTTAGGAAGGCAACACTGGGCACACTTTTAGAGTTTGTGAAGACTCGACTCCCCCAGGCAGACCTCAAGTTTGTGGACAGGAAAATAGGTATCTTGCGTAATATGTATAAGCGGGAACACAGAAAAATCCAGGAGTCGCTCAGATCCGGGGCAGCAGCTGACCAAGTTTATGTACCCAAGTTGTGGTATTACCACAAACTGCGATTCCTGGATGAGCAGACCGAAGCCAGGCAATCCCTTTCCACCCTTCCCCCCACCCTTCCCCCCACCCTTCCCTCCAGCCTTCCCTCCAGCCTTCCCTCCAGCCTTCCATCCACCTCCACCCCAGCTGAGGAGTACCAGGATGAACTGGGCCTTTTCACCATTGATGAAGTGGATGCGCCCAGCTTCAGCCAGGTATACTTTTTTTTTAGATTTTGGGATTGTGTAAATGTTATTAATGATGTTAAGGTGTTAATTTTGAAAGTGCTTCATCAAAAATCACTTCTGCACAAAGAGTAATATGTAGACATATCACTAGACAGTAGTGGCCAAATATATACGTAACTTCAGATCTTGTTGATCATCTGAAATAATGGTGTGGTCAAATAGATAGCCTTTACTATTTTGTGTAATTATATTTGAAAGTTAGGAGCTGAAAATTGTGTGTGATTGCATAACAGAAAATTACAACTATGTCCCTTTTTTTTACACAGGATGACCTCAGCCAGGAGGAGGCCTTGCCCAGTGGGAGAGAGGAGGAGGCTGTGGCTGGGCCAAGTAGAAGCCGCACGGAGTGCCAGGTGCCTCCCCTCCGCATTCTCCACAAAAGGCCCAGGAGAATGACTGCAACAGAGCAGGAATCCCTAGAGCTCATACGGGAAGCAAGCCTGATCCTGAGCAAACCTCCCAATGCAGAGGAGGCGTATGGCACCTATATAGCCAGCAGATTACTGGAGTTGGAAAAGGGCCAACGCCTCCTCTGTGAGGGTCTAATTTTCCAGGCTTACCAGAAGGGCTTGAGAGGGGAGCTTACTACTACAACCTATCTAGCAGATGAAGCCACTCCTACTCCTCCTCCTCCTCCTCCTCCTGCCCCAAGTACACCACCAGAGGCACAACCTCCGAGGAAGGCTGCAGAGAAGCGTGGAGGGAAGGCTGCAGAGAAGCGTGGAGGGAAGGCTACACGGAAGAGTCGAAAGTGATTGCCTGGTTTCTGTCTGTTCTGACTGTGCTCCCTGTGCTCCCTATAGTCGCAAGATACCTATTTTCTTGTCCTCAAACTTGATGTGTGTCCTGGGGGACGAAAGGCTTCCCAGATTCTAAAAGTGTGTCCAGTGTTGCCTTCCTAATTTTTTTGTGAAGAAAATAAATACATTTTGGTTTACCTTACATTCTTGCCTATGTCTTTTGATTAAAAAACGCCATTTTGTTTGGGAGTAGGCAGGTACAGGTCGAAAAGACTATGGGGTTGATTTGAGAAAAGCAAATAGTCTGTGCACTTTGCAGAGGGCAGTTGCCCTCTGCAAGTGCAATTGCTCCAGAGCATCAGAAATTATTTAAAAGCTTGACTTTGCAAAGAGTACCCAATCCTGTGCAAGTAAAAGAAAAAAAAAAACATTTTTGCTTGCACATGATTGGATGATGGAAGTCAGCAGAGCTGCTTCACATTTAATAAAGCTTGGGAGCAACTGCTCTTGCAGAGGGCAAATGCAATTTCCAAAATGCACAGGCTTTTTACCTTTAGGAAATCAACCCCTATGTGTGTTTTTGTCAAATAAAAACAATTTATTTTTATTTGACATGATTTTCGGAATAAATCAGCAGAGCTTCCCCGAATTTAAGCTCTTCCCCTCAGTTTTTCTGCGACTGCACTTCCAACAAGTGCACTTGGTGTGCAATTTCTCAAGTGAACGTTTCACTTGATATTCTTAAATGATTTAAGCCTTTTGTCAAAAACAAACTCGGGGGAAGCTCTGCTGATTTTTTCCGAAAATCATGTCAAATAAAAATTAATTGTTTTTGTTTGGGCTTCCTTGCATGTGCCCCTTGGATCCACAGCGAACACACTTCAAAATGCTCTTTATGTGGAATTATATGTATAATTAGCACTTGGAGTGAAAAATGATTTTGCCTTTGTTAAATACACCCCCCTATGTCTAATGAACAAGGGACAACAACCTCATTAAGGTTCTTTAAAACAACACAAAATATGAATGTTAATTGTGGTAACTTGAAAATACACACCAAAAATGTGGTTAGCATTTAACACACATTGTAAAATAGCTAAAGTGTTGAAATAAAAAAAACAAAAAAAAACAAAATCTATTTTAAAATTTTAAAGTTATGGAGATCTGGCTGTTACAAAATATTATATTAGTCATGGCAGGAGGATAAATCATGAAGAAAGAAGTTTGTGAGAACTCTGTGTGAATATAAAGCAGAAAAACAACTTCATTCCTCTCGCATTATCAATCCTAAAAAAAGGCTGTATTAAAAGACGACAGAAGAGGAATGTGCTAGCTTCAAGACGAAGGCTAGTTTTACCAGACCGAGCGCTTCCGTCTTGTAATTGCTTCAGAGCATGCGTCAGTTTGAGTTCGTCGGACTAGCACACAGACGATCGGTTTGTCCGCTAGAAAGAAGAGTCCGTCGGATAAATTTTAAGCAAGTTTCAAATCTAATTCCGTCCAACTTTTGAGAAAACAAAGTCCGCTGGAGCCCACACACATCGAATTGTCCGACGAAATCCAGTCCGCCGGGCAAAGTCCGCCATAAAGTCCGCTCGTGTGTACGCGGCATAAGAAATTAAAAAAAGGATTGTGAAGGGCCTTTTTATTTTATTGCATTTCATTGCAGTTCACATTGCTTTTCAATGTGAAGTGTCACTTTAAGCCTCTAGTTGGCTTATGAAGTTTAAGAAAGCTAATGTTTTACCCAGATTTATTAAAAATAAACACCTCAATGATTAAAGTTTAACATTTATATTAGATTTAAAGAGTCTATTTAAATTTTTACTGCTGATTCCTGGGACTTAAAACTCAAAAGGTACAAAGGATATTTTAAAGTGGATCTAACTATGAACAGAATAAAAAAAGATATGCTGTATGATGAAGTCAGTTACTACATTAACATGGCAGTAACATTTTATTACCCGTTGATTTTGCCTGCAGTTGCGTCACCTTGTGGACAGGGTAGTCATAGATGGATGTCGTTTTAAGTGGACTTTAAAAGAGAAGTTTGGGCTATGTAAAAAAAACAAACATGCATACTCACCTCCATGCTGCAGCATCAGTCTGTACATGCACAGGAACAAAACACGGGGTACATCTGACGCATTAGGGGGGCACACCCCTTTCCTCAGAGCTAGGCTAATCACGTCCCCCATAGGAGGAATACCATTGGGGTGATCGATGCAGCGTGGGGGGGGGGGGGGATTACAAGCACCGATCTCCCTGTATGGCTTTCCATGACGCAGCTGAAAGCTGTGGGAGCGAAAAGAGGAGAAGCGGCTTTCAGCTGCTTAATGGAAAGCCATATATAGGGAGATTGCTGCTTGTAATTACCCCCCACTGCACCGATCTCCCCCGACTGTCTGGTTCCCCTTGCTGCAGGACGTACCAGGAGGCTCTTATGGGGCCCCCACTGGCCTGGGCACTCACGTAAGTCCGCCCCTGCTTTCACCTATTGTATTTTTTTTGCCCCTGGTGTTAGTTCTATATGTGTGCACTGCACCACGAAGCTTAAAAAAAAGTAGAAAAAAATGGATCCACTGGCAGCATCAACAGGAAATAAAACTATATTACGGAGAAAAAAAGAAAAGCAAAAACTGCTGTGTATTGCTGGTCACAGATTGCAGAGTAAATGTCATTTTTTTATTTTGCGCATATTTCCACTTTACTGACTGGAGCCCAATAAGTATCTAACATCTAATAGGTTACTTAATGATGATGCCAAAACTGACTATGAAATCCCTTTATTTCTGCATGTTACATTGATTTTTTTTCTTTGTCTTTAATGTTCTTTTTTTGGTCATTTTATTTTTATTGGTTTTAAAGTACATTGAAAAGAAGATTTGAACACTGCAATTTGAATATTTTTCTTAGAGCATATATTTTTTTCGTGAAGCTGAATTCAAGGTTATAAAAAACAGAAAGTAATGCAGCTCTGAATTATCCACTTAACGACCAGCCCATGTAGCTTTACTGCTCCAGGGCGGCCGCTCTGCACAGAATCACGTATATAGACAGTGCCTTGAAAAAGTATTCATACCCCTTGAAATTTTACACATTTTGTCATGTTACAACCAAAAACGTAAATGTATTTTATTGGGATTTTATGTGATAGACCAACACAAAATGGCACATAATTGTGAAGTGGAAGGAAAATGAAAAATGGTTTTCAAATTTTTTTACAAATAAATATCTGAAAAGTGTGGCGTGCATTTGTATTCAGCCCCTTTACTCTGATACCCCTAACTAAAATCTTGTGGAAGTCCCCTAAATAGTAAATAAAGTCTATATAAAGGTAAAGACAGAAAAGATATTCTCCTGCGCTAGTGCGGAGGGCCCTAGTAAGGTGGTAATAATTCTTAAAGTTATAAGTGCAAAGTGATCATGCATGCCCTGCTGCCTGGCCGACTAGGGGAAGTCCGAAATGCTATATATAAAGGAAAAAGGAAGGCGCGTGGCCTAATGAATGAATCATTAAAAAAAGAATTTATTATAAACAAATTAAGTATATACTACGTATATACTTAAAGGGGTTGTAAAGGTAAATTTTTTTTTTTTTTAAATAACAAACATGTCATACTTACCTTCACTGTGCAGCTCGTTCTGCACAGAGTGGCCCCGAACCTGCTCTTCTGGGGTCCCTCGGTGGCTGTTTCAGCTCCTCCCCGCAAGAACTAACCACCTTAATGCGAGCTCCCTCGCATGGTGGTTAGTTATTGCGGGCGCACTCCCGTGATACAGCCGGCGGCTATAGCCGCTCACTGTATCACTCGGCCCCGCCCCCCGGCGCGCCGCGTCATTGGATGTGATTGACAGCAGCGCGATCCAATGGCTGCGCTGCTTTCAATCCATCCACTGTAGCCAATCAGCGACCAGGCTGAGCTGCAATAGAGATGACGGGAACGAGCAGCGGAGATTCGAGGTGTCAGGTAAGTAAAACGGGGGGCTGGGGGCGGCGGTATTGTCAAAAGTTTTTTCACCTTAATGCATATAATGCATTAAGGTGAAAAAATGTTTACCTTTACAACCCCTTTAATTTGTATAATTATATACGTATAATACTATGTATTTGTACATATGAATAAAAGCAATGTTAAACACTCGATGGATTGTTATAAAGTGATATCCACACAAGGGATGATCAAATGATGGCTAACGTGTTTCAAATTACAAAGAGAGTGTCTGAGAACTGACCCCTAACATAAACCACCTCCATCCCTAATATCAGAAAAAGAAAAAAACGAATGTCGCCCACGGGACTTTAAATGAGGTGTAAATGGTGATCAAAGGGTAAACAGGTAAGAGGTACAAATATTTTATTGAAAACAACAGCATAATCCATAATAGGACATGAGCATGGGTGAACAGGTTCATAAAACAGCAACATTGCATAGTAATCCTAAAACATAGCCATGAATATAATAGTAATACATATAATACAGGTATGCATGGTACATCTCTAACCCGACGCGTTTCGCGAGCTTTCCTCGCTTCATCAGGGGCTGATGTGCATAACTGCTGTCTGTAAAAACAGATTAAAGTAATTAGAGTATCGGTTATGATTGGGTAAAAGCAAGAAGCCAGAACCGATCATCCCATACTTACTTATAAGACCAAGGCTACTGACACAAAACCCAGGTAGGGGTCGGCAGAGGGCATCTCCCCCGGGAGCTGAAGAGGCCGAGGACTCAACCAGAGGACCAAGGCCAGGCATGGGGGGCAGCATGGCAAATGAGAGAAAGAGAGAGGAGAACGTGAACCCAAATTGTTCCCAAATGTACTGCAGGGCAACTCACTGTATGGAAATATAAGTATAAGGTAGTATAAGATTAAAGGGTTTGGAAGTATGAGATATATATCATGGCATCAAATGCAAGGTATGCTAATAAACAGGGTCTGAGATAATAGCATTGGTATTGTCATAGAAATATAAAGTATGTGCTGCTTGCATAGTATGCGTAGGGTGTCCCGCAGAGCAGAGAGAAAAAGGAGGGTGCAGGATGAAGGAATGAATGAAAAGGGAAAGGAGAAGGGGAAGGGGAAAAGGGGAGAACAAGGGGAGGTGAAGTGAATAGTGACAGAAAAAAGACAAAGAAAAAGAAAAAGTAAAAGAAATAGTGACAGAATAGTGACGGAAAAAGGACAAAGAGAAAGAAAAAGAAAAGAAAGGGGAAGAAAGTGGGAGAAGTGAAGGGAGATGAGGCACAGTGAAAGGAAGGACAAATATATTAATAATGTGATGAACTAGAAAAATGCTTCCATGTGAGAGGAAGAAGGGAGTGAAAAGAGTGTAATAAGAAGAGTCAGTCAGAAACGGCAAGTGAGGATAGGTACATTGTGGGGTGCAGGTATCCATGTTAAAGTAAATAAATAAGGTGCCTACCAATATAGTGAAGCGTCCCGACTAGGTGTTGGAGAGAGATAGTGAGGGAAAAGTTTGCCATACTGGCACCCCCCGCCTTATACGCGGACATCCGCCGAGTTCTCCGCCCCAAGCGTCATGCGTCAGGCGGAGTAAAGGAGATTGCAACGCACCCGCCGCAAAGAGGCAGGCACTCGCGATCCCCAGCCACCGCCTGGATGACACATCCCGCCCATCAGGGAGGGGGATACCGCTAGATTGCAGCCATCCCCAGGTGGGCGTGGAAAAGCATGACGCCGATGCAATGGTGGCCCCCACCCCTCCGGAGGGTTTCAAGGGTTTTCCTCTTCATCAGAGCCTTATGCCGCGTACACATGAGCGGATATTACGGCAGACTTTGCCCAGCGGATGGGATTTCATCGGACAATTCGATCGTGTGTGGGCTCCAGCGGACTTTGTTTGCTCAAAAGTTGGACGGACTTAGATTTGAAAAATGTTTTAAATCTATCCGTCGAACTTGAGTCCGGTCAAAAAGTCCGCTCATCTGTATGCTAGTTCGACGGACAAAAAGCCACGCTAGGGCAGCTATTGGCTACTGGCTATGAACTTCCTTATTTTAGTCCGGTCGTACGTCATCACGTACGAATTCGACAGACTTTGGTGGATTGTGTGTAGGCAAGTCCCTTCATTCAGAAAGTCCGTCGTAAAGTACGTCGAAAAGTCCGCCGGGCAAAGTCTGCCGTAAAGTCCGACCGTGTGTATGCGGCATTAGAAGGCCAAAACTGGTCTGTGTGTTATAATATGTTTAAATAGATACAGGAGGCTGGATGGGTAGTGTAGCATAACACTACATAGGTGTTGTAGCTTTGTGGACGTATTCACCTTTGCTCTAGGAATTATCCTTCCATATCACAGCACTCTCAGCGCTGTATGAAAGGTGTATGTAGATAGGATCATCTGATTTTTGTTGTTTTTGGTTTCGGGACCCAATGGTTGATTCCGGTATTGCAGTCTAAGATCTGTAACTGAGTGTCCACGTAGTTGCTGGGCTGTTCAGGGCAATCCACCTATGCTGGGCAACGTCTCCCGCTGACCTATAGCCTTGTATCACTCCACAGCATTAGTGCTCATATGTGGGTGCTTCTGTGAGGTAGAGGTGTAGGTGTGAGCAGCTGCGCAGTGCGGCCGTGTGCCCCAAATCCCGGAAGTGCTTTTTTGGCCTAAAAGCAAAACGTGTCGCAGAAAACTAACACTGCACATCACCCTGAACACACCATCGCCACCGTGAAACATGCTGGTGGCAGCATCATGTTGTGGAGATGCTTTTCTTCAGCAGGGACATGGAAGCTGGTCAGAGTTGATGGAAAGATGGATGGCGCCAAATACAGGGCAATCTTAGAAGAAAGCCTGTTAGAGTCTGTAAGACTTGAGACTGGGGTGGAGGTTCACCTTCTAGCAGAACAATGACCCTAAACGTACAGCCAGAGCTACAATGGAAGGGTTTAGATCAAAGCATATTCATGTGTTGAAAATCGCTGTTCACAGACACTCTTCATCCAGTCTGACAGAGTTTGAGCTATTTTGCAAAGAAGAATGGGCAAAAATGTCACTCTCTAGATGTGCAAAGCTGGTAGAGACATTCCAAAAAGACTTGCAGCTGTAATTGCAGTGAAAGGTGGTTCTACAAAGTATTGACTCAGGAGGGCTAAATACAAATGTACACCACACTTTTCACATATTTATTTGTAAATTTGGAAAACCATTTATCATTTTCCTTCCACTTCACAATTATGTGCCACTTTGTGTTGGTCTATCACATAAAATCCCAATAAAATACATTTACGTTGTTGGTTGTAACATGACAAAATGTGGAGAATTTCAATACTTTTTCACGCCACTGTAATTGGTTCTGCATTTCCAGGTAGAGGGCTGATTAGACACAGCACAAGTCGATCAGAGGGTACCTGCCAATGGATGAAGGCCGGCACCTGCTGATCAACAAGGAGGAAGACAGGACAGAACTCTGTCAATGTAAACAATGCAAAGCTCTGTCCTTTCAGTGGGGATGTGGCGGTTTTTGTTTCCCTGCAAAGCAGGGCATAAAAACCAGCACATCGCTTAAAGTGGAGTTCCACCCAAAAGTGGAACTTCCACTAATCAGATTCCTCCCCCCCTCCGGTGACACAGTTGGCACCTTTCAGGGGGGAGGGGGGTACAGATACCTGTATATTACAGGTATCTGTACCCACTTCCGGCATAAATAGCCGCAGAATCTGCGGTTATTTACGCCACTTCCTGCTCCCGCCCGCTGCCTGCTGGGAAACACACACGGGTCCCAGTGGCAGCAGGGAGCATTCGTATTGCACGGCGCGACTCGCGCATGCGCAGTAGGGAACCGGGAAGTGAAGCCGCACGGCTTCATTTCCTGATTCCCTTACCGAAGATGGAGGCGGCAGCACCCGAGGACGGAGAGACGCTTCGGCCTCGGGTGCCGACATCGCGGGCGCCCTGGACAGGTAAGTGTCCATGTTTTAAAAGTCAGCAGCTGCAGTATTTGTAGCTGCTGACTTTTAAAATTTTTTCTTTCGGCGGCGCCCCGCTTTAATGAAAGCACCTCACAGTACAAACATAAACACTGGTTACGCACACACTTAACCCTTTGATTGCCCTAGATGTTTAACCCCTTCCCAGCCAGTGTCAATAGTACAGTGACAGTGTATATGTTTAGCACTGATCATTGCATTAGTGTGGCTGGTTCCCACAAAGTGTCAGTTAGTGTCAGGCTGTGTGCCATACCATTACTAGTATAAAAATTTATAAAATTTCCAGTATATACTGTATACCATAGTTTGTAGATGCTATAACGTTTGCGTAAACCAATCAATATAGGCTTATTGGGATTTATTTTTACCAAAAACATGTAGCAGAATACATATTGCCTAAATTTATGAAGAAATTAGATTTTTTTTTTACATTTATAGCGCAAAAAATAAAAAAACAGTGTTGTGCAAATACCACCAAAAGAAAGCTATATTTGTGGGGGAAAAATGCTAGAAATTTCGTTTAAGTACAGAGTTGAATGACCGCGCAATTGTCAGTTAACGTAACAGTGTCAAAAAGCAAAAAATGGCCTGGTCATGAAGGGGGTAAATGTTCTTGGCTGTATATATGTTGGCCTGTATATATGTTGACATACAATGATCAGCCCTCTGCTGCATCAATAGTGTATCTATGTGCCTAGAGTCCAGTTGAAAGAATAAAAATAGAATGACAAAATGTTTCCCCCAAAAACACTATAGAATAGCTTTTCTTTAAACACAAAGGAGAAGTTGTAAAGGTAACACGATTACACATTTAAATTAGTACATTGAAGCCCCATTCACATCTGGGCGTTGCGGAAACGTGTATTTTTGCCCGGGTTTTTGCAATCACACAAAAAATGCGCTAAAGCACACAAGTACTAATGGCACTCCAAACAGGGGTGGCAGTCTCACATCTTGTCGAATGTTTTCGGCACGACAAAGTGCACAAAAAATGCAAAAACCGAGTGTGGGAAAATGCGATTTTCTCAGTGCCAAAATTTGCTTTATGAGCTTCTTTGGCGCGTTTTTGGAGCAAAGGGCAGGGGGAAGCCCGCTTAAATGAATGATGCTGCTCCAAAAACGAGCTCCAAAAGCAAAAACACACGTAAAAAATGTACCGCCAGAACATCGCTCGGATGTATACAGGGCTTCAATATGCAACGTAAAAATATGAGGGTTATGAACTAATAAATTTAACAAGAAAACTCGCCGATGTCTGCTTTGAATAAATACAAAGGAAAATACATAAAACATAAAGAATAACATACATTTACATTTTATTATTCAAATTTCCTGTACATTTTATATTGAAATGCTTATTAAAATCAGTAAACCTGAGAGGTTTTTGAACAACCTCACCAAGCTTTCAATTTGTATGAAATAATAACGGTAATTTTGACTCCTAAAGTAAAAGTAAAGGCGAAACTGTTTTTTAATTTTGGATAGAGTAAAGCTGGCCATACGGAGGTTCGTAAATTCTCAGTGCATTAAATTACTTAAAGAGGAGTTCCACCCAGGGGGGCCGTCCAAAAAAAAAAAAATAAAAGTCAGCAGCTACAAATACTGCAGCTGCTGACTTTTAATTGGACACTCACCTGTCCCTGGGTCCAGCGATGCGGGGGATCGAAGCCCCGCTCGTCTCCCCCCTCCGCTCGTCGGCGCCGGCATTACAACTGTGGGCGCCAGGCTGTGGCTTCACAGCCTGGCACCCACTGCGCATGCGCGAGCGGCGCCGTGCGCCGTGATTGGCCGCTCAATCACCTGGGACCTGTAATGGGTCCTAGATGATTGACAGGAGGGAGGGAGCAGAGCGGAGCCCTTCCTGTGCCGAGGAGGAAGTGATGTCACCAGCCCAGGCTAAGGGACAGGCAGACTACGAGGGCCCACCTAGCAACAGGCATTTAGAGGTAAGTGAAAAAAAAAAAAATATCCAAATGTTTTTTTGTTTTTTTTTTTTAGAATTTTTACAGGTAGTTTTGTTTTTTGGGTGGAACCCCACTTTAACAAATGTAGTTCCAAGTGCTTCAAAATTATGTTTGCTTTTAACATTCCATTTTAGAACAAATGGACCAAAATGAAAACCACATACACTGTTATGCCCTGTACACACGATTCGATTTTCCGACAACAAATTTTCGATGGGAGCTTGTTGTCGGAAATTCCGACCGTGTGTAGGCTCCATCGGACATTTTCCGTCTGAATTTCTGACAAACAAAATTTGAGATTTGGATCGTGTGTACACAATTCCGACGCACAAAATTCCACGCATGCTCGGAATCCAGCAGAAGAGCCGCACTGGCTATTGAACTTCATTTTTCTCGGCTCATCGTACGTGTTGTACGTCACCGCGTTCTTGACGTTCGGAATTTCCGACAACATTTGTGTGATCGTGTGTATGCAAGACAAGTTTGAGCCAATATCTGTCGGAAATAAATCCAGGATTTTGATGTCGGAAAATCCTATTGTGTGTACAGGGCATTAGAAATGTGTTCATTTAACAAAAATTGTCCATCCTTCTCTTTAGAAAGTCCTGGAGCAAGGGAACCTTAGTGTAGGGACCACATGACTGGAGAACGCTGGGGGATAGATGCACCGAGAAGTCAGGTACAGGAAATGGCAATGTGAGGTGGACGCAGGGCGGTGCTAGCCAGCTCGTTCTGTGTCTATTAGTGGGGCCGCGGGGGGCGGAGCCAGTCATTCAGGCACGTGCAGGAGAAGAGGTAACACACAAGCAGTTGTTTCCCTCCCACCCTCCCTTTAGGCAGTTATATGGTATGTGTGTTATTCTGTTTTGTTGTTTCAGGTACTGGTGGCAGGGGTCTCTGGTTCCTGAAGGTCGGAATTGGTGGTTGGTATATATATATACATACATGGATGTATATATATATAATATATGGTGTGGTACAGGTTGGGACCTATCTCGGTATGGGTACCTTCCCTATCTGGAAATATGGGCTATCGGTCACCGAGCTGAATGGTGCAAGAAGGTGATAATCATTTGTCCCTGTGCTGGTCGGATCTCACGGCTAGGGGTCAGGATGCTGTGGTGGTGGTGGTCAGCCGGTGAGATAGCATTCATTACCTTCTTTCAGGAACCTCAGACGTAGCAGCCAGTTAATTGCTTGGTGTTATATATGTTTATGTATGTTATATATATATATATTTATTTATATATATGTATTGAAAGTAAAAAGGTTATTTTATAAAGTGGATAACCTTGGAATTAATAAAGGGGCCATTTATTTGGCCAATTAACCAAGAAGGTGTTATCTGTTTAATTCTAATAATTTAAGTTTAATGGTAAAGGTGGGCTAAGGTTGGTTAGTAGGGCAGCTAGCAAATCAGCTTTACACCAGTCATTAATTTTTTTAAAGCTTAAAGTGGATGTAAACCTGATTCATGAAATTTGAGCTGGGCACATATATCTGCAGTGTTTTCTTATCTCTCTTCAAGTGTCCCATAGCTTTCTGCTGCTCCTTTCTTCTGTTATCAGCCTGATAACTCCTGACAAGTTTTCCATCACATATGATAAAAGCAGCCTGAGTTTTGTGTTGGGGAGGATGCTATGAATAAATTAGCAGAGCCCTGAACTATTCAATGAACAGAGCTGAAAGTTTTTACATGAGTCCATCTTTTCTTTTAAACATATATGCAGTCCATAAATAAATGATTCAATGTCCATGAAAAAAAGTGCAGTCCTATACACCAGAAACTCTTCAGTAATTGCCTCTGATCACCACAGTGCCCTTCACCCCACCTATGGGTGTCTATTTGTTTCCATATTCTCAATGGTTCAGGCCCATTGGGTGCTACACATGAGGTGGGCGGTGACTTAATCACGCTAGGACTAGGTGGAGCTGTGTATGCTGAGGATTGTATTGTGAAATGCTCCTTTTTTACTTCTGAAATGTGAGTGCATTTTTATATGGAAATAAATACTTTTTATTAGCGATTTGCACTATGGTTCTTTCCTCTTGTCTCCTCTATGATTGACATGACGCTGAGAGCTGTTGAGAGCCACGGATTTGGAGTGTACAGCCAGTGGGAGCGGTGTCACTTATAACACTGCAAAGCCCACATAGACCTCCTGCAATTAGTGATGTCCATTCAAGCAGGTGAGAAGACTGCACTTTTTTTTCACGGACATTGAATCATTTATTGATGGACTGTATATATGTTTAACCACTTCCCGCCCGGCCTATAGCAGATTGACGGCTGGGCGGTGGTTCAGTTATCCTGACTGGGCGTCATATGACGTCCTTCAGGATAACATGCCGCCGCGCGCCCTTGGGGGCGCGCATCGCGGTGGAGGCTCTTTACCATGTGATCAGCCGTGTCCAATCACGGCTGATCATGATGTCAATAGGAAGAGCCGTTGATCGGCTTTTCCTCACTCGTGTTTGACAGACGCGAGTAGAGGAGAGCCAATCGGCGGCTCTCCTGACAGGGGGGGTCTGCTGCCCTCGGATGCCCGCACTATCCACATGTGCTCAGCAATGCCACCCATCAATATCATCAGTGCCACCAATCAGTGTCAACAGTGCCACCCATCAGTGCCCATCCGTGCCCATCAGTGCCCACCTATCAGTGCCCATCAGTGCCCATCAGTGCCACCCATAAGTACCCATCAGTGCCACCCATAAGTACCCATCAGTACCGCCTATGAGTGCCCATCAGTGTCGCCTATGAGTACCCATCAGTGCCGCCTATGAGTGCCCATCAGTGCCGCCTATGAGTGCCCATCAGTGCCGCATACTAGTGCCACCTATCAGTCTCCATCAGTGCTGCCTATCAGTGCCCATCATCAGTGCCCGTCAGTGCTACTTCATCAGTGCCACCTCATTGGTGCCCATCAGTGCCGCCTTATCAGTGCCCATCAGTGCCGCCTTATCAGTGCCCGTCATTGAAGAAAACGTACTTATTTACAAAAAATTTTAACAGAAACAAAGAAAAACTTGTTTTTTTTCAAAATTTTCGGCAGAGGTGATCAAATACCACCAAAAGAAAACTCTATTTGTGGGAACAAAATGATAAAAAAAAATGTTTGGGTACAGTGTTGTATGACCGCGCAATTGTCATTCAAATTGCGACAGCGCTGAAAGCTGAAAATTGGCCTGAGCAGGAAGGTGTCTAAATGCCTGGTATTGAAGTTTTTAAAAGAAAAGATGGACTCATGTAAATTTATTATATATAGATGATTTTTTTTACACTGTTTTAGATATTTATTTATGCACTATAATTTGAATGCACTTTATTAAAGGAGAGTGTTGCACTTTTTTTGTGATTATAAGTGGTTAAGAATAGTGTAGTTTTCTTATATTGAAATGCAGGGAAAAGTTCAATGTTTTTTGCAGATTTTACAAACGCCTCTAATCATCCTGCATTCTTCACATAGAGGGGGATTTACGAAAGCCGTGCGCCATCAGTAGAGTTGCACAGTGAGGCGCAACGCACATTTTCATATTTACGAAAAGGTGCGCCGGTAACAGAGCTCGAATCCCCCATTTACTATTGCAAACTCGCCGCGCACGGGAGAATGCAATCTGTACACCACTATGGACATGGCGCACGGCATCTCCAGTTCAATATTGACAGAAGATGGAGGTGCCAATATTATGGGGTGATGTGAGGAAGTTTAGTAAACAACTGCCCAAGTAACAAATATGCCCAAAATAGAATGAGAAAGTAACTTTTTCAGAGAAAGCCTGCTGTGCCTGCAAGTATGTTTAGAACTCTGTGAGATCAATGTAATCAGTGCGCATGAGCAAGCGGCTCTTGCGCTCGTTCACATGAGTTTGTTCACTGCGCGGCCAAAATCTTAGTAAATGTTAAGCAACATACATGCAATTGCATGGCTGGAACGGGCGCACCTCTAAACTTGAAAAATTTTTATTTACGCAGGTCAGCTTTGTGTACTTTTTAAGGAGATTTGCACACAGATCATATGAGCATGTTACATTGCCAACATGTGACATGCACCTTGTTAAAATTATGTAAAAAGACTCTCGCTCCCCTAGCTCCTCCTAAAAGGGCATTTAACCTTTTTGCTTTTAAAGGGGAACTCCACACTCCATTCTCCAATGCTCCTGTCTCCCCCCTCTAATCCCTTGGATTTCCATGGGCTAGCTTTTGCTTTTAAAGGGGAACTCCACACTCCATTCTCCAATGCTCTTGTCTCCCCCTCTAATCCCTTGGATTTTCATGGGTTAGCTTTTGCTTTTAAAGGGGAACTCCACACTCAATTCTCCAATGCTCTTGTCTCCCCCCTCTAATCCCTTGGATTTCCATGGGCTAGCTTTTGCTTTTAAAGGGGAACTCCATACTCCATTCTCCAATGCTCTTGTCTCCCCTCTCTAATCCCTTGGATTTCCATGGGCTAGCTTTTGCTTTTAAAGGGGAACTCCACACTCCTCTCTATTCTCAAAAGGCTGTGAGCTGCCTTCACCAATCCAAACCACATTGTTTTTTTAGAGCATACAACAGGGCCAGCTAGGAAAGGGGCGAGAAGAGCGAGCGCCCAACCCCCTCCTGAACCATACAAGGCCACATGCACTCATCATAGCTGGCTGCCTTTGGGGCATGTTGGGCTCAGCCCAATACCAACCACAAAGCACCTTGTACCCACTAGTTTAAAGGGGCTTTCCACATTCTGTAAAACTCCCTGTCTGCAGCCCCCCACAACCCCAGCCTAGGGTTGTGTGGAAGAGGCCCTTGTCCCCCTAAATATGGGAGCAAGGTGGTTGACTTTTGGGGTGCCTGAGACCCTCTTCCCCCCAAGCATGCACCCCCTTTCATGGCCTGGCTTGCTGTGTGGCTAGGGGTTTGTTATGCCCTGTACACACGATAGGATTTTCCGACGGAAAATGTTCTATGGGAGCTTGTTGTCGGAAATTCCGACCGTGTGTAGGCTCCATCGGGCATTTTCCATTAGAATTTTTGTCACACAAAATTTGAGAGCTGGTTCTCAAATTTTCCTGACAACAAAATCCGTTGTTGTAAATTCTGATCGTGTGTACACAATTCCGACGCACAAAGTTCCACGCATGCTCGAAATCAAGCAGAAGAGCCGCACTGGCTATTGAACTTCATTTTTCTCAGCTCGTCGTACGTATTGTAGGTCACCGCATTCTTGACGTTCGGAATTTCCAACCAACTTTGTGTGACCGTGTGTATGCAAGACAAGTTTGACCCAACATCCGTCGGAAAAATAACATGGATTTTGTTGTCAGAAAATCCTATTGTGTGTACAGGGCATAAGTGTGTGGGAGGGGCACAATATTTTTTTAGTTTGGGGTGGTATTTTTCACGTGGGGGTTCTCATTTTAAACCTTAACCACTTGACGACCGCCTCACGCCGATGTACGTCGGCAAGGTGGCACGGACAGGCAAAATCACGTACATGTACGTGATTTGCCTTCCGCGGGTGGGGGGTCCGATCGGACCCCCTCCCGGTGCCCGAGGCGGTCGTCTTTTGTCCAGCGGCGATCAGAGGTGAGGGGGAGATCATCCGTTCGTGGCCCCCCCCCTCGCGATCGCCGCCGGCCAATCGAATCATTCCTTTGCTGCTGTATGCTAAACAGCAGCAAAGGAAATGATGTCATCTCTCCTCGGCTCGGTAATTTCCGTTCCGGCCCGAGGAGAGAAGACAGGTATGTGAGTGCACAACACTACACACACACAGTAGAACATGCCAGGCACACAAAACACCCCGATCCCCCCCCGATCGCCCCCCGATCCCCCCCCCGATCACCCCCCCCCTGTCACAAACTGACACCAAGCAGGTTTTTTTTTTTTTTTCTGATTACTGCATGGTGTCAGTTTGTGACAGTTACAGTGTTGGGACAGTGAGTATTACCCCCCTTTAGGTCTAGGGTACCCCCCTAACCCCCCCTAATAAAGTTTTAACCCCTTGATCACCCCCTGTCACCAGTGTCGCTAAGTAGTCATTTTTCTGATCGCTGTATTAGTGTCGCTGGTGACGCTAGTTAGGGAGGTAAATATTGAGGTTCGCCGTCAGCGTTTTATAGCGTCAGGGACCCCCATATACTACCGAATAAATGTTTTAACCCCTTGATGGCCCCCTAGTTAACCCTTTCACCACTGATCACCGTATAAGTGTTACGGGTGACGCGGGTTAGTTCATTTATTTTTTATAGTGTCAGGGCACCCGCCATTTATTACAGGATAAAGGTTTAGCCCCCTGATCGCCCGGCGGTGATATGCGTCGCCCCAGGCAGCGTCAGATTAGCGCCAGTACCGCTAACACCCACGCACGCAGCATACGCCTCCCTTAGTGGTATAGTATCTGAACGCATCAATATCTGATCCGATCAGATCTATACTAGCGTCCCCAGCAGTTTAGGGTTCCCAAAAATGCAGTGTTAGCGGAATCAGCCCAGATACCTGCTAGCACCTGCGTTTTGCCCCTCCGCCCGGCCCAGCCCAGCCCACCCAAGTGCAGTATCGATCGATCACTGTCACTTACAAAACACTAAACGCATAACTGCAGTGTTCGCAGAGTCAGGCCTGATCCCTGCGATCGCTAACAGTTTTTTTGGTAGTATTTTGGTGAACTGGCAAGCACCAGCCCCAGGCAGCGTCAGGTTAGCGCCAGTAGCGCTAACACCCACGCACGCACCGTACACCACCCTTAGTGGTATAGTATCTGAACGGATCAATATCTGATCCGATCAGATCTATACTAGCGTCCCCAGCAGTTTAGGGTTCCCAAAAACGCAGTGTTAGCGGGATCAGCACAGATACCTGCTAGCACCTGCGTTTTGCCCCTCCGCCCGGCCCAGCCCAGCCCACCCAAGTGCAGTATCGATCGATCACTGTCACTTACAAAAGACTAAACGCATAACTGCAGCGTTCGCAGAGTCAGGCCTGATCCCTGCGATCGCTAACAGTTTTTTTTGTAGCGTTTTGGTGAACTGGCAAGCACCAGCGGCCTAGTACACCCCGGTCGTAGTCAAACCAGCACTGCAGTAACACTTGGTGACGTGGCGAGTCCCATAAGTGCAGTTCAAGCTGGTGAGGTGACAAGCACAAGTAGTGTCCCGCTGCCACCAAAAAGACAAACACAGGCCCGTCGTGCCCATAGTGCCCTTCCTGCTGCATTCGCCAATCCTAATTGGGAACCCACCGCTTCTGCAGCGCCCGTACTTCCCCCATTCACATCCCCAACCAAATGCAGTCGGAGGCATTTTCTTTATGTCCTCCCGAGTACCCCTACCCAACGAACCCCCCAAAAAAGATGTTGTGTCTGCAACAAGCGCGGATATAGGCGTGACACCCGCTATTATTGTCCCTACTGTCCTGACAATCCTGGTCTTTGCATTGGTGAATGTTTTGAACGCTACTATGCACTAGTTGAGTATTAGCGTAGGGTACAGCATTGCACAGACTAGGCGCACTTTCACAGGGTCTCCCAAGATGCGTTCGCATTTTGAGAGACCCGAACCTGGAACCGGTTACAGTTATAAAAGTTAGTTACAAAAAAAGTGTAAAAAAAAAAATATATATATATATAAAATAAAAAAAAATAGTTGTCGTTTTATTGTTCTCTCTCTCTCTATTCTCTCTATTGTTCTGCTCTTTTTTACTGTATTCTATTCTGCAATGTTTTATTGTTGTTATGTTTTATCATGTTTGCTTTTCAGGTATGCAATTTTTTATACTTTACCGTTTACTGTGCTTTATTGTTAACCATTTTTTTGTCTTCAGGTACGCCATTCACAACTTTGAGTGGTTATACCAGAATGATGCCTGCAGGTTTAGGTATCATCTTGGTATCATTCTTTTCAGCCAGCAGTCGGCTTTCATGTAAAAGCAATCCTAGTGGCTAATTAGCCTCTAGACTGCTTTTACAAGCCGTGGGAGGGAATGCCCCCCCCCACCGTCTTCCGTGTTTTTCTCTGGCTCTCCTGTCTCAACAGGGAACCTGAAAATGCAGCCGGTGATTCAGCCAGCTGACCATAGAGCTGATCAGAGACCAGAGTGGCTCCAAACATCTCTATGGCCTAAGAAACCGAAAGCTACGAGCATTTTATGACTTAGATTTCGCCGGATGTAAATAGTGCCATTGGGAAATTGGGGAAGCATTTTATCACACCGATCTTGGTGTGGTCAGATGCTTTGAGGGCAGAGGAGAGATCTAGGGTCTAATAGACCCCAATTTTTTCAAAAAAGAGTACCTGTCACTACCTATTGCTATCATAGGGGATATTTACATTCCCCGAGATAACAATAAAAATGATTAAAAAAAAAAAATGAAAGGAACAGTTTAAAAATAAGATAAAAAATCAAAAAAATAATAAAGAAAAAAAAAAAAAGCACCCCTGTCGCCCCCTGCTCTCGCGCTAAGGCGAACGCAAGCGGCGGTCTGTCGTCAAACGTAAGCAGCAATTGCACCATGCATGTGAGGTATCACCGCGAAGGTTAGATCGAGGGCAGTAATTTTTGCAGTAGACCTCCTCTGTAAATCTAAAGTGGTAACCTGTAAAGGCTTTTAAAGGCTTTTAAAAATGTATTTATTTTGTTGCCACTGCACGTTTGTGCGCAATTGTAAAGCATGTCATGTTTGGTATCCATGTACTCGGCCTAAGATCATCTTTTTTATTTCATCAAACACTTGGGCAATATAGTGTGTTTTAGTGCATTAAAATTTAAAAAAGTGTGTTTTTTCCCCAAAAAATGCGTTTGAAAAATCGCTGCGCAAATACTGTGTGAAAAAAAAAAATGAAACACCCACCATTTTAATCTGTAGGGAATTTGCTTTAAAAAATATATAATGTTTGGGGGTTCAAAGTAATTTTCTTGCAAAAAAAAAATAACTTTTTCATGTAGACAATAAGTGTCAGAAAGGGCTTTGTCTTCAAGTGGTTAGAAGAGTGGGTGATGTGTGACATAAGCTTCTAAATGTTGTGCATAAAATGCCAGGACAGTTCAAAACCCCCCCAAATGACCCCATTTTGGAAAGTAGACACCCCAAGCTATTTGCTGAGAGGCATGTCGAGTCCATGGAATATTTTATATTGCGACACAAGTTGCGGGAAAGAGACAAATTTTTTTTTTTTTGCACAAAATTGTCACTAAATGATATATTGCTCAAACATGCCATGGGAATATGTGAAATTACACCCCAAAATACATTCTGCTGCTTCTCCTGAGTACGGGGATACCACATGTGTGAGACTTTTTGGGAGCCTAGCCGCGTACGGAACCCCGAAAACCAAGCACCGCCTTCAGGCTTTCTAAGGGCGTGAATTTTTGATTTCTCTCTTGACTGCCTATCACAGTTTCGGAGGCCATGGAATGCCCAGGTGGCACAAACCCCCCCCAAATGACCCCATTTTGGAAAGTAGACACCCAAAGCTATTTGCTGAGAGGTATAGTGAGTATTTTGCAGACCTCACTTTTTGTCACAAAGTTTTGAAAATTGAAAAAAGAAAAAAAAAAAAAGTTTTTTCTTGTCTTTCTTCATTTTCAAAAACAAATGAGAGCTGCAAAATACTCACCATGCCTCTCAGCAAATCTTGGGGTGTCTACTTTCCAAAATGGGGTCATTTGGGGTGGTTTTGTGCCACCTGGGCATTCCATGGCCTCCGAAACTGTGATAGGCAGTGTAGAGTGAAATCAAAAATTTTCACCCTTAGAAATCCTGAAGGCGGTGATTGGTTTTCGGGGTCCCGTGCACGGCTAGGCTCCCAAAAAGTCCCACACATGTGGTATCCCCATACTCAGGAGAAGTAGCTAAATGTATTTTGGGGTGCAATTCCACATATGCCCATGGCCTGTGTGAGCAATATATCATTTAGTGACAACTTTGTGCAAAAAAAAAAAATTAAAAAAAAAATGTGTCACTTTCCCGCAACTTGTGTCAAAATATAAAATATTCCATGGACTCAATATGCCTCTCAGCAAATAGCTTGGGGTGTCTACTTTCCAAAATGGGGTCATTTGGGGGGGTTTTGTGCCACCTGGGCATTCCATGGCCTCCGAAACTGTGATAGGCAGTGAAGAGTGAAATCATAAATTTACACCCTTAGAAATCCTGAAGGCGGTGATTGGTTTTCGGGGCCCCGTATGCGGCTAGGCTCCCAAAAAGTCCCACACATGTGGTATCCCCATACTCAGGAGAAGCAGCAGAATGTATTTTGGGGTGCAATTCCACATAGGCCCATTGCCTGTGTGAGCAATATATCATTTAGTGACAACTTTTTGTAAATTTTTTTTTTTTTTTGTCATTATTCAATCACTTGGGACAAAAAAAATAAATATTCAATGGGTTCAACATGCCTCTCAGCAATTTCCTTGGGGTGTCTACTTTCCAAAATGGGGTCATTTGGGGGGGGGGGGTTTGTACTGCCCTGCCATTTTAGCACCTCAAGAAATGACATAGGCAGTCATAAACTAAAAGATGTGTAAATTACAGAAAATGTACCCTAGTTTGTAGACGCTATAACTTTTGCGCAAACCAATAAATATACGCTTATTGACATTTTTTTTACCAAAGACATGTGGCTGAATACATTTTGGCCTAAATGTATGACTAAAATTGAGTTTATTGGATTTTTTTTATAACAAAAGTAGAAAATATCATTTTTTTTCAAAATTTTCGGTCTTTTTCCATTTATAGCGCAAAAAATAAAAACCGCAGAGGTGATCAAATACCATCAAAAGAAAGCTCTATTTGTGGGAAGAAAAGGACGCAAATTTCGTTTGGGTACAGCATTGCATGACCGCGCAATTAGCAGTTAAAGCGACGCAGGGCCAAATTGGAAAAAGACCTCTGGTCCTTAGGCAGCATAATGGTCCGGGGCTCAAGTGGTTAACAGACACAAATGGCCTTGTATGTATTGGGGGGGGGGGGGGGCAGACTATTTTTTGTTTTGGGCTAAAATCCTGCGGCTGCAAAGTAGATTTGTAAGTTTTCTCTAAAGCCGTAAATATTTGAAGCAGCATTTTGGATACATGCTACAGATGCACCACTTTGCAAGCAGAGTAACCCCCCCCCCCCCCCAAGTTACTAACTTTTAAGCAATTTTGCATTTTTAAAGGCACTTCTCCTTGTTTCATTTTTGGGGTTTGTCCAGATTGGTGACATTGATATATTTCCTTCAGGGTGGGACCTGGGCCCCCATACCCATTTTAAGGCCAATAACTAGAATATAAGCCAGCTAAGTGGGGACTAGCAAAATTAACAAGTTTGTTCCCATAGACTGCAATGTTATTTGTTGTATAACTTTTGCCCATGTTAGGCTCTTTGTTTGCCCCCCTGAACCCCCCCCCCCCCGTTTGTCCCATCTGTAATTTTGTAGCATGCTAGATGATGTGCTTAATTTTGGACACGGGGCTGGCTTATTTTAAGCTAGCTACATTTGGGTTGTTTTGGGCACGCTCAGGGACTTTGTTTTTTTTTGTGCTTTTTGTGTGTAAACAGCACTTTGATTTTTCTGGGCATACTTTGTTTTTTGGGTTAGCTATTTAAGGACATCCTTAACAGGTGTGTGTGTGTGTGCGTGCGTGCGTGTTTTGGGGGGATATTTCTCACTGAAATATTTTTGATGTTGTCAATCTGTGTTGTTTGTTTGTTTAACTGTCTGTGCTGCATTATTTTGCAAAATCTTACTCAAGATGTTGTGACTTATAAATGTTTAAATCCTTAACAGACTGTCCGTTTGTGGGTGCAGTCCTTTTAACTCCTGTTCATTTCCTCTGCAAAATGGTCAGACCTCAAAGCCATATTCTGTTAGTGTCTAAAATTAACATGCATGTGTTTTTTGCTTTCCTTGCTCATTTCCAAGTCCTGTTTTGTTGACCAATAAAATTTGTAGCAAATTTTTATGTTTGTGTGGGTCATGTGTGTATGTCTAAATGTTTTGGCCTCAAAACACACACCTACTTCCTGTGTACAGATTCACTTCCAGGCCAATGAATATTGCTTCCTGCTTCAGTGTGTGTGTATATATATATATCTATATATATATATATATCTGTAGCGGGCACCTATTTTTAGATAGGTGACCTTTATTGTCAGTTTCTATGTCAGGTAAATTTAGACTGAGTGACAGGTGTTTGTATGCGACTCCTGGCCAATCATTGATTTGTTGGTAAAAGGCCCGGAACTCGGATATAAAAGCTGAGTCACATGGTCAGTCGAGGCCCTCCTGTGCTGTTTGCTGTGAGAGCTTGGAGAAGCTCTACCTGGTTCCCGGAGGGGAGAGGTCCCCCCTCCGGGGAGCCAACGGAGCCTCACCCTAGCCAGAGGGGTGGAGGTCTGGTCCTCATGGAGGAACAGACAACATCTTGCAGCATGTAATTATGGATGTCGTAGGCCGCCCCTGCGGGGAAGGGAGCGGGCTGCAGACAGACAGAGGAACCGGGAATCATTTCGGATGGAGTGGCAGCAAAACAGAAGGAAACTGGGCGATTGATCGTTTATGAGTGGCACATGGACTATTGATCAAGTGAGTGAAAGCCCAAGGGAAGGGTACTGTCCGAGACTGGGGTTGTTGATGCACTTGGAGTTGGACTTGGAGTTCAACATTACCTTGGGATTCCAATCAGTATAGCGGGATGAGGTGATCAGAATGGCTCTCCTATAGCTTAATCTGAAAGTACCATGCAAGCGGGAAGTAGTGGCTAAGAGGTAGCGGTGAAGCTGCATGCACACGCATAGAGAAATGGATTGTTCTTCTTAAGTTATCCAGATGAAGAAGTTATTCAGAGTGACTCTTTATCAGTTAATTCTCTATTAAATCTACTTCCATCTTCCCTGATCAAGGAGATCGTTTGAAATGTTTTGTCTGACCATCCGCAATTATTCTTTAATGTTTCCTGTAAGAACCATGCAAAGATGACAATGCAACAAAAGAGCATTTTAAAGAAAGTCCTTCTCCTATCCCAGTTTGTGTTAATGAATAAAGCGTTAAAAAAAGCACTATGGACTGTGACTTTAAATCTATAGGCTGCGAGGGTTGAGTAGTAAACGTAAATTACGGATAACCAATTTTAAGCCGCTACTTTGGGGGTCAGCGCTACATATCTATAGATATAAGTTCTTGTGTCCACCAGCAGAGAGAAGTTGGGTAGATGCCACACTCCCAATTCTGGAGGCATAATAATGGTCTAGCACAGGGGTCTTCAAACTACGGCCCTCCAGTTGTTCATAAACTACAATTCCCATCATGCCTAGTCATATCTGTGAATGTCAGGGTTTTACAATGCCTCATGGGATGTGTAGTTCCGCAACAGCTGGAGAGCCGTAGTTTGAAGATTCCTGATCACTCTAGCATGTCTTGAAAAAAGGTGTTTTTTTATGTGCCTTGTATAATGCCCAAGAAATATCGTTTGGAAAATACAAGTGGGTCATGGCACATCTACATTCCAAATTTGGCACTTAACATGGTCATGCACTATGCAATCTGATTGGCCAATCTCTGTACAACTCGATATTTAGGCAAAATAGGTAATAAGAAAACCCACTTGAACAATTAATTCAAATCATAGGAAATAAAACAGGCTCCTGCACTAAATCCAATTTATTTAAGATCTAACTGATTGCAGTTTTTGGTCACCTTTAAAGATCAAGATTGGAACAATTAATTTATTGGGTTTAGAAACACTTCTCTGTTCTTTGTAATGTATTGAAAGATTTGGATAAAAAAAGAAAAAAACACATTTCGAAGATATATTAGAAGTGATAGGAATGAGATTAGCATCAAAAGGGTTAATTAACTGAGAACACCTACTAATTGCCTAACAAGACACATCCAGTGAGATGAAATTAACCAATTGTATCAATGTGAAAACCGCAGTTACCCTAGCGACAGTTGCAGTTTACATATGCGGGTATTTATTATTGCTATTTGCGCTTCAATGTGCGCCGGTTCGCACATTCGATTATTGACTTTTCCGGCGCACCAATTAATGTATTAAGTGATGCAGTGCCTTCATCTTAGTAAATCACCCCCATAGTGTCTGTAATGTTCGGGTGGAAACACTTTTGTACCATGTGAGGTATTTCACCTTGGACAACATCACCCTAGGCAGTATAGCTTATGATGACACATTGGCATGCTTAACCTTTAGTTACTGAAGAGCCTGAGAACTGTGAAAAATCAGTTACCAAACTGGTAGTAATTATCCAGTTCAACAGGTACTGTATATGCATTTTCATCAGTGTTCCAGTAGATTACAACATCTGTCATATATACACAGCAGAGAGAGTCAAACTGTGTACTTGCAGTGTTACTAAACCCAGGACCCTGCATTCACTATATCTGTCCTCCCACAGTACACAGAACATGGAAATACAATTATTTTAGTAAATATAAACTGCTAAATATGTTTTCTCATCAGCAGTATATAGCAGTCTTGTGACTTCTATCATTGTCTGGTTAAAGCTTGTAGGAGGAGGTTTCATTCTCCTCTGTCCTATGAGGATGCAGGACCCCTGACCCTCTGTCTGGACAGTGCTGATTGGCCCCGTGCTGATCACATGCACCCTCCCAAGAAAAAAAAAAACAACTCTCTGGCAATACACGCCAAACTGAGCATGTGCAGAGTGACTCCAAAGTCTCTTTACTACCAGGAGATGGATTGGGGACAGTGGAGGAAGGAAATGATCAGAGAAGACAGGATCAACCAGCCTTTTTACACACTGCAGAAGATTAACCCCTTAGGTACCACAGTAAGTATAACAAGCATGCTTTACTGCATGGGTCTCCAAACTTTCTAAGCAAAGGGCCAGTTTACTGTCCTTCAGGCCACTGACTGTGGTCAGTGGAAGAAAAGTAATACTCTATTGTTGGTTGTAATGGGAGGAATAGTGCCCTATCATTGGTTGTAATGGGAGGAAGAGTGCCCCATCATTAGTTGTAATGGGAGGAATAGTACCCCTTTTTTGGTATCAATGGGAGGAATAGTGCCTCATGGATGCTGTCAGTGAGTAGAATGGTGTCTCATCATTAGAGTCAGCTGGAGGAGTAGTGCAACAAGGGCCAGATAAAGGCAAGTAAAAGGCCACATCCGGCCGCAGTTTGGAGACCACTGCTTTACTGCATATTCAGACTGATTTTACTGTTGTAGGTTTAGTAGCAATTTAAATATACTATGAAGTTATATGGGATGTACATGGCTGTAACTATATCTGGGCCCAACTGTGACTGCTTCCATTTAATAATGCAATACTTAGGCCTGAGAAGCAGGAGGATAATTGAATCCTGTGTAAGCTCCTAAACTATCCGAGCTCACAAAGGGCTCCCAGCACTCCCAGCTTTTATGCAGTAATGGGGTGGCAGGGGAATGCGGTGAAAGTATTGATGCGTGGGAGGGTTGTTCAAAAAGCACGTTGACACACATGAAAATGCAGTTAGTATTCATCCATATTGACTGGCTGGATGCAGGTCTATATTTTACCAAGATCCACTCATAAGCCATTCTCTATGGGGGTCAAAAGGGGCAAAATCACACAAAAACTTTGTTATATATATATATATATATATATATATATATATATATATATATATATATATATATATATATATATATATATATATATATATATCTATATATATTAATATATAGATATATATATATATATATATATAAAATCAGTGCCTTGAAAATTATTCATACCCCTTACATTTTGTCATGTTAGAAACAAAAACATAAATGTATTTTATTGGGATTTTTTATGTGGTAGACCAACACAAAGTGACACATAATTGTGAAGTGGAAGGAAAATGATAAATGATTTTCAAAATTTTTTACAAATAAATATCTAAAAATTTGTATTCAGCCCTCCTGAGCCGATACTTTGTAGATCCTGTCAGAAACCATGAAATCAGGCCGAGACAAAAGTACAGTTAAATCACACTTGTTTAATAATAAAAGTAAAAAGAACAAACATAGTCAAAACATAGCCAATGTTCAGGAACCGGTATGGATAGTCAGCCAAGCCAGAAGTCAGGTATCAATGTAGTGGAACAGCAAGCAGGATCTGGAGCCAGAAGGGATGTCAGCAAAGCAAGTCTTGAACAGGATCGCAGCATTTTCTGTGATGTTGACCAAGGCGAAGGCCGAGCTCCTCTGGACTGGACGGCTTAAGTAGGCAGGACTGATGAGCAGGATATCATCAACAGCTGAATAACTGTGGAGAGATAGGAGCTGGCAATTAGCCGACAGCTGAGCAGCCAGCTCAGAGAAGGAAGGGCTGAGCCCAGCTTTGACAGATCCACCCTTCGCTGCAATTACAGCTGCAAGTCTTTGTGGTTCTACCAGCTTTCCACAACTAGAGAGGGAAATTATTGCCCATTCTTCTTTGCAAAATAGCTCAAGCTCTGTCAGCTTGGATGAGAGCGTCTGTGAACAGCAATTTTTAAGTCTTGCCACAGATTCTCAATTGGATTTAGGTCTGGATTTTGACTGGGCCATTCTAACACATGAATATGGTTTGATCCAAACTATTCAATTGTAGCTCTGGCTGTACGTTTATGGTCATTGTCCTGCTGGAAGGTGAACCTCCGCCCCAGTCTCAAGTCTTTTGTAGACTCTAATGCCGCGTACACACGGTCGTACTTTTCGTCTACAAAAGTCCAACGGACGCTGACGGACTAAAGCTGGCTGGTAATCCGATCGTGTGTGGGCTTCTCCGGACTTTCAACGTACTTTTTTAGCCTCAAATCCGACGTACTTTAGATTTGAAACATGCTTCAAATCTTTACTTCGTAACTACGACGGACCCCGAAATCCGCTCGTCTGTGTGCTAGTCCGACGGACAAAAAGCCACGCTAGGGCACCTATTGGCTACTGGCTATGAACTTCCTTATTTTAGTCCGGTGTACGTCATCACGTACGAATCCGTCGGACTTTTGTGTGGTCGTGTGTAGGCAAGTCCGTTCGTTAGAAAGTATGCCGCAAGTCCGCCGCAAGTCCGCCGAAAGTCTGCCGGAAGTCTGTCGGACAGGCTGTCTGACTTTTGTAGACGAAAAGTACGACCGTGTGTACGCGGCATAACAGTTTTTCTTCTAAGATTGCCCTGTATTTGGCTCCATCCATCTTCCCATCAACTCTGACCAGCTTCCCTGTCCCTGCTGAAGAAAAACATCTCTACAACATAATGTTACCACTGCTATGCTTCACTGTTTGGATGGTGTGTTCGGGGTGATGAGCAGTGTTAGTTTTCTGCCACACATGAACTTTTTGGCCTAAAAGTAAAAAGGTTAATTTTGTCTCATCTGACCAGAGCACCTTCTTCCACATGTTTGCTGTGTCCCCCACTTGGATTCTCGCAAACTGCAAATGCGACTTCTTATGGCTTTCTTTCAACAATGGCTTTCTTCTTGCCACTCTTCCATAAAGGGCAGATTTGTGGAGTGCACAACTAATAGTTGTTCTGTGGACAAATTCTCCCACCTGAGCTGTGGATCTCTGCAGCTCCTCCAGAGTTACCATGGGCCTCTTGGTTGCTTCTCTGATTAATGCTCTCCTTGTCCAGCCTGTCAGTTTAGATGGGCGGCCATGTCTTGGTAGGTTTACAGTTGTGCCATACTCTTTCCATTTTCAGATGATGGATTGAACAGTGCTCCATGAGATTTTCAAAGCTTGGGATTTGTTTTTTATAACCTAACCCTGCTTTAAACTTCTCCACAACTTTATCCCTGACCTGTCTGGTGTGTCCCTTGGCCTTTATGATGCTGTTTGTTCACTAAGGTTCTCTAAGAAACTTCTGAGGGCTTCACAGAACAGTTATATTTATACTAAAATGAAATTACACACAGGTGTTCTCAATTTACTATTCAGGAACTTCTGAAGGCAATTGGTCCCAATCGATTATAGCTAGGGAGATCAGAGTATGGGGGGCTGAATACAAATGCACGCCGCACTTTTCAGATATTTATTTGTAAAAAAAAATTGAAACCGTTTATCATTTCATCCTTCCCCTTCACAATTATGTGCCTCTCGGTGTTGGGCTATCACATAAAATCCCAATAAAATACAATTACGTTTTTGGTTGTAACATGACAAAATCTGGAAAATTTCAAAGTATATGAATACTTTTTCAAGGCATTGTATATACTGTATATTATTTTTTTCTGGTCTGGACACCTCTGGGTAAGTCTGAATAATTCCACAAGAAGTAGTAAAACAAGGGTGCGGCTTATAGGTGTGAAAGATCCATCAGAAATGACTGATTACTTGGCAATGGCTAAAATTAGAACAAAAATAGTAAATACAGTATCTACACATATGAATGTATTACTGTGTGTGAATACGTAAGAGGGATTAAAGGATTTCATTTACTTATTTTTGTACATACTTACTCTTTATACCTCCTGCAGCTCTCAGGGCATGCGTGCTAGACTGTCCCTGTGTAGGCAGGTAGTGGTCTCCTTAAGGGGCTGCTCCTCCTTGTCGTGGAGTGGTGATGCAGGGTGCCTCTTTATAAAGTGGGAGTGGCTGTGTGGGAGGAGCTGGCATTTAGGGACTTCTGGGATCAGTGGGCTGCTAAGGAGAGGTCCTGTGGAGGATTTTCGAAGCGCACCCCCCTCCGAGGCAGAGGCGGTGGGCATGCTGTAGAACAATACCTGGTGAAGGTATACCTTGTGAATAGACTGTTCCTGATGTCATCACGCCCATAGAATGGCTCTGGATGTGAGGATGACAAGAATATTCCACCACTGGACATAGGGGAGTGCTTTTTTCTGGAGCATCAAAGAATCGGGTAAGTATAGCTTTTCCTTGCCCCCCTGGACCAAACGGGCAGTTAACCCATGCCGTGCTGCCACAGCCCCACTGCACGGGAAAATACAAATATTGCCTAGAGCTCTTGTTTAATGACACTCAATAAACATTGAGAAAACTGAACTTGGGTTCAGACATGCTTTAACCACTTCAGCCCCGGAAGAACTGGCTGCTCAATGACCAGGCCATTTTTTGCGATACGGCACTGCGTCATATTAACTGCGCGGACGTGCGACGTTGTACCCAAACAAAATTGATATCCTTTTTTTCCCACAAATAGAGCTTTCTTTTGGTGGTATTTGATCATCTCTGTGGTTTTTATTTTTTGCGCTATAAACAAAAAAAGAGCGACAATTTTGAAAAAAACACAATATTTTGTACGTTTTGCTGTAATAAATATCCCCAATTTTTTTTTAAAAAGCTAATTTTTTCCTCAGTTTAGGCCGATATGTATTCTTCTACATATTTTTGGTAATAAAAATCGAAAAAAGCGTATATTGATTGGTTTGGGCAAAAGTTATAGCGTCTACAATATAGGGGATAGATTTATGGCATTTTTATTTATTTATTTTTTTTACTAGTAATGACAGTGATCTGCGATTTTTATCAAGACTGTGACATTATGGCGGACACATCAGACACTTTTGACACATTTTTGGGTCGCTTGACAATTATACAGCGATCAGTGCTATAAAAATGCACTGATTACTGTATAAATGTCACTGGCAGGGAAGGGGCTAACACTAGGGGGCGATCAAGGGGTTAACTGTGTTCCCTCTATGTGTGTGTTCTAACTGTGGGGGATGGGACTGACTATAGGAGATGAGAGATTGTGGTTTCCAGCTTGTAGGAACTCACGATCTCTCTCTCTCCTCTCCTCACAGAACTGGGATGTGTGTGTTTACACACACACGTCCCTGTTCTGCCTCTCATGCCCGCGATCGCTCGTGGCCAGCGGTCATCGAGACCGCCGGTCACGATCAGCGCCCCCCACCGATGTGGCGTATAGCTACGACAATTTGCGGGATCGTGCCGACCTGCTGCAGTATAATGACGGCGGCTGGTCGGCAGGTGGTTAAAGTGATTCCCACGAGAATGAATTATGTCTGCCTTAGAATAACATAACATATGGAAGCCATAGCTGAGAGAAGAGGCAGTTATTTATCCTGCTTTTCCCAGACAGTCATTGTCACTGGAAAGCTGTGACTTAGAAAGATTACTTCCATGTGCCTGTAGATTAAGATAAATTGTGATTCATGTTTTATTGCATTTTCACAAGAGAGTTACTAATTGGCTCAGGCATTTTGGAGGACCATTTGTAAGATGGTAACAATCTCTGGAGTGTTCTGCTGTTACTGGACTGTGCTGATAAGGCAGAACTGCAATACCCCGTGCTGAAACTTTGCTTTTGCAAAGCACTGTGTGGCAATACTATACAATATACTGTATGTGTTCAATAAAGCGTTCCCTACCAACCCCTAGTCACTACCGGAGCAACAGCAGCCCTAAAGCAAAGTAGCAAAGTAACTTAAAACTGTTATGTGTAAAATAACTAAGGCATTTTATTTAGCATTTAAGTCTATATGTCAACTTATAATAAAAAAGAACTAATTAAAATAATGTAAATATGATTTAGGTAGCCTAATTATAGATTTATTGTTATTTTTACTTTCTTTCTGTTTTATTATTAAAGAAAGACAATGTACAAAGGGGACAATGTTCAAAGAGATTATTACATGGGCCAGGACCCCAATCAAAAAACGAGCACTGAAGGTACAGAAACAGCATAGTTTCAGATACAATGAATACCACCTTGGATTACGAGGAAGAATGCTTGGAATCCAAAGCACTCGTATATCAAAGCGAGTTTCCCAATAGGAAATAATGGAAAATAATAGAAAGAAAATCCGTTTCAGTGGCACTGCTAGTGTATGCAGTACCGCATGTAACCAGAGGTGGGGGGGCACCAGAAACATTCGGAAACACTCAGAGCCGTTCGGATGCACTCGGAGAGGCTCATTAAAATTCGGGAACTGAGTGTTTCTGAGTGGCTCCAAGTGTTTCCGAGTGGCTCCGAACGGCTCTGAACGGCTCCGAGTGCCACCGGCGCCCCCACACCTCTGGCCAAATGCGGTACTGCACACCCCAGAGGCTTGAATCCTGCTCGTTTTGTGAGACAACGCTCACAAACCGAGTCGGGATTTAAAAAAAATAATAGCTCATATTGCGAAACGCTCGTAAACCACGTTACTCGCAATCCGAGGTATTGCTGTATAAACATATTTCTGAAATCAAAGACTGTGGGGGTTATTAGAGTACCATTTCGAAATAATGCTGTTTTTGTTAAGCCAACGATGATTTAAAGAGTTATTGTAATCATGTGATAAAGATCTTTCTTTTGTTTGTTCACTTTGCCACATTCAAATCGAAAAAAATATATAACATTTTCGATTTGACCAATTCGAAATTTATCGATTCAAATGTTTCGAATCGAAAAAATCTGTAAATACAAAGAAAATTTGAAAAAAGGCAAAACAAATTCCGAATACGAATTCCGAATACAAATTGAACGAATCAATCTAATTTAACGAAACTAAATAACTAGATTAATGAGTTTAAATGAAACTAAACACATTTTTTCATCATGCACATGTCTAAAATATATGAAAATCAATAATATTCAGAGTGGCCAAAAGAAAAAGGGTAAAAGGGGCAGAGGATATTTCACCCAAATGACCATATAGTTACATAAGGTTGAAAACGGGGATAACCCCAACCGTAGGCACTTATAGCCCCGATACAAAAGAAAAGGCAGACAATAAAATAATAGGGGAAAGAGGGGGACCCAGTCAGCACATCAAACTGAGGCTCGGTTCACACTGGGGCGACTTGGGATCCGACTTGTACGCCCTCAAGTCGCCCCAAGTCGCCCCAGAAATAGTTTCGATGGGAGTGAACGCTAGCGTCTTAATAGACGCTACTGAAGTCGCTCCGACTTCAGAGCGTACTCCCTGTACTACTTTGATCCGACTTGGTAGGCGACCTGTACCATAGAAATCGATGGAAGTCGCCTCCAAGTCGGATCTCTCTGTAAAGTCAAGCGACTTTGCAGGGAAAACCCCTCCCTCCCCCCCTCCCTCCCAGAGAGCTGATTGCCCCGTGATTGGCCACAGGCGAAGTCGCCTGTCATGGAGGCGACTTCAAGTCGCCTTGTAATTTGCTGAAGTCGCGCTGAAGTTGCGCTGAAGCCGCGTTGAAGTCGCGGTACAAAGTCGCGCTGAAGTCGTGTTGCCCCAGTGTGAACCGACCCTAAGGGACCCAAAAGACAAGAAGAACGAAAAGGTACTAGAGGCTAGAAAATATAGATAAGACAAAGAAAGAAAAGCGGGAGAAAAAGAAAGGAGAGAGGAGGAAACCCAGAGGAGGCTGGTGCCTTGTAAAAATCACCCTAGGAAGACCAGGGAGGGGTGCCAAACAAATGGCCACTTACAGATCTATATGGATGTAATTAGCCCATGGCTCCCATATCTTCCTAAATTTAGACACTGAGTCAGTAAGTTTACTCGCCAAATGCTCAATGAGCATGATCCAAGAAAGTTGCCCCTAAACATAGCAATATGAACTGAGGGGCGCGTCCAAGAACGAGCTATGGCAAGTTTGCCAGCTAAAAGCATAAAATTAATTAATCTTTGTGTTGAACAGGAGCTATTAAGAGCCTTTTTGTTAAGAAGGGGTAGCTAAGAAACTGGTGCTTTGGTGACCTTCCTTATTATAACAAAGACTTTGTTCCAAAAGCCTCTGATTTTAGGGCATTCCCAAATGTGGAGTATAGTGCCCAGAGATTGGAAGCCCCTAAAACAAAATGGCAAGGAGTGTCCAGTGTCATTTGATCCACTTTCTTTGCACTTAGGCATTAATGGGCATATTGCTTGGGGGTGGGTCATCATGCCAGCACTGATGCACAGAACAGTGCTCACAGGTCATTGTTCAAACGCTAATCCAGCGGGAGTAAGGCCTCTCATTACCAAAGGAGGGGGAAGAGAACCCTGCTGTCATGTCATCAGAGAGAATAAACCTGGAAAAAAAGGAATATCCACTAAAGGTAAAAAAAAGTGCAAGTGAGGGGCTGGGTATGTTTTGTGCTTAACCATATACTGGAGCTGCCAATTTTTGTCTGGACATCAAAGCATTAATGACCTCTGGTCTTAACCATTTGCTCCCCGGAAGATATAACAGGCCATTTTTTTGCTATACGGCACTGCATTATTTTAACTGACAATTGCGCGGTCATGCAACACTGTACAAATATGAAATGTATGTCATTTTTTTCCCCACAAATAGAACTTTTCTTTGGCGGTATTATTCTTTGCGCTATAAAAAAAAATAAAATCTATATTTTTTACTTTCTGCTATAAAACATATCCAATGAAAAAATGTAAAAAATCGAATTTCTTCAAAAAATTAGGCCCATGTGTATTCTGCTACATATTTTTGGTAAAAAAAAATCCCAATAAGCGTATATTGGTTTGCGCAAAAGTTATAGCATCTACAAACTATGGTACAGTGTATATACTGGAATTTTTATTTACCCATTTTATTTTAAGATCTAGACAACACTAGCTTAGGTGCAAACTGGAACTCTTTATTGAAAATTCACACAGAATATATAACACACAAGATCAGGTGAGCCTGATCACATTACCCTAACAATGTAAACTTTAAACAGGAATATAATTAACATAGCTAAGGAACATCCAACATAAACATAAACATTAAGCTAATTAAACAGTAAGCTATTTAACAACTAGTCACTTAAACAAGCCTAGGTGCCCAGACCGCCCAGCAACAAACCCACAACCCTCGATACACAAAGTACATTACACAATCAACATAAACACATAAACATCCCACAATGGTTCAATAACAAGGTAAAGTGGACACAATATTAATCACATCTCCAAGAGATGAGCAGACAGACAGACAGAAACAATGGGTGACTCAATTAACAATGGGAATTCACACCTAGGAGGCACACAATGGGGAAATGATACTATGGGAAAAAAACACCTTAGTAGACAGATTATAGCAGGAGACCCCAGCATCAGGTTGGTTTGAGCTGCTCTGAGTCTCATTGTCTAAAACAGTCCTTGCTGATTTGGGCACAAATTCTTTTTCCAACTCAGGGATTCTGTTTTTGATTTTTTTTTTCTGACATGTTGGTGTTATATCTTTCACTTGGATGTTAAGTGTTAATGTTAAGATGTTAAGTTGCTCGTAAGTTGAGTAAATACAGCTGGATAAAACAAAAATTGTGTCTGTCTTCATTTCAGGTTGCAATGCAACAAGATGTGATTATTTAAAGGGGGGTGATTCTTTTCTATACCCACTGTATTTTTGAAAATTGATCAATCCTGATGTACTGATGGCCAATTTAATTTCTTGAGGTCCTTAAAATGGCAGGACAGTATAAATACCCCCCAAATGACCCATTTTTGGAAAGTAGAAAACCTGAGGTATTTAGTAAGGTATTTAGTAAGAGACATGGCAGGGTTTTTTGGAAAATTAGGAAACTAAATAAAACATATTTTCTGTTTTCTTTTCATACGGTAACCAGTGCAGTATAGTGACATCATATGACTGGTGTGGCGGTGATCAGGGATACTGACTGGTGACAGTTTGTTCAAAAAAAATTAAATTATTTTTTAATCAGCTTTATAAACATTTGTTTTCTTTTTTTACTATTTTCTTTTACATACTTTCATCAGAGTAGCTCGGTGTCACCATAGGGACACTTTACTTCTCTGGGGGGTGATCAGGGAAATTCATTCATAATAGCTTTGTTGATATTATGAACATGATGATATGATCGCATAGTGATCAAATTATCCTCCAGCCGTTTAAAGAGGCCAGGTATCGGGAGCTGCAATCAGCTGTGTCCAGCGGGCAAAGCGGGAGCGGCGCACCCCTAACCAGGAAGAGACAGGATGATGTACATGTACGTGACCCTGTCTGCCTGTGCCGCCCCACTGCAGTAAATGTACTGTAGCAAGGCGGCAAGAGGTTAAAAAAAACAAAAATAAAAATTACAGTGAATTACGACATGAGGCAGAAATATTACAGAGACACGCTGCATATCATGTAACCCTTTTTAGTAGGTTGCATTTTAGGAGGGAGAGTCAGGGCGTTTTTGATCCAGAAATTTTAATTACAGTGGGTTATCTCAAAGACACAAAGCAGAAATATTACAGAGACGTGCTGCAAATCATGTAAGCTTTTTTAGTAGGCAGTATTTAAAGAGGGAGGAGCTAGGGCATTTTTATTCCAGAAATAAAAATGATAGTGAATTATGTCAAGGACACGATGCAAAAATATTATAGAGACATGCTCCACACTATACAGGGGCGTAACTAGAAATAGCAGGGCCCCATAGCAAAATGTTGTATGGGGCCCCCCTGCAAACAGCCCCCCCCCCCCCCCACAGCTGCCCTAGTGTCAATGCAGTGTGACCTGTGCCACATACAGCGTGACCTGTGCCCAATGCAGCGTGACCTGTGCCCAATACAGCGTGACCTGTGCCCAATACAGCGTGACCTGTGCTCCATACAGCGTGACCTGTGCCCAATACAGCCTGGTCTGCCTGTGCCCCATACAGCCCCACCTATGCAGAGGAAGAGGCAAGCCACCCGGATCAGCAGAGAGCGGGATTGCCCGCTGTAATAGCTTTCATTTGAATTTCCTGTGTTCCCGGGGCTCATCGTCACATAGCCCCACCTCTTGGCCCGAAGCCTTTTATGACGTCACATGTCCCGCATTGGATCGGCGTTCTGTCTATCAAAGGCATCGGGCCAAAAGGTGGAGCTATGTGACGTGAGCCCCGGGAACACTGGAAGTTCTAATGAAAGCTCTTACATCGGGCAATTCAGCTCTCTGCTGATACGGACAGCTCGCCTCTTCCTTTCCTCTCTCTTCCCCTGGCTGGGAGACTGTGCCGGCGGTGCTCTTATCCTCACTGGGCCCCACTCGGCTGCAGGCCCCATAGCGCCCGCATGGGTCGCTATGGTGGTAGTTACGCCCCTGATCACTATATAATTCTTAATTAGTAGGCTGCATTTGAAGAGGGAGAGACATGGCATTTTTGATCCAGGAATAGAATTAGGAAGATTTTTCTATCCACATTGAAATATGGATTTTTTGTTGATACACCCGTTTAAATTAACTTTTTGCCCAAGAGCACTTCTCTTCTTTTTTTCTGATGGATTTTACTGGATTATTTATGAATGTTTTTTTAACACATTCATATTTACAGTGTTTTGATATATATGAATGTTTTACTTGATTGATTAATTGTTATGAATTTAAGCACTTTATATTGATAGCCTAATATTAATATGTATAATGTTTATGTGGACATTTTGTGAGTGCAGCTGTCACTGAGAAATTATTCTATTTTACTATTTGGTGACAATTTTTGAGCAACTTATTTTTTGGTTTAGCACATTTTAAGCTTGACACAAAACATGCAGCTGTTCAGATCAAATATATACAATAAAGAGTATTTTACACTATATATATTATTATTATACAGGATTTATATTTATATTTCAGGGATCGCCTAAAAGTAGATAGATTTGGAGATAGTCTGACAGATTGGGGTAGGGAATTCCAGAGCATGAGAGAGGCTCGGGAGAAGTCCAGGAGGCGAATATGGGAGGAGTTTATGATGGAGCTAGAGAGCAGGAGGTCTTGGAAGGAATGAAGAGGTTGGTATTTTGAGACTAGGCTAGTGATGTAGCTGGGGGCAGAGTTGTGGCTGGCTTTGTAACTAATGTTAAATAATGTTAGTATTTTGAATTTACAGTGGAACCTTGAATTACGAGCATAATCCGTTCCAGGAGAATGCTTGTAATCCAAAGCACTTGCATATCAAAGTGAGTTTCCCCATAGAAGTCAATGGAAACAAAGATAAATTGTTCCGTATTGACTTCTATTGCATGCAATACCGCATGTGGCCAGAAGTGGGGGGCGCCGGAGAGCCTCGGAAATACTCGGGGACAGCTTGGCTGAGCTCGGAAAGGCTCGGAAACACTCGGGAACGGAGTATTTCTGAGTGTTTCCGAGTATTTCCGAGTGATTCCGAGTATTTCCGAACGCCTCCGAACCATTCTGAGTTTCACTGGCACCCCTGCACCTCTAGCCAAATGCGGTACTGCACATCACATTCGTTTGAATTCTGCTCGTTTTGCGAGTCAGAATTAAAAAAAAAAAAGTTGCTTGTCTTTCAAAACACTCGTTAACCGTGTTACTCGTTCCACTGTAATTAGTTGGGTGAGTGGCAGCCAATGGAGGGATTGGCAGAGAGGGGTAGCAGACGCTGAGCAGTTTGTAAGGTGGATGAGTCTGGCAGCAGCATTCATGATGGACTGAAGGGGGGGTAGTCTATTTAAAGGTAAGCCAATGAGAAGGGAGTTGCAGTAGTCGAGGCGAGAGATAACCGGGGTGTGAATCAGGAGCTTTGTGGTTTTATTGGTTAGGAAAGGACGTAGTTTGGAGATGTTGTGGAGGTTGAGACGGCAAGCTTTGGAAAGGGATTGGATGTGGGGCCAAAAGGAGAATTCGGAGTCCAGGATAACACCTAGCATCCAGGCATGTGGGGACGGGTGGATGGTTGTGCCATTGTTCTTGACAGAGGAGTAAGGGGAAGATGCACGTGGGGAGGAAATATTATGAGCTCAGTTTTGGACAAGTTGAGTAAGTGGTGTGACATCCAGACATATATGTCTGTTAGTAAGTTAGTGACGTATGAGGAGACTGATGGAGTGAGTTGAGGGGTGGAGAGATAGATTTGGGTGTCATCAGCGTAGAAATGATATTGAAAGCCGTGTGAAGCTATCAGCTGACCCAGGGAAGAGGTGTAGATTGAAAATAAGAGAGGTCCAAGAACAGAACCTTGGGGTACCCCGAAGGGATTATTGTACATACTACAGAAGTATTTTTTCTACCATTTCTGATGGGCATAATTGTCAAAACTACATCCCAGTTTTGTGTTGGAGATAAAAAATCTATTTCAGTTTTAATTATTTTAAAAGAATACAGTAGAAGTAATATGCTGTACACAACATAAATAATATTTCCACAATTATTTTTACACATGATTGGCTAAACCCCATCCACATTTATTTTGTAAGGGTCCAAAAAAAAAGGTATAATTTTTAGTTCTCATATTCCAATAGTAATAATATGCCACACACAGAATAGATAGTATTACAATTATCTATAGTATATTAGTACAAATTCTTGCAGACAACATTGACTAAACCCCATCCTCATTTATCCTCGGATGAATAAAAAAAATTTAAAATTTGTATTTTTCTGATTTTGATAGATGTAAGATGACACACACACAGCATGCACAAAAATTGTATAATTTCTTTCAGACTCCATTGGCTAAAGCACATCACCATTTACCTTTAAAGTGTCTTAAAAAATTAAAGTCGATTTATTTTATCATTGGAATGGAAGGAATATGGCTCACACTGCATGGCCATAATACATTTTTGGGAAGCATCTTTTGATAAAACACTTACCTTATGCAGTGTTGAGACAAACAACATAATAAAAAAGTGAAAAAAGTGGGAATATTGTATATACTGCACAGACAGTATTGAAAAATAAAAAAAGGCAGTACAGCGCTGACAGTTTCCCTAAAAATAGTTAGTAAACATCAATGTCCATAAATAAAATATCCATGAAGAGACAGAAGAATTCCAGACAAAGATCCCGATGTGCAAGTGATGTCCAGTAATACGTGACTGATATAGTAATGACTATCCACCACCAGTAACACTAGCCTCTCACCTCAATGAGGTCTTAAAACAGCTTTTCCCGCACTGGGAGATGTATAAGGACAGGCAACTGGAACCAGGCAGCTTGCAGTCTCAGGCAACGATCACATGGAATAAATGAACAAAAACTAGTGCTCTCTGTCTCTCACTTAAAATCCGTTTAATTAAAACATAGAACAACTTACAAAGTAGGCACTGTACCCCAGTGCGAAGGAAGCAGGCATGTAAGATACTCCACGAGAGCGAGCAGAGCGCGGGTGACGTCACAAGTCACGTGGTATGATCCGTACGCGTTACGTCCCTTGTGATGGGCGGGACTTCTTCAGCGGCGACGGCGTGACGTAGTACACCCGCTTTTAACTGACTCGGCTGTTCGCCGCAGCCAATGAAACAAAATCTGTGCAAAATTACTATGGCAACAGATAACAAAAACAAGGAAGTATCAGCTCTCATGCTGGAGCCATAGAATGATTTAGTACAATTATAAAAGAATGTAATTGAACCCTAAAAGATAATAAAATGCTACTAAGTGTAGCTAGTACAGACGTGACAAGCCCCCTATTAAAGGTACAAGGGGGGCTTGTCACGTCTGTACTAGCATGAGAGCTGATACTTCCTTGTTTTTGTTATCTGTTGCCATAGTAATTTTGCACAGATTTTGTTTCATTGGCTGCGGCGAACAGCCGAGTCAGTTAAAAGCGGGTGTACTACGTCACGCCGTCGCCGCTGAAGAAGTCCCGTCCATCACAAGGGACGTAACGCGTACGGATCATACCACGTGACTTGTGACGTCACCCGCGCTCTGCTCGCTCTCGTGGAGTATCTTACATGCCTGCTTCCTTCGCACTGGGGTACAGTGCCTACTTTGTAAGTTGTTCTATGTTTTAATTAAACGGATTTTAAGTGAGAGACAGAGAGCACTAGATTTTGTTCATTTATTCCATGTGATCGTTGCCTGAGACTGCAAGCTGCCTGGTTCCAGTTGCCTGTCCTTATACATCTCCCAGTGCGGGAAAGGCTGTTTTAAGACCTCATTGAGGTGAGAGGCTAGTGTTACTGGTGGTGGATAGTCATTACTATATCAGTCACGTATTACTGGACATCACTTGCACATCGGGATCTTTGTCTGGAATTCTTCTGTCTCTTCATGGATATTTTATTTATGGACATTGATGTTTACTAACTATTTTTAGGGAAACTGTCAGCGCTGTACTGCCTTTTTTTATTTGTCTGGTTGGATTTGATAGATTTTATCCTCAGTATTCAGCTGCTTGTAGTACTTAACATTTGTGATCAGCGCTGGTTGATTTTCATTATTTTATAGTATTGAAAAATAGTTTATAGTCCACATTTTGAAAATGACAGACCATGTGCACATGGAAAAGGAATCAATAATTAATAACCTCCATACACAGTGTTTAGGCTATTTGGTTAAGTTGCATTTTGAACAGAAGGGACCACAGTCAGCTTTTATAAAAAAACAAAAACAAAAAACAACAACTAGAGTGTATTTTACTGACTCACTACACATAAATAACACAATTTTAATTGTCTACATTTTGAACAGGAGAGACTCCTGACAGCTTAAAAAGCAAAACATTGACATTAGAGTGCATTAAACAAGTCAGCAAAATATTTCCCAGACTATGCACAATATTAATGCACTTTTACCAGCCCGCAGTATATTGTGGAAAGACCAGGCAGGTGTTACATAAAAAAAAAAGTTTTAGACTGCAGTATTTCAGACTATTTCAGAGAGACAATATCCGCAAATATTCTGGATTAAAGGAGAATAGAAAGCTGAAAATGGGAGAAAGTGCATAATTTAGCCAGCATCAAGCACCGTAAATTTTCTATCTGAAGAGCAGCTGTATAAACACTACATGTCACCATTGCATTGCCAGAGCAGCAATATACACCGCAAACATTAAAGTGATACTAAACACGCACTGTTTAATTTACATTATCACTTCTCTTTCTGTATGTGGATGAAGGCACTGTAATTATTTTATAAAAAAAAACCAAGTACCTTTTTTCCTCATTGATATACAGCTGTCACATGACTCAGCTCTTTCCCAGCCTGTCTGCAGGGAAACAGTGGCAGGAGGAGCTTCTAGTCCTCTGCTGCTGGTCACATGTTCAAAAAAAAAAACACCCTTTGGAATACAGGGTACAAATAAATAAATAATATTGATAAACTATTTTAAATTGTCATAGAAATATATATTTGAAATTAAATCTTTATTATTTTTTGGCAATAACATGGTGTGGGCAGATTTCTGACAGTCACGGGCTGTGTCACACCCCTCCAGCCTGTGTCTTAGAATAACAGGGAGGTGAATCCTCCATCAATCATGATGTAATATCCCACCCCCATTGTGTTAAGCTAGTTAGTGGGCATGGAGGAAGGAGGAGGAACTGGCCAGGCATTTACCACAGTGTATAACATGTGTAACTCTTTAGTCACAATGGCTGCTGGAATGTGATAGGAAGGATATGCTTAGGGTAGAAAACTCACTGTAAACTGAGCATGTGCAGAGCTGCCAACACTGCTCTGAAAAATCCCCAAGTGCAGTGGGGACATGGACAGAAGTGGGAGATAGAGAACAGCAGGATCAATCAGGTTTTTTGCAGAATACTGAAAACAAATCTTATATTGACTGCGTGAGTATGAACAGCATGTAATACACCATTTATTGATGGTTTTTAATGATGTGGGTTTATTGACACTTATGCCGCATACACACGACCGGTTTTGCCATCGGAATAAACTACGAAGGTTTCTCAGACGGACCTCCAACGGAATTCCATTCAAGCGGTCTTGCCTACACACAGTCAAACCAAAGTCTGACCAAAGTCCCACCGTCCAAAACGCGGTGACGCACAGCACATAAAACGGGACTAGAAAAAGCAAGTTCAATGGCCAGTAGCCAATAGCTTCCGTCTCGTACTTGATTCAGAGCATGCGTCTTTTTTGGTCCATCGGAACAGCATACAGATGAGCAGTTTTCTCATAGGAATTGGTTCCGTCGGAAATATTTAGAACATGTTCTATTTCTAGGTCCGTCAGAATTTTCGAAAATAAAAAAAGTCAGATGAGGCACACACATGATCGGAATAGACGATGAAAAGCTTCCGTCTGACTTTTTCTGTCAGACATTCCGCTCGTGTGTACGCGGCTTTAGGTGCGGCCCTGAAATTACCCTGCATTAAAAACGTCCCAAATTTGCTAGCCGAGAAGCAACTGTGGAAACATTAACTGTGGCACTACAATCCATTGATCGACTTTGGTACAACCAGCCTGTTGAATTTTTTGGGATGCAATTACTGCCAGCGGCTATAGCAGTGCGATGCGCAGTTTCAGTACATTGCACTGTGTAGAATTCCTTTTAAACCTATATTGAGGGTGTTCTAGTATACCCTTAATTCAAGCGCAATGCAATGGGGTGTGGTGACCTGTGGTGCCACCCGATGGCGCCAAGGAAAAATGCAGCATGTCTACGCATATACACACACCTTGGATATGTGCAGCTGTGGGGTGGGGAATGCCTCCACTACCTATACTTGGCAGGCTGCTTTGACAGCTTCCCGGCGGGATAGCTCAGGTGGGTCTGGACTTGTACCCGAACATGTATGAGCTCATCCCTAAGTTTGACCCTTCCAGGGACCTGTCACTTCACAGCAGATGACCAAAGATGAGCTCAGGCATGTTGGGTTTCTAGTCTGAACGCCAGGAAACTACCACTGTACTGGACCAATCAGAAGCGGCTGAGGCATTCTACACCATGTATGCCAGGGGCATGTATACTTGCAGCTGCGGAGAATGCCTCGGCCACTCATGATTGGCCCAATACAGTGACAGCTTCCTTCTTGTAGCATCACTCAGGTGGGTTTGGACCAGAATCCCAATATGCCTGAGCTCGCCTCTACAGATTGCATTAAACAGCATAAATAGCCAATGCACATAAAATCACAACGTAACAAGGCATGTTAAATGCACAACAATGCACATGTATTTTCAATGCATTAGGCTAATGCCCTGTACACACGGTCGGACATTGATCGGACATTCCGACAACAAAATCCATGGATTTTTTCCGACGGATGTTGGCTCAAACTTGTCTTGCATACACACGGTCACACAAAGTTGTCGGAAAATCCGATCATTCTGAACGCGGTGACGTAAAACACGTACATCGGGACTATAAACGGGGCAGTGGCCAATAGCTTTCATCTCTTTATTTATCCTGAGCATGCGTGGCACTTTGTGCGTCGGATTTGTGTACACACGATCGGAAATTCCGACAACAGATTTTGTTGTCGGAAAATTTTATAGCCTGCTCTCCAACTTTGTGTGTCGGAAAATACGATGGAAAATGTGTGATGGAGCCTACACACTGTCAGAATTTCCCACAACAAGGTCCTATCACACATTTTCCGCCTGAAAATCTGACCGCGTGTACGGGGCATAAGTTTACACTAGCGTCAAAAGTAGGCATTTCAACAGCATTTCTGAAGGCTCACAAATAGCTGTCAATACTCTGTATCAATTATCTGCATTGCTGCGGACAGTGTTGTTCACATGGTTGTGTTTGTGCCACTTTCTGACATTTGACTGGCTTAGGCGCTCCCCATTCGCCTCCATTCATATCAATGTGAATTTGCTGCAAACGTGCCACACGCCTATGGCGTTTACAACGTGTTTGAGATGGGTTAAGACTAATGGGCCAGGAACGTGCACATAAGGGTAAGCTTTCCCAACCCGCGCAGAAAAGCGCTGCACTTAAAGCGATAGTAAAGTTCAGGATAGAGAAAAAAAAAGTTCTCCCTGCAAGGTAAAGCCATAATGTTGAATAATCAGATTCGCCCCTTTTTAACACATGAAACCACCAAGCTCCTCATTCACTCCCTTGTTATCTCTCGCCTTGACTATTGCAACTCCCTTCTCATTGGCTTACCTCTCCATAGGCTATCCCCTCTTCAATATATCATGAATGCTGCTGCCAGACTTATCCACCTTACCATCCGCTCAGTGTCTGCCAACCCTCTCCTCCAATCCCTACACTGGCTCCCAATCACCCAGCGAATTAAATTCAAAATACTAACCACAACATACAAAGCCATTCACAACTCTGAACCGAGCCACATCACCAATCTTGACTCCAAATATCACCCAAATCGTCCTCTCCGCTGTTCTCAAGACCCCCTACTCTCAAGCTCTCTTGTCTCCTCCTCCCATGCTCGTCTCCAGGATTTCTCCAGAGCCTCTCCCAACCTCTGGAACTCACTACCTCAACCTGTCTGGCTATCCCCTACTCTTGCTACCTTCAGACGATCCCTGAAAACTCATCTCTTCAGAAAAGCCTATCACGTCTCCAACTAATCTCCTACCACTTCCACCAGCTCATTCCCCACAGTTACAACCTTTTGTACCACCTGCCGCACCCTATTAGATTGTAAGCTCTTCTGAGCAGGGCCCTCTTAATCCTCTTGTTTTTTATTGTATTATAACTGTATTGTCTCCCTTTTATATTGTAAAGCGCTGCGTAAACTGTTGGCGCTATATAAATCCTGTATACTACTACTAATAATAATTGAATGGCCGAGCCTTGATGACATCACAGCTGCAGCTTGGAGCTCAGAAGGACTGGTACGGCTATGCTGCTCCTTCAGAGTGCATGTGCCAGTAAGGTCACTGGCTGCTGCTTACTAGAATATCTCCTGAACACTGCACGTTTAGGAGATATTAATTTAACCTACAGGTAAGCTTTATTATAAACATTACATACAAATGGCAACTGCCCCGCCTATAACTGGCCTTAACAGCAAGGAGCACATGGAAGGGTGGCACATGTCAAAAAAAAACAAAGAAAAATTCCCAGCTCAACTTACCGGCCAGCCTGCAACAAATCAAATTGTCCTGTCTAACAGTTCACATTAAAAACACAGGATGAGTTTGCCCTAATTTGCAAATACATGTGTAAGAGACCACATCACCCTAGTGTTATCTGCACACTGGTGCGCAGTCATGTTGGAACAGGAAGGGGCCATCCCCACAAGGTTGGGAACATAAAATTGTCCAAAATGTCTTGGTATGCTGACACCTCAAGAGTTCCCTTCAACGGAACTAAGGGGCCAAGCCCAACCCCTCAAAAACAACCCCCACACCATAATCCCCCCTCCACCAAATAATTTGGACCAGTGCACAAAGCAAGGTCCATAAAGACATTCATGAGTGAGTTTGGGGTGGAGGAACTTGACTGGCCTGCACAGAGTCCTGACCTCAACCCAATGGAACACCTTTGGAATGAATTAGAGCGGAGACTGCGAGCCAGGGCTTCTCATCCAACATCAGTGCCTGATCTCACAAATGCGCTCCCATAGACACACTTCTAAACCTTGTGGACAGCCTTTCCCAGAAGAGTTGAAGCTGGTATAGCTGCAAAGGGTGGGCCAATTCAATATTGAACCCTACAGACTAATGCCCCCGTACACACGGTCGGACATTGATCGGACATTCCGACAACAAAATCCATGGATTTTTTCCGACGGATGTTGGCTCAAACTTGTCTTGCATACACACGGTCACACAAAGTTGTCGGAAAATCCAGTCATTCTGAACGCGGTGGCGTAAAACACGTACGTCGGGACTATAAACGGGGCAGTAGCCAATAGCTTTCATCTCTTTATTTATTCTGAGCATGCGTGGCACTTTGTGCGTCGGATTTGTGTACACACGTCTATTTCAGTATATAAGGTGAGTTTACAGCTAAAATAAGTGTGAAATTCAAGACTTGCCTGGGTGTAACAACATGTCCGCTGCCACCTATGTGTTCTGTCAGATTAGGAAACCTATTAAAACACATAGCGGCCATGTTGGAATGCATGGCACATGCGCAATAAGCATTTTTGTTCACAACGTCACTTCCGTTGCATTTTCTGATGGGTAGTGTTATTCTGGTGGAACACCGGCGTGATATTACAAGATTCCAAACGATTTGAAAAACCAAAGCGCCGGCTAGAGTTGCCACCTCATCCCTTTAAAACCAAACACATATTAATTACACAGGTTCTTTGGCTTATTAACTGCTTGCCGACCAGCTGCCGTCATTATACTGTGACAGGCGGCTCTCCTGCGCAAACCACTGTAGGTGTACGTCAGTCTTTGTATAGCATGCTGCGGGAGCGTGTCCGCAGGTCTGGCAAACTCAATGCCTGCTGGAGACCCGCGATCGCGGTGTACAGAGGCAGAACGGGGAACTGCCTATGTAAACAAGGCGATTGATTCCCCGTTCTGCCAGATGACATGTCAGAGATCTTCTGTTCCCAGTGATCGGGAGCAGTGATCTCTGTCATGTCCCTGGTAGCCCATCCCCCCCTACAGTTAGAACACACCCAGGGAACACACTTAACCCCTTGATTGCCCCCTAGTGTTAAACCCTTCCCTGCCAGTGCCATTTTTACATTGATCAGTGCATTTCTTATAGCATTGATGAATGTAATAATGTCACTGGTACCCAAAAAGTGTCATTTGGGGTCAGATTTGTCTGCCGCAATCCCACTAAAAATCACAGATTGCCGCCATGACCAGTAAAAACAATAAAAAAATAAATAAAAGTCCCTAAATCTATCCCATAGTTTGTAGACCCGATAACTTTTGTGCAACCCAATCAATTTACGCCTATTGCGATTTTTTTACCAAAAATATGTAGAAGAATATATGTATTATAGCTGAAAGTAAAAAAAAAATTATTTTTTTTCAAAATTGACGCATTTTTTTGTTTACAGCGCAAGAAATAAAGACTGCAGAGGTGATCAAATACCACCAAAAGAAAGCTCTATCTGTGGGAAAAAAAGGACATAAATTTTGTTTGGGAGCCATGTCGCACGACCGCGCAATTGTCAGTTAAAGCGACGCAGTGCCGCATCGCAAAAAATGGCCTGGTCAGGAAGGGGGCAAATCCTTCCGGGACTGAAGTGGTTAAGGTGGTAATTTAATTAATTTAGTGCCTTACCTGCATTAAAGAGGAACTGCAGTCTGCTCACATAATTTGTAATAAAAACACGTTTGCCATTCTAAAGCTTCCCTCCAACCACTTTGCATATTATTTTATATATATTGTGATTCTGCACTTGCCAAATATGCTGCAGAAATCTCCCTCCACCAAGTCTGGCTGCATCCATTTTAACTGTGGGCAGCTGAAGCTGCTGCCTGTTCACTTCCTGGATTTACACAGACACACACCTCCAGCTCTGCAGCTCTCATTGGCCCTCTTATGACTCATACCCCCTCCCTTCCTGTCAAACTCTCGGGAGAGAGAGAGAGCTGTACATGATGTCATAAGCCTAGGCTTTTTTCCCAGACAAGAAACAGGAAGTGGGCTGTATAAGGTATTTACTGACAGAAAAAAAAATGTTTTGCTATCCAAAGTTAAAACAACAAGGGCAGAAGATTTAAAGCGGAGTTCCACCCATAGAAATAAGTTGACATTACTGTGCAGCAAATAACCTAACTAACGACATTTGGACAATTTTTTTTTTTTTTTACTTACCTTTTAATGCCTGTTGCTATGTGGTCCCTTCTAATCTTCCCCTTCCTCGCAGCGGCTCCTGACATCATTTCCCTCGGCGCCTCTGCTCGCTACTGACTCCTGGGAGATGTGTGTCATCCTTTCCCAGGAGTCAGTGGGCAGCGCCGAGGGCTAGGTTGCCATAACAACGGGGCGGGCACTTACGACACCGCTGCCCCTTCGTGATGGCAACCTGTGTAGTTTCCAGTGCCACGATGTGCTGTTACTGCGCATGCGCGAGAATGGGTGGTGCATGCTGGGAATACAACAGCGCCGTATCCAGGAAGAATATGCTTGCGGGCTTCTCCTGCCCACAAGTAAGATGGGAATACCCAAGAAGGCAAAATCAAAGGTATTTTTTCCAATAAAAGAATCAAAAAGGCAGCGCTAATGACAAGAGTAAGAATTGCTAAATATGCATTATGCAAGAGTAAGAGTTATTTAAAAAAAAAATCAAAGATGTGGGTGGAGCTCCACTTTAATAGATGGAAAGATGAAAAAAATGACTGAAGTTCTGCTTTAAATTGGCCCCTGAACCTGTGTAATTAATGTGTGTTTGGTTTTAACCACTTGCCAACCGCTGCACGCCAATATACGTCGGCACAATGGCAGCGGTGGGCACATGGGTGTACCTGTACGTCCCCTTTTATAAGCGGGGCTAGTGGGTGTGCGTGCCCACCGCGTACATCGTGACCGTGCCCGCGGACTCTATGTCCGCCGGTGTCCCGCGATCGTGTTACGAAGCCGCAGAATGGGGAGATGCTTGTGTAAACAAGGCATTTTCCCGTTCTGCCTTGTGACATGACAGAGATCACTGCTCTCTGTCATCGGGAGCGGTGATCGCTGTCATGTGAGTGGAAGCCCATCCCCCCTACAGTTAGAATCACTCCCTAGGACACACTTAACCCCTTGATCGCCCGCTAGTGTTTAACCCCTTCCCAGTGTCATTTACACAGTAATCAGTGCATTTTTATAGTACTGATCGCTGTATAAATGACAACGGTCTCAAAATAGTGTCAAAAGTGTCCGATGTGTCCACCATAATGTCGCCGTCACAATAAAAATCGCAGATCGCCGCCATTACTAATAATAAAAAAAATAATAATAAAAATGGCATAAAACTATCCCCTATTTTGTAGACGCTATAACTTTTGCGCAAACCAATCAATATACACTTATTGTAATTTTTTTTTTTTTACCAAAAATATGTAGAATACATATCAGCCTAAACTGAGGAAAAAAATTGTTTTTTTATATATTTTTGGGGGAAATTTATTGTAGCAAAAAGTAAAAAATATTGCTTTTCTTTCAAAATTGTCGCTCTTTTTTTGTTTATAGCGCAAAAAATAAAAACCTCAGAGGTGATTAAATACCCCCAAAAGAAAGCTCTATTTGTGGGGAAAAAAGGACGTCCGTTTTGTTCGGCTGCAACGTCGCACGACCGCGCAATTGTCATTTAAAGCGACGCAGTGCCGTATCGCAAAAAGTGCTCTGGTCAGGAAGGGGGGTAAATTCTTCCGGGTCCGAAGCGGTTAAAGAGATGAGGTGACAACCCTAGCGCCCGTAGACGCATCAATACCGCATCCTAGCGCTTTAGGCGCAGTAACGACCATCCGCGATACCTGAAATGTCAAAGTGTGTGTAAATGAGCCCCAACAATGACAGTAGGGAGTGAGCTACAACCTAACTGACAACGAGCTGCTTGACTTAGACAAGAATAGAAAAGCCCTTTTTTTTTTATTATTTCACGCCCTCCCGCACGTCTATTGCCGTGGGCACTGGCTGATGAAACCAAGAATCCCTGCGCTACAGCGCCTGTGAAAAAAAAAAAAAAAAGGCCGGGCCCGGCCGCCCCTCCTTTCTCCTCCTCCAGCGCTGTCACTCAGACGGGCTGCAAGCGGCCGGAAGCGCTGGGAAGATGCAGCCAGCAGCTCGGGCAGCAGTAGGGGAAGGCGGCTAGGCACAGCCGAGGGAGCATTACCCCCCCCCCCCCCCCCCACACACACACACACACACGTATAAAGGAGAGGTGCGGAGAGGCTGGCCTGTGATTGCTGTACATGGAGCTGTACATGGAGCTGTACATGGAGCTGTTCATGGAGGATGTGGCTGGTCCGCAGGGAGGGTTCAGGCTGCAGTAGGAGGGGGAAGATCCGTGTGTGTATGTGGGTGGACGAGCCGGGCTGGGCAGCAATCTATGTGTGTGTCTTTGCAGCAAGCAGCTGCTGCAGCATCAGTCTTCCCTGCTGTCACCAGAGGACATGGATGGATAGGAGGGAGGAGGTGCATCCAATCAAGACCACCAGCGCCTGGCATCACAGCAACACAAGAAGGGGGCCACATCTGCTAGTGGATGTGGGAGAAAAGATAGAGAGGGGAAACGCCTACAGATCTGGGAGATCACAGACGTCTCATCTCTGAGCTACACATACAAATCTGCCTGGGACCGCGCTGTCCTCTTCTTCCTATGCGCCACACGTAAGAAAAAACTTTGCAGGATCTCCAGTGCTTTGCAAGGAGACGTTGGGCTCTGCAGATCCTTCACTGCCCAGGACAGGTCCACTTGGATATTTCGGAGCTTTTGCCTTTTTGGACCTTGATGGGACGTTGGGTTCACGCTTTGACTTTTGAGTAGGTGACGTTCTTCAAGACAGGTCAACTTGGATATTTTTGGAGCTTCACCTTTGCTTGGGACTACATGAGACGTTGGGCTCTGCGGGTTACTGCTTGACTGTTAGGTGGGTGACGTTCTTTAAGACAGGTCAGATATAGTGGAGCTTTGCTTTCACTGGGGTCCTTGGGACTAGATGAGACATTGGGCTTTGCGGGTTACTGCTTGTCAGTTAAGTGGGTGACGTTCTTTAAGACAGGTCAGATATTTTGGAGGTTTGACTTTGCTGCGGCCCCTGGGACTAGGTGGCACATTGGGCTCTGCGGGTTCTTTGTTGACTTTTAAGGGGGTGACGTTCTTCAAGACAGGTCAACTTGGATATCTTGGAGCTTCACATTTTGCTGGGGCCCTCGGGACTAGACAAGACATTGGGCTCTGCGGGTTCCTGCTTGACTGTTAAGTGGGCGACATTCTTTAGGACAGGTCAGATATTTTGGAGCTTTGACTTTGCTGCGGCCTCTTGGGCTCTTCAGGACAGGTCAACTTATATATCTTGGAGCTTCACATTCTGCTGGGGCTCTCGGGACTAGACAAGACATTGGGCTCTGTAGTGTTCTACTGCTCTACTGCTTGACTGTTAAGTGGGCGACGTTCTTTAGGACAGGTCAAATATTTTGGAGCTTTGCCTTTGCTGGGGCCCCTAGGACTAGATGACACATTGGGCTCTGTGGGTTCTTTCTTGACTTTTAAGTGGGTGACGTTTTTCACAAGAGGTCCACTTGGATACTTTGCTTTAGACAAGAAGTTGGGCTCTGAGGGTTCATGCTTGACATGTTTTAAGTGGATGACATTCTTCAAGACAGGTCAACTTGGATATTTTGAAGCTTCACCTATGCTTGGGCCCTTTTATACTAAATAAGTCTAATTGGGCTCTGCAGGTTCTTACTAGCTTTAGACAAGACATTGGGCTCTGAGGTGACATTCTTCAGGACAGCTCCACATGGATATTTTGGGCTTTTGAGTAGGTGACGTTCTACGGGACAGGTCCACTTGAATATTTTGGAGCTTTTCCTTTGGCTCAGACAAGACTTTGGCCTCTGAGGCTTCATGCTTGACTTTTAAGTGGGTGACATTCTTTAAGACAGGTCAACTTGGATATTTTGGAGGTTTGGGGCCCTTGGGACTAGATGAGACTTTGGCCTCTGAGGCTTCATGCTTGACTTTTAAGTGGGTAACCTTCTTCAAGACAGGTCAACTTGGATATTTTGGAGGTTTGGGGCCCTTGGGACTAGATGAGACATTAGGTTCTGTGGGTTCTTCCTTGACTTGTAAGTGGGTAACCTTCTTCAAGACAGGTCAACTTGGATATTTTGGAGCTTTGCCTTTGGCCTAGACGAGACATTTAGGCTGTGAGGATTTTTTCTTTACGTTCTTAGTGACAAGACCCCCTTGAATATTTTGGAGCTTTGCCTTCGGGAGGAGGGGGGCCTGGGGACTAGATGAGACATTGGGTTCCTACCTGACTTTTTTTTTAAGTGGGTGACCTTCTTCGAGACCAAATCTGCTTGGATATCTTTGAGGTGCCGACCATGGCAACGGCCAGCAATATTGTGTCCACATTGGCCAGCAAGACCAAGACTAAGAAGAAACATTTTGTGGCTCAGAAAGTCAAGCTGTTCCGGGCCAGCGATCCTCTGCTCAGTGTCCTGATGTGGGGAGTCAATCATTCGGTAAGGGGGGGGGTTGTCATTATTGATGGATGGGTCTCCTGTACCTTGTTGTGTTTGTCTTTCTGGCTGCCTGCTTCTCCCAGCTGGTGACAGGCTATCCAAATACGTGTGGGACCTGGGCTGATTTTTCATGCTGCCTCTATGGTGGTATCAGGGGATGGATGCTAGCCTTGATTATTGAGCGGCGGTGGTGAGCAGTGTGCAGTAACCCATGGCAAATAACTGCTACCTTGCATCATGATGAGGGCAGCCCAGGCAGTGCTTGTCATTTGCCTGCTTTGGGTAACTGTACTGTTCATTGCTCCCTTTTTTTTTTTTTTTTTTCCATCAACCACAGGAAAGGGGTATCCAGCGGCTAACCAGATTAGGGGTTATTTCTTTCTGTATTTGGTCATTAGCATATTTTATATCTCTGGATGTCTTGCTTGTGGTTTTTTTCTCTCAAAGCTTCAATCCTTTTATAAATCACCAATTTTATTGTAGATGGTTCTGGGTTTATTTAATAATTCATTGCAATGAGGAATGATTTGCAATGTTTAACCCAGCACAGCCGGTCATGTTTAAAGTGCCCCTGTAGTGGCAGTACAGCGGGTACCTGTGGCTTCTGAATAGGACTCCAGGGTGTGCCAAATGCTCCCCTGTGCAATCTTTTCTGAACTCTTTAACAATAGCAGCAGACAACGGTATCCTTCATGGCAATTCTCGGTAGGTTGCTCAGGCATTGCATTGTGGGATGTGCGGTGGAGCCAACGCTATGACTTTCAGAACGTCGTAGAAGTTTTGACCTCCCGGAGCACAGAGGAGTTTTCATATTGGGGGTACCTGCTGGCGCCTGCTCAGTGTATTAAACCAAGAGGGTCTTACAGGTTCACTTTAACCATTCATTGCAATGAAAATGATTTCTGGTTGGTAGCTGCCAATTCTTTTTTTGCCTTTTTAACTAATCCATTTGGTGTTAGGATTGTGTGTTGTAAAGTGTATCTTAACCCAGGTACAAAAAAAAATTTGCTGCTTTTCAATCCTTAGATGTGGTGGCTGCATTTAGTTTTTTTTTTTTTTTTTTTTTTCTTTTTTCACCTGATGATCCTCCAAGGAGGAAGTGGCAGTTGGAGGGTTGAGACAAACCATTTAACACCAACAGCAGTGCTTACAATGGTTTATGTAAAACCTTTATCTCCTAATGGAAAAAAAAACTGTTTTTGATAACTGCTCATGTTAGGCCTGGTTCCATTTCAGCAGTGCTTTTTGCGGTGCGTTTTGCATTTTTGCAGATGTGTGTTTTTTTTTATTTATTTATTTTTTTTTTATATGCGTTTTGCATGTGTTATGATTAAGTGGTTGTAAATCCGAAAAAAAACAAAAAAAACCCTGTAAGACAAAGGCATAATGGGCTAGTATGCATCGCATACTAGCTAATTATGAAATACCTTAGATGTAAGCTGTTGCAGCGGCCCCTGCTGTGACCGGCGACGTGTCTCCTGGCGTTCTTTTCAGGTTCGCGGGCTCCAGGCGCTGTGATTGGCCCGAAACCGTGATCACGGCACACTGCTGAAGAAATGGCACGAGAGAGACGTTTCTTCAGTGTGCAAGCGCCGATGACGTTGGCGCAATCGTATATGGTAAATCTCTCCTAAACTCTGCAGGTTTAGGAGATATTTACTGTGCCTTATTATAGGCTTACCTGTAGGTACAAGTGGTGTAACGGGGTTTACAACCACTTCCACTTTAAAGCGGACTTCCGCCTCAGTTTTTTTTTTTTTTTTTTTTTTTTTTTAGGCAGCTGCTGACTTTTAAAATAAGGACACTTACCTGTCCAGGGGGCCCGCGATGTTGGCACCCGAAGCTGATCTGTCCCTCGGCTCTCGGGTGCTGCTGCCGCCATCTTCGCTAAGGGAATTGGGAAGTGAACCCTTGCAGCTTCACTTACCGGTTCCCTACTGCGCATGCACAACTCGCGCTGCGCGTTCCCACTGGTCCCTGCTGTCTCCTGGGACCCGTGTGTCTCCCAGAAAACGGGGGGGCGGGAAGTGACGTAGATACCCGCGGGTGGCGCGGGTACCTATGCCCGGAAGTGGGAGCAAAATACCTGTATTAGACAGGTATCTGCTCCCCCCTCCCTCCTCAAAGGTGCCAAATGTGACACCGGAGGGGGGGAGGGTTCCGAAAAGCGGAAGTTCAATTTTTGTGTAGAACTCCGCTTTAACTTTTTTTTTTTTGTCCAATTTGTTGATGTGCAGATTAAAAAACAGCAAAAATGCACTACATGCTGTTCTGCAGCTTCTCCATTGAACCAAAAACGGACCGTTTTGCATTGAAGGCCCGGGTCACACTGATGTGGTGCGGAATTCTGTGCGGTTTCTGCAGTGCATCAAAATCGCACCTTGTTTATGCCAGCCGCTGCGGGTGTGTATGTTAAGTTACCGACACCCTGAAATCTGTTTGTAAAATGCTGTGCGATTTTTGCAGAATCAGATCGCATGGGTGTGAATACCCATGCAATCCGATGCTAGTGCAGCAAAAAAGGTTTTGTGCACGATTTTGGTGCAGATGCAATGTGCAATGTGATTTGAGTCATACAAAATGAATGCATGTGATTTGAACAAGAATGTGGTGCGATACCTGTCCAAATTGCATGCGGTTCCCACACCGCACCACTCCTGGAAAAGTCCCTGGTCCCCCCTAGAAACGCTGGCGCTGAAAAAGCATAGATTTGAACGTATCCCATAGGAAACAATGTTGAATGGACTGTAGTGTGTTTCTGCAAAAAACGCTTAGGTGTGAGTCAGGCCTTAGAGGACCTTCAGCCAGGTTCCAAAAAATTAAGTCAGCAGCTACAAAAACTGTTAAGGTTTAACCCTAAACTACGTAGAGCGTTCTTTACTGTAAGAGCGACAAGGATGTGGAGTTCCCTTCCACAGGCGGTGGTCTCAGCGGGGAGCATCGATAGTTTCAAGAAACTATTAGATAAGCACCTGAACAACCGCAAAATACAGGGATATACAATGTAATACTGACATATAGTCACACACATAGGTTGGACTTGTGTCTTTTTTTCAACCTCACCTACTATGTAACTTGTAATAAACACTCGCCTGTCCAGGGATCCAGCACTGTCCTCACCCGGGCCGGTTCTTCGTGGGTCTTCAGGTCCCCGGAGTCAGAATGTTGACTGGGAAGCTAGCTGTGCCTCCTTGGGGCTGTGCATGGTTCCGCAGCCTCCTGGGACCTGTGACGTGTGGGCAAACTTCCACGTGGATTGCCTTGGTGAGGTGGGAGTGGGTACCTGCCAAAACTAGGTACCTGCCCCCCCCCCCCCAAAAAAATGCTTTTATTAGTCACTTATGTAAAGTCCATCTAACACTACCCTCTCCAAAGGTTGAAAATGCTGCTGTCCACAGGCGGCTACATTCCTCCATACATACAGTGGAGGAGTGAGTGTAGCCACTAAGGAATAGCTGAGGTTCAGGCCGAACTCAATGTCATTGTTCATTTATAGCCATATTATGTCAATGACATCACCACCACCCCCACCCATTTGTTACATATGGCTGTGGGGTCCTGGTTCACACTGGTGCGGCTTTGAAATCGCACTGCTTCAGCGCAACTTCAAAGCCGCAGATCAGTGCAGTTTGCACCGCTGATTTCATTGCAGCTTGCAACTTAATTTAACAGAAGCCTATGCAAGTCGCAATGAAATCGGAAGAAAAAGTAGTGCAGGAACCTTTTTGATGATCGCTGCGACATGAGTGGTTCCATTGCCGGCAATGGGGTGCAACTTGTCATGTGATTTGGAACTGTCAAATCGCACCGGTGTGAACGAGAGCTGGTGGTCACACCTGATCCTTTCTGAATAGCGATGTGCTCTGGTTCCAAAGATATTAGCGGGCCCAGTGTCCACTCCAGACGTCAGAGCTGCTTTGCACAGTTCTGCAGAGTATTTGAGGAAATCTATGTTTGTTTTACAGCTTTCAGTTCTGTCTCTGCTCCAAAGATAACCTGGTGTTTCCTCTTATCTGTATAATACAAAAGGGCTGGGAAGTAGCACATTAGCAGCTGTGTCCAGGTTAGACGCTCTCAGTGGTCTGTGTGTGTACTGCAGGCATAAAACTGCCTTTGCAGGTAGGGGGCGCCTGGAGATAAAAATTTAAACTGTGCAGTTTTGACCAAAGTTAAATAATGTTTTAGTTTATAGGTGTATGCCATTTATGTCTCTCCTGAAGCCTGGCTGAAAAACTCCCAAGAGGTGGAATCGTCCCCTCCTTCC